>JBBBDQ010001688.1:1767500-2000000 GCA_037127315.1 Ascarosepion bandense
CTCAACCTTGTTCATGGTTTCTTTCCCTTACAGGAAAACAATTTGGACAATTATGTCAATTCTGGTCAAACATACTTAGCTTATTAACACATCAGAAAAATATTACTTCTGTGATTAAGAAATACTTTTATTCTAAATTTCATGCTATAAGGAGGTAATACTTGTTTCAAATCAGATTAATTTTAAATTTGCTACTTTTACAAAAATAGCATGTCACATATGTATATTTTATTTTTAGAAGATTTTTAAAACCAAGAATAATCTGTTATTAACAAACCTGTCAATCTGTCAAAAATAGACATAGAAATAACTTTTGAAAACTCTGAAAAAGATGTGATTCCAATCAATATAATTTCTATTTGAAATATACCAGAGTATTTTGCTTACTAGAAATACTAAATTTAATTATTTAGCTTTCAATGAAAGCTTCAAGAAAGTTCTTTTTTTATTTCTAAATTCATAACAAAGTGGAAAACTTTTTGCGTGACTCATTTCATCTTTGAAGACTTCAGCAGACTAAAGTGACACTTATGTTGATATGATTATATATGTACAAAAAAAAAAATTTAATTGTAATTTGAAATTTTCTTTTATTCCCTAAAATTGATCTGATATATAAACATATCATTTTCTTGTATCTTTTTAAAGTGTTGAAAATGATAAAAGCTGACTTGTGGTAGAGTGGGTAGCTATAAGAAAAGCAGAAACTTTGCTAATATATAATTAAAAATGTAGTTAGCAATTTTTCCCCACTCTCATTACCAGGACTTGGTGTAATTATGGATGATTAAAAGTTTTGACATGTTTAAGAAGTCTTTTACATCTTGTAGTCAGTAGCCTAAACACTTGGTGTGTGTCTGTAGGTACGAACACACAGAGTAAATACTTTAAACATTGAATAAAAATACTCCAACATTACTAGGATTATTTACAGAAATTAACAACTGGTATTAAGATTTTGTTGTAACTTATATATCTAATTAAGATAAAATGTTATGATTTAATTTTTCTTGCATTCATGCAGTTTTTTTCTTTTCTGAAAAAAAGTATGTAAAAATTGTATGAGGGTTCTGTATGTCTAAGTGCTTTCGCTTATTTTTTTAGCCATTATCAAGGATTATTTTTAACTGAATGCATGGATTTTTGATGTATGTATTTAGAGTAGGTACCTCCACTCAGTTTCAATATCTAAATTTTAAACTGAACTTTAAAAAAAAAGTTTTCTTGAAACTTTCATTTTAATTTTAATTTAAAGCTAAATGATTAAATTTACTATTTCCCATAAGCAAAATACTATGGTGTATTTCAAACAAATTATATTGATTGGAATCTAAAATTTTTCAATTTTTTTCTAATTGTTCAATTTTTCGGCCATTTTAAGCGATCAACACATTTGTAAACAAAAGTTAATTCTCAGTTTTAAAAATCTTGCAAAAATAAAATATGCATCTGTGACACATTTTTAAAAATTAGCAAATTCAATGTTTAATTAATCTAATTTACACAAGTATTACTTATTTATAGTATGAAATATAGAATAAAACTATTTTTTAATCACAGAGTTGAACTTTTTGACCTGTCCACCATATTTTAAATATGTTTGACAGGTTGATGGATGCAAGATAACATAAGTGAATAGGGATCACAAATGACATAATTGTACAAATTTTTTCCCTGTAAGACCAAGAAACCCTGAAACACATGACCTTTTAATTTACACACAGAAATTAGCATGCAAAACAAAACTTCAAAAACACACAAAAAAAAACCTAAAAATTATTTTAAAAATAGGAAGGCATGACAATTTGTACTAAACTTTTTAATTTTCACTTAATAAGATTTTAAACTACCCCAACAAATCTTTGAAGTATTTTAAAAATATTTTTGAAGCTTATCAAATTAAATAATGTCATACGTATATTGCATTTTTTTTATTATTGGAGCAGATTTTTGAAAATAAAGGAAAATTTTTCCAAAAAATAATAGATGCTTTACATTTCCCAATGAGTCCTGCTTTTAACTAATAAAATCAATTTTCCCAACAAAATTTAATTTCTTAAAATTCTATGAACTTACATGGAAGTGGGGTAACAGATGTAAAAAAATATTTTTACCAAAATCTTTTTAAAATAATTCCAAAAATAATTTCATTAATTTGTGAATAAGTCCTAAAAGTTCGTTAAAATCCAACAATTATTTGATTTTTGCAAGAATTTCCAAATTAATGTGTTTGTCACCAGAAAAAAAAAAAACTGAGTTATGTCATTATGTTTTCCATTGTAAACTCTTGTAATGATTTGGTTATCTGTTAACTAAAATCAAAACAAGATTTTTTACCAAAATTTTGAACATGTTAGAAGGGATTAAAAAATATTTAAAAATAATTAAAAAGTACTTTGATCTTTCTTAATAATAATATAAACATTTTGATGGAAAAAGTTTGTTTTTGTTAAGTTTGTGGCTTTTTTATTCATACTATGATTTTTTTGCAGTGATTTAGTGGAGGTACCTAACTAGTTATAAGAAATATTTTTTTTATTTACCAAACACACGCTGCACATTGTTGCTGTGTTCATAGTTGATGTTATTGAATGTTAGATTTTTCTTTTTATTATTCATGCTTCCATTATTTTTTTTACTTTTTTTAACATGTAGATGAGGTTATTATAGTTGTATTTTCTACAAGCATGTTTTGGATGGAGTTTGGTAAGTTTAATGTGTTTAAATGAATCCTATGGTCAGAGAGATGTAACATAAATCTTGATAAACATGTGGTGATATGTCCAATATAATTATACATGAATTTGGTTTGATCAGGAATACAATTCCTTAAGATATGCATGAATTCATAAATAACATTGGTCCTCTGTAATTTGGATCTTGCAGGCAAGTTATTGTTGCTGATGATAATGTTAGCTGTTTTAAATTTTTTATCATAATTAAATTTAATTTTCTTGTTCTGGCTGACTGGAGTTGTGTATATCTTTATTTCATCTTGCTTATAGTTACCATGTATTTGATTTTTATAGAAAAACTTATGTTACCTGTATGTTCAGTGTTGCTATTGGTTACCTCAGAAATAGTTTAATTTGGTGATCTATTAGGTCATTCTGAAAATCATTATCTAGCTTTAGAGGAAATATTTGTTTCATAATGCCTACTTTATATCTAAATGGAGATTCACTAATAATAATAATGTGACGGGAGTATCTATTAGTGGGTTTTTGTATAATGAAGTAGTAAATGTGTTATTACTAGATTCTACAAGAACATCTAAGAATGGGAGTTTTCATAACACATCACTTAATAAATCCCGGGCCTAACTAATAAAACAACTTTTAGGCAAAATTCAACTTTATTCATCAACATAGTCTCCTTCTAGGGTGATACACTGATTTTGTCTTTGACCTCAAAATACGCCTCAGTTTCACTTGATAGACCTAGAATAATTAGATAGCTATATATAAGATATCACTTCTTCATTGGAGCCAAATCTCTCCCTGGAGATCTGCAAACAGCCAGTAGTCACTAAAGGCCAGATCATTTTTTTTCTTCATTTGTAGCTATTTTTTGAGAATTTCTTCCTTCAAATGCACCAATAATGCTATATAATATTTGCTATTGATGATTCTTTTTTTCTCAAGGTAAGCAATGAAAAAAATACCTTGCGCATCCCAAAATATGGAGGCCAAAACCTTGCCTGCTGAGGTTTACGCTTTTAATCGTGTTGGCTGACTTTCACCTGCTGCTGTCCACTCAGCTGACTGCCAATTTGACTCCAGAGAGAAGTGGTAGCTCCATGTTTCATCTATTGTCACATAAAAATGTGATAAAATGCCTGTCGGAAGGTACTTACCTCAATCTGTACGGATTCATGTAGCATGTAAAGTCTTGTTACATGCGAAAAAGAAAAATATGGTGGCCACACCTGATTATATGCTGGCGAGTCTCGCAAAGTAACGTGAAATTCTGTTCTTCCTATGCAAAAAAGATGCTGCCAGCTTACATAAAAAGCTTCTGTTTTTGAAGTGCCGTTGTTCTTTGGAGTTGTGTACATACAATATTGAGACATGATGTTAAAAAGAACAAAAACCACAAACTATTTTGGCAAACGGAGAAAATGGGCTAATGAGTGAAGTTAAGCAGTGACATCCTGAGGCCGTTTACGAGAGAAAGTGATGTGGTCGCGTGGTTTAATAAGCTGAAGCTGGTTGCAAAGCTGCAAAAGATCAATGACATGGCAACATTGATCCCGATGTATTTGGAGGGGAATGCACTAACGGTTTATCTGGAAATGGGAGCGAAAGACCAAACTGATGCTGAGAGTATTGAGAAAAGATAGCATTTTTGGAGGGTGCTTTTGAGGCCTATAACAATCTGAGAAGAGTTACCTGGACCGGAGAATCAGTGAACGTGTATACAGCAGAAATAGGACAATTAGCAGGGTTGGTCAGATACACGAGACAAAGCCTTGAGAAAACTGTTAAAATGGCTTTCGGGAGTGGTTTTCCTGACTGCATCTCGATGGAACTGCTGTGATTGACTGGGATCGAAACCATGGAGGTAGAGGAAATTTTGAGGCATGCTAGGGTGCTGGCAAAACATCTCAGTGAACTGGGGACATTTACAACCTCTACTGCAAAGAGAAGCAGACAGGAGACAAAGCCATAAATTCCTCGGAAAATGTTTTCGATGTCAGGGGCTCCACCTGATGAGAGATTGTAGAGAACCAAGGCCGGACATTATCTGCTTCCAGTGTGGCCAGGTTGGGCATATTAGTAGGAATTGCTCTTCACCTCAGGGAAACAAGTAAAGGGGTGCTATTGCACCAGTAGTCACCCCTTTAATTCTGAAAAGGTGTCTGAGAGTTTGTTGCCACAGATAGTGGTCACTGTCAATGGGAAGAGGGCTAAAGCCCTTGTTGATACCTGTTGTACAACTACGCTTGTCACGACAAGTGTTGCCAACTTTTGGAATGAAACCAGCAATATTAGAGTGGTAGATGGCAGAGAGGTGAAGTGTTGTGGTGAGGATTATACTGCTACGACTCCAAGTAATTGTGCTGGATAAACTTATCCCGAGAATCGATGTTATACTGGGCCTAGATGTTATAGACAGGCTGGCAGGAGCTACAATTGCTAAGGGCCAGGTAAAGTTCAGCAATCACCATGTAACTAGAATGGTAAGAGGCACGAATAGCTGACAAAATGCAGGCCATGTCAGATTGAGGATGAGGACTTTCGAGCACATTTTGATGGTGACAAGTGGACAGTATAGTGGTGATGGACCGCAAGATCACCCGTACTGACAAATCGGGTTGGCTGCTACGAAAGCACGCTAAGAGGAGAGAAAAGACCACAGTTCGAGAAGGAAGTTGAGAGGTGGATAGACGAAGGAATTTTAATATCATGGTCAGGAAAAGTTGAAGGAATTCTGCCCCTCATGGCAGTGATTCAATCTACCAAGAAGAAAATCAGGCCAATATTGGACTTCCAGAATTGAACAAGTATGTTGCCTGCCACACCAAAGATAGAATTGACATATGTGAAGAAGTCATGAGGGAGTGGAGAAGAATGGAGCAAGCAAACAAGATCATGAATTTAAAGTCAGCCTACCTTCAAATTCATGTGGACAAAAATCTATGATGTTGAATTTAAGTCAGATTTATTGTTTGACCAGATTAGGATTTGGACTGAATTCTGCACCTAAAATTATGACAGCAGTGCTTAAGACTGTGCTGACCAAAGATGAAGCGGTGAAAAGAGCCACCTGCTCTTATATCGATGATGTACTGGTGGACGAGACAGAGGTGACTGCAGAAAGGGTGAGAGACCATGTCAAAATGTATGGACTGACGGCTAAACTATCAGAGTCATTGGAAAACGGAATGGCTCTGGGATTGAAGTTACAGCGGAATAAGGCAGGAAAGTTGATGTTTGGAAGAGGAAACGAGATCCCTGAAGTCATGGATGGCCTGACCAAGCAAGAACTTTTTTCGATGTGTGGGAAATTGATTGGTCATTACCTTGTCGTCAGATGGCTGAGAACTGCATGCAGTTTTATTAAAAGGCAGACCAGTACGGACCAATGGAACTTTGTGTGTGTCTCTTACCTATAGACTCAAATGGCTGAACCGATTTTCTTGAAAATTTACACAGTTGTACTATAAGTGTCTGCGAGTGTTCTTAGCTAGGTTTTGTGTTGAGGTACCCCCGATAAAAATCGATAATTGAAAAAATCGTGTTATAGAAGGAGTGGTCCGGTTTTAACCAAATTTGATACACTCATAGACAAAGACATAAGAAATGATATTCAGAAGTTTCAAGGTTACAGTTCTTACAATAGTGCAGAAAATCGATTATATATATATATATATATATATATATATATATATATAAAAGGCAAGATGTGTGTGTGTTTGTTTATCTGCCTGTATGTCTGTATTTTTCAGTCCTTTTATTTTAGTTTTTGCTTTGGATTTGGCTCTAAGTAGATATAATTGTAGTTCTTAGTCTCAGCCATGATACCATTTACTCAGAGGACTTATTTAACCTTCAAAATTCAGTTTACGATGAAAAAAACTTATTTGATATCGATACCAGGAAATCAAAATTTGACTTACATCCATTCATTTTTCTTTCAGTCTACGGTTTTGCTTTAACTGTAAACAACTATTGCTTTTTAGTCTTTCGTGCCAACATCCAAAGAGTCTGAACTCCAGGACCATGGATTAGTTTTAAAGCTTTCATTACACCTGAGCAACGCCGGGCTATACTGCTAGTCTAAAATAAAAATATCTATATAGTGGACACATATCTTAGGTTAGAGTAACTTTTTTAAATACTTTTTCAACATGAGACATGTAGTAGTTAGATAAACACAGTCCAATGGATTTCTCATCTTGACACTGTTAGTTTGGATATAAATAATCCCAGTATAGTAGAGTCTCCATGGTGTTTTATTTAATTCAGTAAATTTAGACCAATCATAAATTGTGTTGTCATTTATTTATTTATTTATTTTTTTTTTTTTGTAACAATACAATTTGTCCAAAGTTACATATGTATTAGCTTTAGCAGCTCATTTGGTGATGATATTAGAATTTTTGTTTTTGTTTCTTTTGCACTAGTTTTGAGTTTGGTTTTTATAATATTGTTATTATTGTGATGAGTGCAATCTTTTAGGCCCTGTACTTTGGGAAGCTGTCTTAAGTTTGGATGGATTTTTATTATTTTATCAGCTTCTAGTTGGGATAATGACTGGTGTAGAGTTTCAATTTTGGTCTTTGTGAAGAGGTCATATTTAGGCTGGAGAATGTAGTTTGGTCCTAGATTTAGGTATTTCTTTTGGTCATCTGTTAAATTTATGGTCAGATAAGTTTATATATTTATCACTACTATTGGGAAGTAGAATATTTCCTTTATATAAATTGCAAAGCTTTTTAATGATTTTTTTCCCTTGTTTAAGTTCATCACTAATATTTAAGGTGACTTCGTACTGTGCTTTGTTATATTTCTGTTCAGTGAGGGTGTTTTTAGTATCTCATTATGTTTTGGGATTTTATTATTGAAGTTTGGGATTTCATTTTTAGCTGCTGTTGTAATGCAAGTTTTTTTATTCTGAATATTGTAGTGTTACTTTCCTTGTTGGCTGCTGAGTCATGTAATTTAATAATTGTATATTTGGGCTGCAATCCTTTTTTTATACACATTTCATTAAAGATGACTGACAAGATACTATGATTGTTTTTTTATTTAATTTTTCTTGTATTCTTGATTAAACTAAATTAATGAATAACTAGATATATCACTATGTCTATCAAGAAGACTGTCATTACATCTCTCTGATCATAACTCTATTAAGATTCATTTAAGCACACAGAAACCTACCAAACTCCATACACAACATACTCATAGAAAATACTACTATAATAGCCACATTCAAGCAAACATGCAATAAAGTCAACTATGAACATGGCCACAATGTGCTGACCATGTACAGAAAATAAGACATTGTTATAAATCTTAGATACATATCAAAAATCCATACATTCAGTTAAAATTAAAAATAATCCTTGATAATGGCTAAAAGAGTAGCTAAAATCATTCAAACATACAGAATATGGACAATTTTTACATACTTTAAGTCCATAAATGAAAGAAAGTTATATAAACACAAGAAAAATACAACTTCATTGCAGTAACTTATCAGTTGTCTTTAATAAAAGTATTTTATACACTTGTATATATTTCTGAGATGAGGTAGTATTTACACTATTTACATTATTCAGACTATTGTCCCCATCTTCGTTGCCATTTGTACTAGAGAAAACCATAAACATAAAAAAAATTGCATTATGAACTTTGGTAAAAAAAGAAAAAAAGGTTACTGAAACTTAAGTTTATAAGTCCCAGAAATTCAATCGCTGTCGTCCTCAAGGACACATGGCTCAGTGGATAGAGGGGTTGGTTAGTTCAGTGATTTGACCTAAAGAGATGCGAGTTCAATTTTAGGCTACAGCAGTGGTGAACAACAATAATCTAGAGAGTCAGGTTAAAGGGAAATAACTCATGACCACCAGAAATGATTGTAATAAAAGGTTCAGTTCAAAATTCCTGAAGCTGAAACGTCATACAAATGGCAAGGAAGATGAGGACAATAGTTGGAATAATGTAAATAGTGCAGTTCATACACATTTCATTAAAGACAACTAACAATGAAATACCCTGGATTGCTACCCAAATATATATATATATATATATATATATATATATATATATATATATATATCAGTATTTCATAAGTGTAAACATTATCCAAGAAAGATATTTTGTTAGGTATTGGCAAGTGTGTCACACCCAAAACCATCTCAAAAGCTTAGCAATATCTCTTGGTTCTCTTTAATGTACCTTAATTGTCTTTACTTTATCCTCTGTTCTGATTCCACTAAGGATAGCTGTTGACAGAGATATGCTGACTGCACCATTTATCTGGAATCTTCAGGATTGAACCAATTTCTGACAACTTTGACCCAGTGACACAATATATTATACTGCCTAAATAGGCCATCATTGTTGAGACCTTGAATAGTTTTACATTCTCATGAAGTGAACTATCATGGTCACTGGTTAATAACATGTTTGGGTGTGCCAGCTTCAGAATGCCACATGAACACCCTAACACCATTACAGAATCACCTGCATGGTACCTTGGTGACAACTGATTTCATAGGGTCTGTGCTGCACCCAAACCTTAAAATATGTTCAACACAACTGGAACCCTGACTTATCAGACCAAGCTACGTTTCCAATCCTCCATGATTCAATTAGCAACGTTTCATCCCAAATGTAATACTGTATTTCAATGCCCTGATGTTAACAAGGGAGCTTTTGTAGATCTGCTTCCATATTCCATTAAAGCTAAAGAATGCTAAATATTTGTCTGGTAACTCCTCTATTGAATGTGATTTGAACCAGTGTTAACAGAGGCACCCTGATGGCTCTTTTGTTTCCATAATGAAGAAAGTTGAGAATTAATATGCCAAGTGTGTTGCATTTTAAAATGAATGCAGTACAAATATCCTGACTGACCTTAATGTATATCAAACACTTGCCTGTTAAGATGTTTCTTTTGTCACAAAATGGACACTGAAAGCTCTAATTTAGACAGGAAGCAAGACTAGTGTTTGATCAATGTCTTCATTGTCTTGTAAACTTCAGTGAATAAAACAAAACAAAGGATTATCTTATTTCTGATTTAAGCAGAATTGATTGTGCAAATTGGATAAGTTACTACAATTTCCTTTTGTCTTTTATTAAAATTCTTTTTAATAGTTTTGCATTTTACTAAAAAATGTTTAAACTGTATCAGATTATTTAATGAATGTTATTCTGATTATTGGTATGTCAGTTGTAACTTTAACTTTGAGGGTGTATAAATCTTGATGCCAATTATGGCAAATATTCACAAAATTCTTTAAAAAAAAAATTTTTTTTGTCAAAATATCATAAAAACTTAGTGTTTTTGAAGTTAACATTGTTATTTATAAACCTTGATTTTCTTATATAACATTATCATAAAAATTCATATATTTTATAGCCTCAAATGTCACAAGTATCCAAATGATGCAATAGATATTTTTAGAAGTGCTTTTTAGTTTGGTATATAGTTGCAAAAATGTCAGGAAATTTTCATGAAAATCCCTTTCAATTCTGTCTCCATATATTTCATTGAAAACAATCTTACTCTCTCCTCTGTATGTGTTTTGTGTTGTGTGCATGTTCAATGTGTGTTGTTTAATTCCCTTGGGGAAAAGCACGCACATACCTGTCCCAAAACTACTTCATCTACAGTATCAAAATAAACACCAAAGTCTTCCTAGATAGTTTTGAAAAAAAATGGATGGAATAGAAAATTGAAGTGGTGTACAGAATGACATATTGTATTTCATTTAATCATTGAGACTCCTCTATCCAAAGTGTTTATGTTGATATCCATGAAGAATTGACCCTGGAGTTGTAGGATGTGGCTTCATATCATGTTATAAATCAATTTCTCTCTTATTTCACTGTTTGCATGAATGGTTAAACAGTGTACTGAATCAGTGTGTATGATGAATTAAAAATTGTTTTGGGATAAAAACAACAACCAATAATAATATTGTATGCTTAACATACTATGACTGAAATTTTAATTATTGTCTAATATTTTGTACCAAATTCAAATATAGAACTTAATATACATTAAAAAAAAATGATACAGCTAAAAGAAAAATAAAATGAGAGATAATGAAAATATTGAATTTCTGAAATGTGGACACAGAATGAAACAAATTTTGCTAAAACCAGGTTTCATTCTCCCAAGCTTGTAGCTTGGTTCATTTAAGACCTCCTGTTGTCCAGTTCAGTGCTTAGACAATGAAGCCATTTCATCATGAAAAAGATTGTTGCTCAATTTGTCCTCTTTTTTTTTTTTTTTTTTTTTTTTTTTCCTTTTTTTTCCATAAATTTTAATTCTGTTTCTCAATTGCTCCTTGTTTTCCTTCACTCAGGATAACAGAAATTTCGCTTTTAATAAAAATGAAATTGCTCAGAATTTTGCCTTGGGATTTTTTTTTCTTTCTCTGCTTTAATGGAGTTTGAAATTGGATTCTAAAAGCTGGTTGGCAACTGTAGCCGTGGAAATAGACAAAAATTGTCTGGCCTTCTAGAAAGATGGAAAATTGTTTTGTTTTTTTTTCTTTTAGTTTCCAAATTACCTTTTTTAAAACGTTTAAACTTTTTTGTTTTTGTTCATATGGAATGAATAATGAGAGCCAAGGGCATAAAAAAAAACAAGAAGGCATATTTAAAAAAATCTGTTTTTATATTATTCACATGAAATATCCAATAGTGTCTAGCATATTTACAGACAATTTGCTTGAATGCTGAGCGCAATCCTCATTGAATACTGCCTTATACCAAACCAAGCTAAGTAGATACTTAGTAATAAAGCATTGTCTGAGACTCTATCTTGCTTGTGCTGATCCATTTAAAAGGACAATTCCTGATATAGGACGGGCTGTACATGGTACCAGGAATTTTTTTATCTCTATGCTACTTAGTATTTTTTGTCTGCTATTTGGGTTAAGGACACTCAGCTAAAGCCCACAAAGGAAAATTTGTCTATAATGTTAATTTAACAGTGTTGCTGAAATATTACACTGAGCTTAGGTTTGTCACATCTTTGACCTCTTGTAAGAATTTTTTTCAGTCTCTGTCAAGGTTGCTTTTTGGCTGCCTGGCAGGTAAAGCAATTCTGGGTAAGTGGTTTGCAGATGAAGTAGATCTGTCTTTCTTAAGAGTGTTGTTATAGAGCAAGCATAAGCAGCTTCAGCCAAAATTTAAATTCAGTTCACCAATTCTTTATACTCTTTATATTTTCTATTTATAATGTATATTCAATAAGAATGTTTATTTGCTCACTACACCTGGCCTCAAATATATACATGATTATTGGACCCAGCAGAATGTTTTAGCATAACAGAATTTTGATGAAGGGGCTTTTCTAGTATGCAGAGTATTTTTATAGTTACTATTTGCAGGTGTAATTTCTATATTGTTAATACCCAGAAAAATGTGTTTAAAAGCAATTGCACAGTAATTTTTCCCTAAAAATATATTCTGTTTCATATTTCTTCAGTGGAGACATACTATGTATTAACAAATTTTTTTTTATGCTACTAATTCCTATTATGTAGTTACTGTCTGATCAGTCATTGAAAATGAACACTGATACACATAAATGAAAATAAGAATAGGGTAGAATTTATTATACATTTCATTTCAATCAACTTAGCAGAAAAAGTTATGTGGGACTATTTTTCAGAACTGCTGTATATCCAGCAGTTTTGCATAATTTCAGCTCAAAGAATGATGCTTTATAAACAACTGATCTAAGTTTTGATCTCTTACACGCATAGATGGTACTTCAGCTTGTGTTTGTAAAATAAACACATGCATATGCTTACATACAGATGTACATACACTCTGAGAAGTTTTCAGTTAAAACAAAGGATTAAAAAAATTTTGTTTGATCAGATATCGAGAAGTGAATTGAGCCAATAACTATTCAGCACTCTTCATATATACAGGGTGTTTCAGAGAATTCACATAAAAAGAAATTTAAAAAAGTAAAATGGCACAGGTTTTGATTTAGAAAAACAGGTAAACTATACACAGCTTCAATGTAGGCTTCAGTGCAACTTTGTGACATCATGCCAGATTAGGTGTTTTTTGTTTGTGCTGACCTGCCAATCCACAAGTTCTTGGTATTTCATGGTGGCTGATTTGTCTCTCTCTTGATAATACTTTGTAATAGAAGGCACAGGTTGTTGGTGATGTGATTGAAGAAATTCTTTAACTGTAACATTGTATCCTGACCCCACTGGACCAACTTACTCCACAAGACCAGCCATTGCTCCTACATGGTCCAGTATTACAGGTTAAGCCTGAGCCGGCAGTTCCAAATGTCGATTTGATGCCACCCTCCAGCCACATTGTGATTTTTGCTCCTGGAGAGAAGTTATCAGATGAAAGAAATTTGAAGCACTCAGTTGGTTCACCTGCAAGTTCGTCAGGTGAGAATCAGGTTAACAGAAAAATAAATATAACCAAGTATATTTGATTTTAGGAAGACAACAGTTTTTATATATAAATACAAACAAAAAAAAATTCTTGTTGCAAAAAGTTGAATGTCTCTTGTATATGAACTATAATCAAACAAAAATACTTCAAATAAATTCTGTAAAGGAGAGATGTGGCTTTCATTTCACCCTTTTTGGGCAAATACTCCAACTGTTGATGTTCCCGTTCTCAGTGGTGGTTATAGTAGCAGTAGTGGTATTTAGATGTTAGCAGAAATAATTTGCTTCTTCAGTCTTCATGTCAGCAATACACACAGAGGATGTTTTCTTTCAAGCTGACATCACTCAACTCAATTCGACTGCATTTGAAGATAGTCAAAACCCCACTCCTCTTCTGGTAGACCACTACCAACTCAATCTCGGACCCAAGTGCCTCCTCGACAGCCCACTACTAACTCCATCTAACAACTTAAGGTCTGCCTTTTTATTGAGAAAAAACCGGCATCACATGTGATCTGGCTGTGACCCATCTCCTGACACTCGCAAGACTTGTAACAGGCATTTTTATTATTTATCTATCCATATTGCCCTTTGCATTGTTTATAAACAAATCTTCAACAACTTGATTTGAAATTAAAAATCTCAAAGAGGACACTTTACTCTATTCATCGGCCATCTCCGGTTTCATATATCATTGTTCTAGATTCTTTCCTAATAATAGTTCTGACACGGTTTGTCAACTTCACAAAAGATTGTTTTTTGTTTATAGATAAAATTAACATTTCAATTAGTAATCTACTACCTTTTTGTATGCTTAAAAAAAAGAAAAGATTATATCTCATGTTCTAATGTATCTTTTCATAACATTAATATTTCAATGTCTTTATGGGTTATTAATCTTTTGGCTATTCGAAGTGGCCTCTTTCTTGGTGTTTTCTGTTTTATAACATATCCACCTTTATTAATATTACTAACATTATCATCATTTCAGGGGTGATATTTGTCCCTACTATAAACAGCTACACATGGGACAAATGAACTTTATAGGAGGGAGAATTCCTGCTGGAACATGTATAACTATCCTTCTTGATCAAAACCTTAACATCTGTTACTCCCTTCCCCCAACCTTATTTTTAGGAAATTTCAGGAAATTCATTTTTGTATGGTTTAATGTTTATATTAGTTATAGCAGAAGTCTTTGGAAAATTGAAATCATCAATTTTCTTTTCTAAAGCAGGACACCAGTTACCAAAAATCTGAATTGTAAAATAAAAAATTCAGTAAAGCTAAGACATTATTTAAGTAGAAATGCTTTTAATTGCTTTTATATTACAGACATTGTCTTAAGAAATTTTTTTGATAAATAATGAATTTTTACAAGAAAAAATTCTGTCTTAATTTGTCCCAGTTTGATGATATTGTTATAAGGCAAAAACTATATCTTCTAATCATGTATTTTTTCTTTGTGTGTGTATAAATGTACTGATTTTTGTGAATACCAACATCTATGCATAGCATAATCAGAAAATAACAGCAGTAACTATTGTAAATTTAAAACAAAAGTACCTCAAACTCGATAAAACATTAGGTTATGGAGAGTATTTTCCTAAATTATTAAGATTACTAGTTAGCTAAAAATATATATATATATATATATATATATATATATATAAACAGGTCTTGTTATATTGTCAAGTAATATTTATGGATATTTTCTGTAGAAAAAAATAAAATTTCTCAAACGTCAGACATCAATAGAGCTGTCTTCGCCTCATAAAGTCCTTTTCTGCAATATTTATCATATTGATTAAACTTTAAAAAATCAACTAAAACATCTTCTGGATGGTGCCGTGGATATTGGCTCGAAACAAGAAACTGGAGAGCCAAGTTCAAATTCAAGTTGAATTTGTTGTATTCACTTATACACAAATACCCTTGGAAAAGGTATTAATCCATCTTTTCTCCCTCCAGCTATGAGTTAAACAGCAGGACAGATTGGCTTCTATAGCCTGGGTTGGCAACCAGTCTACCACAGAAAGTAATGGCAACCTACTGCAGGGAAAGTTTTCTACGCAGATAGTCATGTCTCTGTCAAGACATGATTACCCAAGCTTGTATCATGTATGGCACTTAACTGACTGAATCTTCTTCAAATAAAAATTTCAGAAAAGTATATTTTAATTTTGAAAGTTTTTTTTTTTTTTTTTTTTTTTTAATAAAGAGGATTATGTTGTGCTGACAGATTTCTAAATAGGGTTAATATGACTGATTTTTAATAACCTCCCAAACCCCCCAAATATATAGCTACCTACCCCCTAACAAAAGCAATACCTATGGTTTAAAATGCATTTTAAAACTGAAAAATCTTTCTTGAAGATTTTATTTTAGCTTTAATTAAAACTAATAGATTAAATTTAATATTTCCATTAAGCAAAATACTTTATTTCAAACCTAATTTAAATGGATTGGAATTATTTTTATCTTTTTGTTGGAGGATTAGCAGTAAAGTTGATAAAATCATTCATATTGACAAATCTGTTAACATAACATAATTCTCATTAAGAAATCTTTAAAAAAGTAAAATATACATTCCTGAACTGTTAAAAATGATCTGATTTAAAGTTTAATTAATCTAAATTAAAACCTATTAATCTTAGTTTAAAATATTGCAGAAAACATTTTAACATGGAAGTAGTTATTTTTTGTGAGATGTTAAATACTTTTATTAGCAGCATCATATTTGGGAAATTTGTCTATGGAAGAAGTAATTATAATAAAGTTACATGATGGTTACAACATAAACACCTTTTTTATATAATTTTTTTCAACTACCCAGTAATCTTTCAAATTTAAAATATCTTAAGCATTCTAATATTTTATTGAATTTTAGGTACTTTGTATTTTTTCTTTTTTTTTTTTTCACATGTATGTGTATATGGAGTTGTCTGGAAGGCTCATGCCAATTTTTAAGAAAAATTGAAACATTAAACAAAATTATGCCATTAAATATTTATACAACTATGAGCCATTTTATTGCACAACCTTTCTCCATTCTTCCTTCAACTTAGATTCGATCTTCCCAGAATTTCGGTATTTTTTTTTTTTTTTTTTGTCATTCAAAGAATTAAAATTCTTACCATTGTGATTATTTTGAAGAACCTGAATAAATAAAAATCTGAAGTAGCAATGTCTGATGAATATGGCAGGTGGGGTAACACATCCCAGCCAAGCTGCAACAATTTTTGCCAGGTCGCCAAAGAAACCTATGGTCTGGCATTATCCTGATGGAAAGCACTTTTTCTGTTTATGAATTCTAGATATTTTTCTTGATTTACTGCCTTTTAATTCATCCAGTTGTAAGTAGTACTTTCAGAATCAATTGACTAGTTACTTGGCAGAAGTTCATAGTACAAAATTCTTTTCCAGTCCTACTAGATGCACAACATCACTTTCTTATAAAGACCTGCTTTTGGACTGGATAAAGTTGGCTCATGTTGCTTACCTCAGAATATTTTCACTGAACATTGTTGTAAAAGATTCATTTCCCATTCCCTATCATAATTTGCTTAAAAGAAGGTACATGTTCGTGTTTATGCAGTAAATCACTGATAGAAACGTAATCTAAAAGATTTTTTTTCACTCAGATCATGCGGTACCCAAACATAGTGATTTGATTACCCAAACTTCACCAAGTGCTCACAGATGGTGGATTTTGATAAATTTAATGTTTTTTCTAATTCTCATATTGTATAATGCGAGTTATATCAATCAATGCCTTGGTTTGGTCGTCATATGTAATTGGGGGAGGGTCTACCTTAGCATTCTTCATCAATAAGGCTACGATCACCAACTCTAAACTTATCAAACCACTTCCATACAGTTCTGTCAGCTAAAACAATTTTTATAGCCATGCAAAATTGACACAAAGTAAGTTTCTTAAAAAAAATAGTTTGAAGTGTGCTCTAATTAGAAATGTAAGCATATATCTGTTGATGAATTTGATGTGTTGGAACATGAATTACTAAAAATCTGCATGAACTATCCTATATATATATATATATATATAAAAACCATATTTTATCATATGCAGGGAGCAATGGATAAATTGCCATCTAAACTCGGCAAAAATGAAAATAACACTAATATCTCATTAACAGATATATTTACCAATATTACACATAAAAATCTCAAAATACTAAAGAGTAAATTTATTCAATAAAATCGTCATTGCTTCAACCACATCATCCAGACAACTTTGAAATCTCTTGCATCTCTTCTGAACAGTCTCCTTGTTTAAACTGGTGAATGCTGCTAAAATCCTTGTTCTGAGTTCATCTTTGGTGTGACAAGGAGTTTGTTGGTCTCTCTTGCTCAACTGCACCCCACACATATGAATCAAGGGGGTTGCAGTCTGGAGAGTTAGGTGGCCAGATGTAAGGGGTGATTTCACTGCAGAAATTGTCTTGCTGTCATAACTGAGTTTTCCTCCTTCTGTGTCATGGTGCAGTCTTGTTACCAGACGTAGGGTCTTCCAACAGCCACCTTCTTAACCTAGGACAGCACTACTTTCTCAAGGGCACTTGATGTAGGCCTCAGTGTTGAGTCTAATTCTCTTTGGGGAAAACAAATAGAGGCATAACTAGTGATCAGTTGAAATACTTTAGTAATCACCATTACTCATCCAGCTCTTTCTGAATTCTCTGTACTTTCCTCAGATTGACATGCAAACACTCTGAAATGTTCAGATTGAAACTTCTGGCACAAATGCCAAGCAGTATAGCATGCCATTTCCAAATTTCTGGCAGAGTGAATTGCATCATCATGCACTTTTTCTTATGGTTGACCCTACTAGATTGTGCAATCAATAAAACCAGAAACTAACAAAGCAAACAAGATAACCACCCCACCCAAAGGAAAAAAGTAAATGAATAAAAAAACTTAAATAATAAACAAATTAACAAACTGCAAAAATGCATGCATAACAACAACCAAGTAAATTTAATAATAATAATAATGATTAACAGCAAATAATGAATAAAGGTAAAAATACATAAGTTAAGTCTCATACAATAGCTTAAAAATAATTGCATTCTGGCCCATAATTATTTCTACTTAATAGTTTTGAGAATAATTTTAAATATAACTGATCCTGTTTATTCAGTAACCATTAAGATAACACAATAAACCAGAAATATTTCACCATGCTACTGATAATGCCCCATTGATCAGCATATATAAATTGTCAAAACACCAGCTAACACACATGGTCTGAAGATTGTGTTCAAGTATGAAATACTGTTGCCACTCATTGTTGACCTCTCTCTCATACATACATACATATTATGCTTTATAGCATGTACAAACTAAAATCTACTACAAAAGTGTACATTTTGTTTTGACATTGAAAGAACAATATCTTATCAGGTAATTAGTAATAAACATTATTTTTTAAAAGTAAATTGATGAAAATTCATTTCCTTTTATTGGCAAAATTTTTCGATTATTTTTCACTTGACAGGTAAACAGATCAATCCATCTTTTCCAATTTCCATAATTTTTCAACAGATCTTGAATATACACTAATGAGTCAAAAGATTATGAATAAAATATTAGCTACATACCTGCAAAATAGCCCCCACTTGGTTTTTCAAATTTCTGATGGTTATTTTTGGGATCTGGTACCAACAAGTCATTTTTCTCCTGTTACATGTTGAACAATTTTGGTTACTATGACAGCACAGTAAAGTTTTCATGTTCCTGAAACCATTCATGTACAACTGTGGTATGGCAGAGCATATTCTTTTGCTGAAAAATGCTACTACCATTTTAGAAAACTCTTACTCTGAAAGGGTATACCTGATCTTCAGTATTGAGGTAGGTGGTGTGCAGCATGGAAATTACAACCTCCTGTTTCTCATCAGAATATAGACATGTGCATTGTGGTACAGTAAATATTGGCTAAAAACGAGAAATCGAAAAGCTGAGTTTGAATTTCAGCTGAATTTGTTGTATTCACTTACATGCAAATACCATTGGGAAAGGTATTAATCCATTGTTTCTCCTTCCAGCTATGGGTTAAATAGCATGATAGATTGGGTTCTATAGCCTTGGATGGCAACCAGTTTAACACAGGAACTAATAGCAACCTACTGCAAGAAAACCCTCTGCTTAATCAGTCATGTTTCTTTCGAGATATGATCTCACAAGTGTGTACCGCATAACTGACTGAATCAATGAACAATGTAGAAATACCTGATTTATTGGTATTGAACTGCAAGGAAGTGAAATATGAAACACTATTTGACTGTATTTAATGATTATTGAAATTAGTTTTGACAAATTGGATAGTTTTCTTATAGAATAAAATTATGATGATATTAACTGAGAAAATAACTCTGTATGGCCCTGAACCCACCTTGTTGAGTAGGGGGAAAATAATAAAAATGAGCAATAAATTACTTCCTCAACTAAAATCACAAATTCTTTAAAATCTATTGAGATTAATTTACGTAAATACCAATTCATGAGATTGTAAATTAAAAGTTCGTATGAAGGTAGATTTACCTTAACAAGCAAGAAATAATAGAAAGTGTTCCTTTGATTGTAGCATTTGGCTTATGTGTTAGAAATATGGATGCCATAGAGGTTTCTCCGTTAGAAGGCTTATTACCCCATCATCACTGCTAACACTCTAGAAGAAATATTGGTTCTTGTATGATTACCAAAGTTAAACTATACCAAGCTTGGTCAGTATCTAGATGGGTCACTGTTTGAGAATCCTCGGTGCTGTAAGCTTGGATGTGCAGGTGGTATAATGGAATTGGAGAGCCAAGTTCTAATTCCTGTTAGATTTGTTATATTCATTTGAATCCACCTCTTCTTCCATCCAGTTCTTTAATTAGTTTGTATCATTAAATCCTTATCTCTCAAAAATTCTTACAATCTGAAAAAAATATTTTTTGACTTTAAGTAACCTTCAAACAATTGGTAAGCTGTTAGAAACAAATCCCTCAAAATCACTCCAGAATGATTAGTACTGTACAAAGTGTGGAAAGTGTTATGGGATAGAGCATAGAGAAACACTGTTACCCCTGTAGACCATAGAGCATTTCCACAACACCCAAGAAAGCTTTAAACTCATCTGAGATACTCCAGATGTACTGTGGTAGGGTAGCCTTGAATTATGTTGCAAGCTCAAAAAGAATAGGTGGCAAATAGGGCAAAAGAAGACTGAAAAAAAAATGGAATTTTTATATGTTGAAAGAGAATATATAGAAAGACAAAGCCATGCAGAATGCATTTTAGGCAAGTTGTATGTTAAATATTTAAAGAAGACCAAAAGTGTTTTTTTTTAATTTTTTTTTTTATTAAATTGAAAGTAGAAACCAGAAGTAGAAGGGTTAAAAATAAAAAGTGATAAAGAGTGTGGTGGGTAGAATTGTGATACCAAAAAAGGTGTAAAGTGAGCTTTGTAGTAATAAAATCCATTTAGATGAAAATGCCCTTGAAATGCTGAAAGATAAAAAATAGAAAATTATACTCAAAGAAACCACAGGTAAGCAAAAGGTGTGGCTGATGGTCAGCATGGAAGCAGAGGAAACCTTCTTTCAAGAGAAATAGTCACAACAAAGAGAATAGCACAAAAGTTGGCAAGGGTGTATGAAATCTTCACTCAAAGATCAGAGCTCTCTATATGGTGAAAGAAAAGCCAAGTTATAGCTGATTTTCTTGATACTAGGTGCCTTACAATTGATTATGAAAAATATTCCAGAGAATGAGGTAATGAAGCTAGATAAACTGCATGTAACCTACTACAATCCTCAGAGTAATGCCAAAGTAGAACCTTTCTACTGGTTTTTGGATTCAATTTAGTCAATGAAATCTAGAATTTGTCTTAAACTTAGACCTGACCTGTGTTGAAAGTTTTTAATAAATTAAATCGGCAGTTAGATACTGCTTGGAAGGGACTGAAACCTAGAAATAAATATATAGAGAAGGAACATAATCTTATCATTGAATAGTAATATAAGGTCTTTATTCAAGATAATAGTAGAATATGGGGAGCACAAAGGGGAAAACAGTCTGAAGTATAGGCAAGTGCTGAAACTGGACCAGAGATAGAAACCCTAGTACAGGCTAGTAGAACAGAGATATTCACAAATTGAGTGGCTATCAACAATCTTAGAGCTGAAATGATTGACAAAATAACTATCATGCTGTGGAAAATAGTGAAGATGGAGATACTGTGAACAAGGACACATGAAAGGACAAGAAATCGAAATGAGGCTCCTCATTCTCACATGTGAACCATTCCTTTATTTAAGAGTCAAGTCTGTGGCTGTGGTAATTTCAAGGGTTGTAATTTCACTATTAGGAGTAAATAGTGTGAGATTGGGAGTTCCTGCACTGGGATAGATAGACTGATACATTTTTCAGAAAGAAACAAGAGGTCAAGTTTGACCACATGTATATGAAACTAAGCCCCTGGAAAGTTGTATTATAGACTCCTCACATTGGTCTAGGAGATGGTGAACTTAATTTCCTTTTGTCTTTGTAGGGTTGCATTTGTTTTTTCTCTTTTTATTTTGTTGTGGTCATGGTTAGCTATCAGATATTGGGATAGGTAAAAATGAGGTAGAGAAACAATCACACACAGATAGTGCATGCATCAACAATTTGGATTGAATTGATTGGAAGTACAGCTGTAACTGTATTCTTCATCATGACATAGAGAGGCCCCACTAAAAACTATTACATGATTCAGGTACCTTTTTACAAAATGGTTGTACAATACCCCAGATATTCTGACAGTAACTACTGAGGAAGCTATTCCAAGTTTTAGATTTATGACTATTAAGCAGATAATGCCAACCCAAAAAATGTTTACCTACAACATCCTTAATGAATGAACAAATAATCCAAGAAATATAGTCATGATATCCTAAATGCACATGTTTTGATTACCCAGAAATTAAGGCAACAGATATTTAGTCAGAAGCATTGTGAGTAAGCTTGCTTACATGTGAGGACTAAAAGACCCACTGGGAAAAGGGGGATGCATAGATTGCTCAAATATTCACAGGCATCTCTTACCCCCACCTCTTGAATGCATTTGGTTCATGCTTTTAAAGAAGCCTGCCATTACTGAGAAGTGCCTATCAGTTGTGCTTATTGGAATTATTTAAAGACGATAGTAATGCATTTGAGAGATTGCAAGGTTCAAATAGTGAAACCCTAACCCAAGCTGTAAGTTTAACTGGGATGTGGACAACTGTGAACAGGTACTTACTCTAACTGAATGTGAGCACCTTACAAGCAGTGCCATTTTGAAAATATGCTGACCAAATCATCTTGGCACGGTAACTTAGTACTTATCGAACCTTTCTACTTGCCTATGACTGTGGTATTCACAATGAAAATAATTTAAGGCCAGCTTAACTGCTTATATACTTCTCAGACATGTGCAGTTATAGCTGTCATTCTTACCTCACATAATTAGCTAATTACTGTACTTCCTCTGTTTATGTAAACACAAGCAAGATGATAATAAAAAATTGACAAATTTCAGGAGTGGAGGATAAAATAATGTTTATTTCCTGGTGGTATGATTTTGGAGGATAAAATGTTTATTTCCTGGTGGTATGATTTTAGGAAATGAGTTGATTTTATTTATTTTTTTAATTATAAAATTTCACCTAATATGAGCCACTTAAGGTGTTAAGAGAGAGAGCTTAGGACTTGAAAGACTAGAAGAGAATTATGAGGCTGATAGGGCAATAATTAGAGGGGTCAGAGGGCTGCCCAGAGTTTTTCAAAACAGGAACTTCCAACAAGAATGATAACAGGCAGCAGCAAGGCAATAGTTATAGATCTTGGGGAGGACAGGAGAGAGTTCAGGAACACATTTCTTTAGGACGATGACTGGAATTCTATTACCTCTACTTGCCTTTATGGAAGTTAAGCTTAGAAATTATGTTAGAGACCTGAGACAGGGTTATATATACATCAGTCAGTTGAACTTCAGTTCTAAGTAGGAAGTTGGGTGTGAGTACTCCAGGCAAGTCAAGTGTAAAGTTACAAGAGAATTTGTGAGAAAAGCACTCAACCTTGTTTGTTCACTGTGGATGTAAGACCTCAAATTGATTTAATAGTAAAGAGATTGAGGGTTTGCTGTTCTTTAGCAACTATTAGCAAGCTATACGCTGCTTCATCCTATCAGCAAACAACAGCTTAGCATCATTTAGGACACACTTGTATTCATTATGAGCAGACTCAAAAAGGTGCCTTTGGTGATCAAACATGTCTCTCCAGTAAAGTCAAAAGAAGTGATTCCTGTGGGCAATGTGGCAGAGCAAGCAGGAGAGAACCAAGGATATGAATGAGATTTAAGTCAGAATTTCCTGGCTGAAATGAAAGTATTGATGCTGGCTTTCACCCAGGAAACCTCAGAGGCATAGTTTTCAACAGGTAGACTAAAAACTTTGTTCCAAGGGACATCATAAAAGAAATCGTGGAACAAGTCCCAGTCCACTCTTTTTTGACAGCAGTAAGATATTCTGCTGGTAGTTAGTTCTTGGAAGGAGGGTGAGTATAAAGAGACATTAACAGAAACCACAGCATTGCCAGAAGAGAAGAGCTGCATGGCATGGTAAGAGTTAGGGATACATGTAAAGCAGAGATCTAGAAGGAAAGTCTCTTTCAGGGTTACTGAGGAAACACATTAGGAAATCCACTACTTGCATGAGAGACTGAGTGATTCAGGGTATGAATGCCAGCAAAATCAGTGATTTATTTATTTTTTATTTTTTTCAACCACTTGGTATCATGGACATTGAAGTCACTGAACACAAATATATTAGCAAATGCGTGAGAGGAAATGGCCTTGTCTATATTATCTGAAATACTGTCTAGCATGGAGTCGGAAGAGGAACGGTAGAGAAAGAAAAGATAGCTTCCTGAGTTTAGTATAGTGAGATAGACATGCACATGAGTGGACTGAAGATTCAAGAGAAATCACCTTAACCAGAGGAGGATGTTTGCAGACATAAACTCCCAGGACATGCATGTAGATATTGGAGTCCTTATTAAAGAGAGGAAGTTAACTAGGAATTGAGAAATCAGAGGTGGAGATTGTAAAGTTGGTATGTATACCACAGATGCTGGAGGAGGAAATGTTGAGGGGTTTAAGTATTTCTTGTTTGGCTGGTTTAGTTTATATCTTTGTTTATGAATTGTCATGTTTCAGGTTATTTTGGTAAGGAGAGGCCTAGAGAAGTAGTAGCTGATGGTCATCAAATGTGACGTGTGGAGAGGGAACAGGCTCAGACTGCAGCATAGTATGTCATCAGGTTTGCCCACTGGAAGTTATGCAACTGTTGATCAGAGCAGCCTCCCTAGACACTATACAAGAGTTCATGCTCCTAACTACCATTCAGAAGTAGCAACTAGAAAACTGCCAACTCACTAGTCTCAGTATGAAGAGATGTTGCCATCATTCATACATACCATGAAAAATTTGCAAAAGCACCACTATTAAAGTGTGAGGAGAGGAAAAGAACTGGGAATGAGTTTCTTGCTCAGTTTTAACTTAGTATAAGTTGGGAGATCCATTACTGAACAAATTAAAATAGATTATAGGTTCAATACAGATGATGATTCAATAAAAGGCTTACCTGAATGCAGAAAATTGAATGAAAATATATATAACAAAGATAAAATTAAAAAGACTGAACAATATTTCAACAAGATTACTACAAAAAGTTTTCAAAAATAAATTGTTCATACCATAAAGTCAGGCAGTTAAGTGCCATACGTAAAACACGCTTGGGCGATCATGTCTCAAAAGAGACATGACTGACTGGGCTGAAGATTATCCTGCAGTAGGTTGCCATTGCTTTTTGCGGTAGACTGGTTGCCAGCCAAGGCTATAGAACCCAATCTGTCCTGTTATTTAACCCATAACTGGAAAGAAGAGACGGATTAATACCGTTCCCAAGGGTATTTGCGCGTAAGTAAATGCAATGAATTCAACTGGAATTCAAACTCAGCTCCCTGATTTCTCATTCCGAGCTGATATCCACTGTACCACAATGCACATTAAAGACAATGGTTAAAAAATATCTTAATAGGATGCACAAAATTGAGCTTCAAATTAGAATATTTATCTACTTTAATAAAGTAAAATTTACAAAAATAAAAAAATAAACATTTTACTTTTGTAGTTAGTGTCTTCAGCAGTGATAAGTGAAAGAATCAACTTCAATTGTTACTATACTGTATTTTAATAGTATATTCTTTTGCATTTTGAGCCAGAAACAACTTATTCCAAAAGTATGAGTTTGCTATGCCTTGTAACAATACTTCTATCATTTTCTTCATTGAAGCTGCTAACGGCTAGTTTTTTATTTGTTTGTTTTTAGTCTTACTCCATTGCTACTATTCTTATTTACTCCATTTGGCTACTTGGGGAGCCAAGTTCCAATTTCAGTTGGGTTCATTACATTCACTTAAGCGCAAATATTCTTGGGCAAGGTAGGAATCCACCTCTTCTCCCACCACTGCCAGCTATGCATTAATTAGTAAAACTTGCATTATTATCTCAAAAATATATTCTGGCTTCACATAACCTGTAAAGTGTTGATAAGCTATACAAAATGGATCAATTCATTTGATTACTTTTTGAAGACCCATTGCTAGTATGAAGTCATTTGGCATTCTGATTATTTGCATCATTCTATGAGAATGAGTCCCTTTTTCATTTCCATCAATTGTCTATAACTGCAAAAACCTTTTTTTTTCTTCTTCCAGATATATTATAAATCTGGACACTTTCATTTCAAGTGCCTATAATCTGTAATTCCATTAGAGCAACTGAAATTGTTGATGGGAAGACTGTTCTTATTCCTGATGCCTTAATCTATTTTTTGTTTCTTGACTATGAAATGGCTATAAATCTAACTCTTTAATTTTATACTACCCTTATCTCTTGCTGTTTAATTCATACAATTTAAGGACCAATGACTATATTAAAAATGTAGCAATAAAATGCAGAAAAAATGTGAAACTAAAAAACACAATAAAAGAAACTTAAAACCAAAGATAATTTAAAGTACTTCTTTCACTCTTAACTTTTTATCTACAGCAATGCTCCCGAAAGATATGTTCTCAAACTCTGTTAAAATTCAAAGTTTGTTAATTTTATGAAGACAGTTTTAAAATCTGGTATAACTGTAAATATTGAAACCTTGTTGACCATGTAAGGTTGTTCTACATCCTAGATAATGGGTCAAATTTTCTTCTAATTTGGCCTTTGTTATAAGAACAAACCATCTTCAAAGTCTGTCAGATTAACTACAGTCATGTAAAAGTGGTATTCTCATGGGCATTTGATTTAAGTTGTTTTAGCTACACCATAAGATAAAAATAAAAGTAAAAAACAAGAAATTTCTGAAAATATTGCAGCTAAAAAAAGATTCAAATTTTAATTTTAGCTGCAATATTTTAAGAAATTTCTTATTTTTTCCTTTACAGGAATATCTTATCTTTTACTTTTCCTGGTTAATAACTTGTCCTGTCCTTTTCCAAGTTTAATATAATCTTAAGAATATTACTTTTCATGTGTCCATTTTTCCATGTACTCCATGATTTTTCCAGGCATTGCTATTAAATATAAATTTAAAGCTGAAAACTGCTTTCTAAAAATATTAAAAAGAAAAAAAATTATATGCAAACAAAGTTTGATTGACAAAAATGATATCATTAGAATTTAAATGTTGAAAACAGCATGCAAAAATATTAAACAGAAAAAAGTTATAAAGAATAAGATTTATTATTAGAAGTGTTAGTCACTCACTTATGTACTTACATAGTTTGTCTCCCTTTTTGGACTTCACATATTTTGATGTAACTTTTCTCTACTGAACCAAAATTCAATTTTTTTTTTTTTAAATATAGCTAAGGTGTCTTATCTAACTCTGTAAACTGTTTGAAATTTGGTTGAGAGCTAAATTAGTGGTGAAGCTTGAAAGCTGCCAAGATTCACTCAATGTCAGGCTTAAGAATATATTCAACCATGGCAGTAGTTGAATAATCTATCTCATATCATTCTACCTAATGTTTTAGGGTTCTGTTTTATTTGTAGAGGAGATGAGCCAAGTCACTTGCCTGCCAGATGTCATAAAGTAACAGCAAATTCAGTAAACTGATAAACCATTGTTAAAACTGGACAATAATTACTATAACATCACAATCTTAATAGCCTACAAAACCAACACTGTAACTATTATTTAGTGAGGGACCTCCTCCTGACCACTTATAATTTCCAACCACTGCTGTATATTTGTTCATCCAAGTTCCACTTGTGTTGATAGTATTCATACTGAGTGTATTGAATTGACAATATTCATCATCTTTATTTGTGCAGATTGTTCCAAGAGACCAAATGGATGTCTGAAAGTACAAATAGCACTGAACTCTCAAAATACAGTTTGTCCTGTCTATAGCAAAGTTTAATTTATAAATCAGATATAAAATTAATAGCAATAATAAAATAGACCAATTGTAGTGATATATACTGTAATTAAAATTACTTGATGGATAAATTTGTATTGACTAATGATCATACAATTCTTGTTTTTTCTAAAGTTCAGAATTTTCACCCTTCCATTTTTGGAAAACATTTTACAATTTCTCTTTGCCATAACTGATTCTCAACTTTACTAATATAATTTGGGACCATTTATTAAGTAAAATGTATGAATTAATTGTTTAAACATAAAAAGCAAAACCATGAACAAGATGGGGACCATCATATATATATATATATATATATATATATATATATTCTTTTTTTCTTTTTAATAGCTGTTAATAGCAATATGGAAAGTTAGAAATATTGAAAATTTTAGAATTTATGGTGGTGTGCCCAGAAAATTTGTGCTAGTAGTAGCATGATGGTTAAGATTTTTTTTTTTAATTTAATAAATTGAGAGCTCTGTAAAAGGCTTTTAAAAAATATCTTAATTTTATGAAAACATTTGTGACTTTGGATTAATACCCTCATGTTGGCTGCTTTGGTTTCTAGCCTTATCAAAGAAATGCTTTGTTAACCAGCAGGTTATTAAAAAAAAAAATAAAAAACCTTTTGAATTTTTTTGCATAAATATCTTTTAATAAAAGTAATATGGGAGTGTCAAAATAAATCTTCATTTGTCCAAGCTGAGTAAATTTAATACCAAGCCATGTTTCAGAGTTCATCCCACCACTACCATCACCTTATGATTGAACCAACTATCAATGGCTTGTCAAATGACTTGGCATAATCATTTTGCTATTTGCTGTATTTCTATCAGCTGTGTTGATAATGATGTTGTTGGCTGCTTTGAGTGGGCCTCAAGGATCTGCATCGATGGGGTTTCGGTCAAACATTTTAAATAGCATAGCTAAATTTGGAATTGCAGGAAAGAAGAATTGAAGAAAGCCTGACCAAACATGGACAAATTGGTTGAGATATTTTTTTTTTTTCTTCATTCTTTTTTTTATTCTATTCCTAGGTCTTTAATGAGAGTGTGAGAATTATTCTTTTTTCCTTCTCTCTCTCTGATTCCTCTCCCTCCATTTAGTTTTCTTCTTTAGTGCTACTCTTCTACTGACTCAATACATTTTTTTCCTTCCTTGCTTCTTACCATGTGCACATTTGTTCTTTTATTACTTTCCTTATGCTGCTTTTTTTCCTCTTCATTTTAATTTTTCCCTGATATTTAATACTCATTACTTTTTTGTCATGCTTTGTTTTTTTTTTGTTCTTTCTTCAAGTTGTTGTACTCATACATCCCTAAATTTTCTTTGTTTATTCTTTCTTCCTTCCTCATGCTCATTCTCTTTTCCTAAGTCCTTTTCTTTTTTCCTCCTTTCTTCTCCACATTTGAAACTATCAAAAAAAGAACTTCAATTTTCTTTTTTCTCAATTTGTATTTCTCTCTCTCCAACTATATTCACCTCTTCAAATTCCCCACTCCTACACCAAATATCAATTCCTTACACATTTCTGGCTCCCTTTTACCAATTCCTCCCAAACACCCTCTCATTCCTTATTCCTGGTTGTCGTATAGTCTAAAAACGACATCATTTAAAGTTGCATTCTATTTTTGCCAACAACAGACAACCAACTAGATGAGTTTGAAGGTGGGGTGGCTGAAAATAGCATTGCTAAGAAACGCTTTGGGCTATGTTTTCTGCCATTGCTGAAGAGCTTGGTACCATTAAACCAAACACTCAGAGATGCTGTCGCTAAATTAAGATAGAAAATATGCTATTTATAGTATGCCACTCTCAAAGACACAAAGAAAGGTCAGAAGGGGTAGAGTAGATAAGACAAAGGTGGGGGCTGGAAGAATCAATACTTTTAATTTTAGAACCAGTCCTTCTTATAAGCACCATAGATATTTTGGTTACTCTTTATCTTATCTCATATTGTAAAAGGGCTCTTGAAAGCTATAATATTTTTTAAAAAAAGATTTAAATTTAACAGTTAAAAACTATTTGTGTTATCCATGTAATATATTGGGTTGGAACAAAAAATCGTAGCACTGTTTAAATGAATTTTAAGTTAATATTTAAATATTTGTACATAAATTTATTCAATTCTATGTATGCCATTTTGAGGGATCTTCATGATTCCATCCTTTTAAAACTCTCTAGGTAAGGAAGTGGTCTGGGTTTTTTTTGTTTTGTTTTGTTTTTTTTGTTTTTTAACATATTTAATTCCACTGACATTTTTTATGAAAAATGACACATTTCTGATTGAACAATTCATTACACTTTTCATTGATTACTACTTTTAACTGGTTCAACTGGTCTGAATTTAATGTACAAACAAAGTCTTTGAAATCTCATCAGATATCCAAAATTTTTAAAATGCCTCACTCTTCATCTCTTATATGAGCACTGTATATTTGTAGTGTAAAATAATCTGGATAATTTTTAATTAGCATTTTGATTTGGAGACCACCAGCAACACTGCCAAAATGTTGTAGGTTTTTCCAGATGAAAATTTCCATTTCTAATCCAAATGAATCACTTTGGTGCACTACTCAGCTATGTCACCATTTCTATAAATGGTACATGTATTTTTTGCTACTTGTAGAGCATGTTTTCCTTTTAGAAAATAAGACTATCATCTGACACATTTTCCTCCACTTTAACAAAAAGTTAGAATTCACAATCCATACAGAAATGATAGCATAGGCATGTTGAAATGTCACTTTCAAAATATATATATATATATACATATTTTCTAAACATATACTGTTAAATATAAGAGACAATGAATGTCTATTATGTTTAATCATAAGCCATTCTAAACGCTATATTTTGGCTTTCATTTCAGTTGAAAATAAAGACAAAAATTTTTCAACATTTGGATAATTCTTTATTAAGTTGGTTCTAAGCTTTCAATGAGCCATCTTCAGAGAGGTTATAAGGATGGTAACAAAAACATCCACCATCAGCAATGATTTTATCTTGTGTTGACATAAAACTTCACTAAGCAATGGCAACAGTTACCAAAAATAGCAAACACAGTTCGCAAATTTGCAATGCAGTTCTATGACGTCATACCGCATGATAGCACGAAATGACAACAGAACGATATATTCAAATGTAATGTGTTATGACCAGATTTAAACATGATTTTATTTAGTGTGGGTTGTTTGGATTTAATGTAGATGGCCTCCAATATCTGAAGGTTCTTTTTACTGTGGGGATTATTGTATTGTTGACTTAAATCTGTCTGATATTACCTACATGGTTATGTTTTTCTGAGAAATGTTGTTTAATTGTACTCTGATCAGAAAGGTGACAGGTAAGTCTACGGGTGACCGTGGTTGTAGTAAAACCAATATATGTAGTGAGTTTACCAGAGATAAAATAAAAATTATCCAAATGTTGGAGAATTTTTGCCTTTATTTTCAACTGAAATTAAAGCTAAAATACAATGTTTAGAACAACTCATGATTAAACATAAGACATTCATTGTCTCCTATATTTAACAGTATATGTTTAGAAAATTATTTGCTACTTCAATACACTAAATAAATAAATAAATATATATATATATATATATATTAAAGTGCCATTTCATTTGTGTGTGTGTGTGTGTGTATATATATATATATATATATATATATACACACACACACACATGCACACATCTTCAAAAAATGCAATATCTAAGGTTTGAAATGAATTTTAAAAAATAAAATCTTTTGGGATATTTTTATTTTACTTTTAATTTCAAGCTAATAGATTAAATTTAATATTTCCAATAAGTAAAATATTTACTGGATTTCAAAACAAATTCAAATTGATTGAAATGAGTTTTTCTTTTTTTTCTCCTTTTAAATTGTAATATTTACAATTATCACAGCACAACAATTCTCTTTAATAAAAAAAAATCTTTCAAAAATAAAGTATACATTTTTAAAACTTTATTTGAGGAAGATTAGTTGATTTAAACTTTAATCAATCTGATTTGAAACAGATATTACTTAATTTTAGTTTAAAATATCACAGAAAAGAATAAACACAAGGTGGGTGTTTTATTGACAGTCTATAGTTTAAGAAATTTAACTAATTTTTTCTATGGTTGACATATCTGTAAAAATTACAGGAAGGAATATGACATCATCACATTTTTTTATATAATTTTTTTTTAACTACCCAATCTTAAAAAATTTAGATAACTATTCTGATTTTAGGTACTTTGGTTTTAACTCTACTATAGTTACTGCACTTATTTACTGATAATATTGTGTATAGATGTTTATATTTATAAAATTCAGCATAGTCATACACACAAAAAATGTAAAACTATTTTTAAAATATTGGTGATTGATGAATTGCAGTAAGCCTTTCTAGTTACGATTAGTAAATATTGTTTTTACTTAATAACAGAGACAAATTAAGACATAATTTTAAAAGTTTGTCATTCTAATTAAAAAAAAAAAAATGAAAACAATTCTTGTGAAGATTTTTTTCTTTTAAGAAAATAGGTTCCATAATATCTTATTAAATAATTTAAATAATGTCATTATTTTATTTATTTTATTATACAGAGCAGATTTTTAGTAACTTGGAGTCATATTTTACAAAAGAAAATGATTTAATTTCTCCAAAGAATTCTGCTTATAATTTGTATTAACATTAAGCCATACAAAAATTAATTTCTATGCTCATAAAATGGGAGAGGGGTGACGGATATGAAATAAAGAAAAAATGTATTTTACCAATATTTTGTTAAAAAAAAGTTTCTAAAATAATTTCATTTATTTGTTGAATAAGTCCATTCTGAAAGTTTCATTAAAATCATGCAGTTATTTGATTTTGCAGTATTTTTTCCTGCAAAAAGATGCTAAAATTCTATGTATCATGGCCTTCCACATCCCCCTTTACCCCTCCCAAACCCTGCTCTACCATCCATTTGCTCAAATCCATCATATATATCATGTGTTGTTTTCCCCCGTCTTTCTTTCCCTCTATCTGTCCTTTGTGTATCATATTCTCCAAGCTCTACTTCCTCATTACTGTCCCAGAAACTTCAGCAGTCTTTTCCTGATGTTAAGTATCAGTTTCTTTTTCATTTCCATCCTCTCCAAAACCTCATTGTTGTTAACATGTGCTATCCATGGTATCCTCAGTATCCTTCTGTAGAACCACATTTTGGTTGCTTTAAGTCTTTCCTTCATCTTTGGTGAAATTGTCCAGCATTTGCTGCCATATTGAAGAACAGACATAATAATCCAGTACTCTCTTTGTTTCCAATGAAATTTTCCTGTCTCTCAATACTCTACTCAGCTTTTGGAATGGGTATTTTGGCAGCACTTCTTTGATTCTGTATTCTATCCTGATATAAGGCCTTTAATTCACTTAAAAAGCATCTTTTAATTTGTATCTCAAAAGACCAATTTGTTAAATATCTGAATTTTGTAATATTTTGAAATTGTCCTTAAAATGTAAAATTTAGAAAATTAGTTAATAAAATTTGTCATACCAAATTATTTTGTTTTAAACAACATTAAATTTGAATATCAATGGAAAAATAAAAAATAAATGGGTTGATACCCTCTTCATTATTGTTAACCCTCTAGGGCCATTCGTATCATATTTGATACAGTATTTCCCTATAAGGAAAGATTTGGTATTCATTGACTGAGCAGTCAGTACTGCTTTCATTTGAAATTTATAAAATATTTCTCTTAAAAAATTTTTCAGGAAAATATTTCTTTCAAGGCTTGTTTTCATACTGTATCAAATATGATACGAATGGCCCTAGAGGGTTAATATTTTAAGAATTTTACTCCTTCTTATTGTTGCATTTTATGTTGATTTGCATTATCTGTCCCCTTTCTACATTTTTTATCCTTTATGTATGATAAGCCTGCCCACCTTCCCTACTAACCTTTTTGAAAAGTATTTTAAAATTAGGGGAAAGTGTTTTGTTGTAGTTATTCCTGTAGCTGTGAAATCCATGTCTGATGGGTGTTGTAAACTTATATTTATCTATTTCTCATTTTTAAAGGGTATAAAATTAAAAATTTTATGCTACATTTTACAAAATTCTGACATTCATTGCAACTGTTGATTTTTGTATTGTTTATTTGCTGTTATTGTTTTCTTTGATTAATAAACATTTTTCTTAATGTCTTTATGAGTTAAAAGAAAGTTTGATATATCAGTGCAAGCAACTATTTCTGATAATGTCTGTTTTATCATATTTATTCTCTTATCTCTCTTCAAGGTGATTATTTGTGTATGAATAATATAAATAAGAAAAGCAAACTAGTTTAAGTAACAACAAAACTTGATTGATCATTATTACTGAGTTTAATCTCTACCAGGTGCACCATACTTCTGACCTTGTGCCAAGCTATTCTAAGCTTAGTAGATAATATCAACCAATTAAACTTTTTCTAATTTTGAAGCTGGTGTTGTATAATATTTCACCTCATTGGTCATGTCAGTTTTTTTAAAGTCTAAAGTCTAATTGTTTGTTGTCAGATTGATCAAGTTCAGTGCCACTTAAACAGTCAGCAGTCTGTTCAAACTCCAGCAAAGATTCTTACTGTTACAAGAAATTGTATTATCAATAATCTGATTTCTGACATTTTCATTATCCTGCTAGAAGTAACCCCAAGAGGATGGGTCATAAATTGAGGTACATGGTCAGACCTAGATAGGTTACAGCATTTAAACAATTTTTTTATTGACACTGTGCAAATCTCAATGTATGCCAAGATAACATTTCTCATACTCTTGCACTACTGTTGCTTTTCTATTAGCTTGAACCAATCTGATTATTCACCTCTAACCTCTTTCACCAAGGGATTTTCACTCACAGAATTGTCACTCATTGGATTTTTTCTCTGTAAACCCTAGAAATGGTTCTGCACAAAAATCTTAGTAGATTAGCAGTTTTTTTTTAATACTTTGACTCACCTGTCTAGCAGCAATGATCATGTTGCATTCAAAATCACTTTTCCTTATACTAATGTATGGAATGAAATTCAGCAGGCCTCTATAACAAGGTTTAAATACCTGTGTCTATTAAATGATTACCATGTCATTGGCTGTTCAAAGTTTGACATAAAAGAGCATTCAAATCAATGTTGATCCAGCATGCATTTTACCATTTGTCCAGTGTCACAGCACAGCAAGATTTTATTTGCCCCTTTTAAGGAATGCACACTTCTTTATTCAGTTATTTGCAAAAGCCAATATCTGCTCAGTTTTTTATCCAAAATGTAAACAAAGTAATATCTGAAGTAATAAAATTATTAGATTAAAAATAAATCTTTTAAAGTCTTTAGAAATTTTGTTTACATTTTCAAAAAGTGCAAGGCTGTTAGAATTATAAAAATAATGGGAATTTACACATTTTGTCTATCTGAAATCAGATTGTTGCCTTTGTGGCTTATATGAGAGATTACTTGATAACTAGGCAAGTTTCCTTGCAACAGGGCTGAATCGTCCATATTCCTTTCATATTCTATTGATAACAGTGAATTTCCACTTTCACAGTTTCATCCTAAGAAAAGTTACTTTGTGAAACAGCCATGAGAGGATACTTTCCCAATCATTACAATCGTAATCTCTTCAAGTCTAGTGTTAAACATTATCTATTCTATATATCCTCATAACCTGAACTTACTTCATACCCTTAGGTCCATACAGTGACTTCACTCCGTAATCCACTGCCTTGGGTGTCTCTTGGGCTTTGTACTGGGTGAGTTTATAGTGTAAAATAAAAAAAATAAAACTTTCGAAGGTTGAGATTTCTGAGAATCCTGGTCCTCCCAACTTTTACTTAAAACCAATGAGGAGGAATATCAGAAAATACATTTGTATTGTGAACATCCTCTGAAATGCCTGAAACTAAATTGGCTTGTAAAGCTGAACCACACAAGGAATCTATTGCACAACAATTTTATTTTAAGCACATCCCCTGACATCCTGGCACTCTGTGAGACTAATCTCAACCTATCAATTCCCTTCTCTGACTTCTCGATTCCTGGCTATCTTCCCCTCTTAAGGATCGACTGTACTGTCCATATGCATGGGCTGGGGGTTTACATTAGTGAATACCTCCCTCTAGCTAGAGTCTCTTGAATCCTCTAACCATGCATATATGTGTCAGATCAGTTAGCTATCTTTTTTTTTCTGTACCATTTCCCCTTCTTTCCTGACGGCTCCTTGCTAGACAGCATCTCTGACAATAGATAAGGCTACTTCTTCCCACCCAAATGCTAACATATTTGCGTTTGGAGATCTTAACGCCTATCATTCCAAGTAGCTAAAAGACTCTGTTACTGATTCAGCTGGCATTCACGCCATGAACTTTGCTATTTCTCAATCTTTTAAGCAAGTGGTGGATTTCCCCACATGCTTTCCCAGCATCCATTTAGGACACGCTTCTCTACTATATCTAGGTTTCACCTCTGTACCTGACTCCGGCCAAGTCTCACAGCTTTGCCCTCTTGGCGATGATCTTGCTGTTGTTTCTCTTAAAATATCTCACCACTCTCACTCTCCCCCAGAAGCCTTCTACCAACAGAATCTCCTACTGTTACCATAGAGCTGACTGTGATATGTTTTACGATTTTCTATGCAACATCCCTTGGGAAAAGTGTTCAGTCTCTCAGTTGAAGCCTGCGTCATTTCTTCCTGGGTGAAAGCTGGCAGTGATGCCTTCATACCGATCAGGAAGTTTCATCTCAAACCTCACTTCCTCCCCCTGGTTTTCTCCTGCCTGTTTAGCTGCCATTGCCCACAGGAACCACTACTTCCGGCTATTTCGAAGACATGCATCTGACCACAATAGGCGCCTATTTGCCTCTGCTCGTAATGAGTGTAAGAGGATCCTGAATGGTGCCAAGCAGTTGTTGGCTGAGAGAATGAGGTAGCACATAGCTGACTGCAAGTTCTGCTCCAAAGACTTCCGGCTATGCAAACGTTTGCTGAATAACAGCTAATCCTCCATCCCTCCCTTAATCAATGAATTCGAGGTCCTCACGGCATCAGTGGACAAGGCGGAGTGCTTTGCTTGCAGATTCTCATCAAACTCCACATTTAACTCATCTGGAGTACCCGCACTTGACTTCTCTCTTAGAACTGAGACTCAACAAAAAAATGTTTACATTACCCCATCTTTGGTATCTAAGGTAATATCAAAACTTGACCCACATAGGGCAAGCAGAGGTGATGGAATCCCGGTCATTGTCCTCAAGAAATGTACCCCTAAACTCTCCTCTGTCCTCTCTAAACTCTGCTTTCTGCCTCCTGTTTTCCTGCATGCTGGAACTCCTCTTCTGTGGTTCCTGTATTTAAGAACTCAGTTGGATGGGTCTGAGGGTTCCCCATCACTCTATCAGCCTTCTACGAATTTTCAGAAAAGTGTTTAAGGCTATTATCAATGCTGAAATAGTTCAACATCTTACTGCTCATAAACTATTCTCGGACAGGCAGTACGGCTTCCGCTTTGCCATGTCTACGGCCGATATGCTAATGACCATCACCTTACATATACCAGGCCCTTGATAAGTCCAGCAAGGCTCGTGCTGTTACCCTGGACATCTCCAAGGCTTTTGACAGGGCATGCTGGCCTTCTGCACAAGCTGTGGGGCTATGGCATCACCAGACACTTGCTTGATCTGATTCAATTTTTCCTATCTAACCGCATAATGAAGATCATCTTGAATGGACATGCCTCCACATCCTACTGCACAAACTCTGGTGTCTCCCAGGGGTCTATCCTAGGGTTGACTCTCTTCCTGATCTTCATAAATGATCTCCCAGACAGGATCAAGTCCTAGGTAGGCATCTATGCAGATGACACCACAATTTACTCCTGCATCAGTAAGAAATTCAGTGAGGCAGATAAACATAACCTCGCTGCTGATCTTAGGAGGGATCTACACTCAGTAGTGAACTGGAGTAAGAAGTGGCTTGTAAATTTCAATGCTTCTAAAACAAAACTGATGTTTGTCAACCATCACAGGCAATCTCTCCCACCACCCATAAGCATGGATCAAGTGAGTCTCCCTGAGAGCAATATACTGTACCTCTTCGGCCTTACCCTATCTTCCAACCTTAAGTTAAATTTTTACATTGAGTTAATAGCTAAATCCACTGCTAGGAAGGTTGGGTCACTATGTCAGGCCAGGAAGCTTTTTCTGCCTGAATCCATCTTGCACATATACAAATCAACTATTCGTCCATGCATAGAATACTGCTGTCATATATGGTCAGGAGCCCCTGCTGTTTATCTCAGTGTTATCTACAGGCTTCAAAGGAGAATCTGTAATGTCATAGGTCCTGACTTGGCAGCTCAACTCCAGCCACTTTCTCACCAGCAGGATGTGGCTTCTGTCTGTCTATTCTACAAATATTTTCATGGCTTCTGCTCTGATGAACTTAAGCCACGAGTGCCCCCGCCACAAGAATTTATTTGCGCAACCAGACTGGCAACAAGGTCCCACCCATTTACAGTTAGATCAACCAAATGCAGCCAACAATTCTACTCCAATAGCATCTTTTCTCACACTCTGGCCTGTGGAACACCCTTCCATATACTTGCTTTCCTGACAGCTACAACTTCCAGGAATTTAAATGCAATGTCAATACCCATCTCTTATCCACTTGACTCCAGTTCTTTCTACATCCCCACAGTATATCTTGTTCTTTTCCTTTCTCTCTACCTTTACAACTGTCTTCACACCTGTGTTCCCATCATTCTCTTGCCGTTTCTCTGACACCCCCTGTAACTGGTTCATCTTTCTCTTCACCCTCCTCCTATCTAAACTTTTACTCTTATATAGCCCCCTGCGCATCAGTGGTGGCATTACCTTGCTTGGGGTGAAATGATTAAAAAAAGAATGTCTTTGGAGCAAGAAACCTCACTCGCACACCTACTGATACTTTGTTTTTTGTTGTTGTTTTTTTTATTAAATACAGCTGAATAGATTCTTTTTGGTGTTGTTTTTTTTATCATTTCACCCCATGTAAGACAACAAAGCCACTAAGACACAGTGTTACTAAAGGTGAAAAAAATAACATAAAAATTAAAAAACATTAAGGAGCAAAAATAATAAAAGAACATAAATTAGGACAATATAATGATTGTCATTGCATTTAAATTTTCAAAGATCAAAGTTGACTGGAAAACAAGAAGCTGAAAGATTTCCAAAAGCAAAAAGTGGGAGAAAAGAAACTGTTAGTATAGAACTTACAGTGGTTACATCTAGCCATTTTAACTGTAAAATGAGACTTTACCACTAATCTAGTACTGCACTTAAGTCTAGGTACCACAGAGGAAAGCTTATCAGAACAATTACCCTAAAAATATCTGTAGAAAAAGCACTGGAAAGCACCATTACAGCAGTGGGAAAGTGACTGAAGCTGAGATGCTAGTTCAGGACCAACAACATTGCAGATTCTTTGGATTTTATCAATGATTTTTAAATATATAGCCGACCATATGTAGCAGCAATATTCAAAGCATAGCTGAATGGTAAACTTATAAATATTTTAGATAGATTCAGGCAAGAAAAATTGTCTAGCACAAAACAGTGAATAAACTTTCCTAGCAGCAGAGCTAGTAATTGATTCAGTACAATCTTTCCAATTCATGTTAACAGAAAATGTTAGTTCAAGAAGGGGTAGTGAATCTCTCTCCTGGTTGTTAGTATCAGCAATGCTGGTGAAAGGTAGAAAGGGTTCTCTCAGATGATTAATAGAGAGCAGTTTAATTTTGAAGGTGTTAAGATTAACAAACCATTTCTTATGCTCATTAACAGAATATAGGTCAGTCTTGAAATCAGCTGCCATTATCAAACCAATTAGACTTACTACTTGTTATTGAATATTATTAAGAAAAGAGTAAATAGTTGTCATCAGCACATATACTGAGTTAAGAACTGATGACATCAGGAAGGTTGTTGAGAAATGACAGATTCAAGGATAGAGCCCTGGGGAATGCTTGTATTAATGGAAAAATATCTAGAGTGGTCATTTAAAACAACTTTTATTTTGCAATTTAATAAGATTGAATTGGTTCAAAAATGTGTCTAGAAATAATATAACCTTTCAACTTGTGAAGAAGAGCAAGATACCAAATCTTGTCAAAACAACAGCTCAAGCTTCAACTTATCTTTATGCATCAGCAGTTGACCTAGAGAAGCATAATCCATATTGCTTATCTGAAAGAAGACCGTGTGAGGTAAGATGCTTAAACAATCCAGAGTTAATTAGAGCTTCTTTGCCAAAAAGAGGTAGAAGGCTAATAATAGAAGGGTTAGATGATTCACCTGAATTCTTAAGGACTGGAACTATAGAAAATTTACAAGTGAGGAAGCAAGAAATAGTAAAGCATGTATTGTACAGTTTAGAACATAAATGCTTTCATGGTAGTTGTTCAGATAACGTCTTCATTTTGGTACCTAGATAGACTTTATGAATTTAAGTGCAATACTAGACTGGCATCAATTTACAATTGAGCTAGCTAGATGTAGTCAGGAGTTCTATGCTAAAAGTTTCTTTTCTTTCACTTTCTGCTTGTGGAGCTCTCTTCTGGCTCTATGCTTTACAGCTAACTTTAATCTGTAAAAATGTAAATGCAATGTCAGTTGCTATCTACTGTCCTCATGATTACTTTGATCTTCCTGCTCTCTATTAATGTTTCTGTTTTTAATCTTTCCAAACTCTTGCATTTTAGTCGCTTTACAGCTGTGCTTGAAGTGATATCTTTTTTCTTTTTTTTAAAGCAGCCAGTTCAGGAGCATTTTCTTATGGACTATTAAAGGACTACTCTCAAGTTCCCATGCTTAGAGAAGATTCAGTTTAGAAATAACAACAGAAACCCTGGATGGAGTTATAGAAATTCAGTTGGAAAGTCAGACATATTACAGATGAATCAAGTGTAGAATTTGAAAATTTACAAGCATGATATTCTGCTTCATCAATGGATGTTAATAGTTAACTCTTGAAAATTAAGAACTTTTGTTTCATCTGAAAATATTTTTTTGGGGTTGCATGTTTTACAAACAAAAATAAATTAGAATTTTGTTTTGTTTTTTTTTTTTTTTTTGTTTTTTTTTTAAGCTGGAAAAATAACCAAAATTGATCTTTGGTAACTTATCTCCAATGACTTTGGAATCCAGCACCATTTATCTTTTGCTGCTCAAGTTACTTCTTCCATTGTAATTTAACCCCAAAGATGTAATTGTATGGCTGCAATACTGATAAATCATGCAATGACTTGATGATATACCAAAAGACCTTAGGCAGCACTAAAAAAAATAGAGTAACTAAGAAGCCAAAGACAAATTACTGCAAACTCCATCAATCAACTTAATGAGCCACATAACTGAACTTAGCATCCAAATTTTTATTAATAGGGCATATAACAGTATTAGACAAGAAATAGGGTAAGAACAGTGTAGTTTCATTCAAAACACTAGAAGAAGAAATGCAATATTTATGATTAAAATAATATGAAAGCAAGCAATGCAAATGCAGGAGTTATGTTTCATGGACAGTGCAAAAGCTTTTGATAAGCTATTATGCAAAGATCTATTTGAAATGCTTGTGAAAGTTGATTTATTTAAGATAAATATGAGAAAAACCCAGAAAATATACTGGGAACAAACTATCAGCACAAGAGTAAAAAAATAAATTGAACAAGTATCCAAGTATGTTCTTGCTAGATTCATTTAATCTTTACAGTAAAGCAACCATAAGAGAAATAGAAGTCCTTCTAGGAATTATTATTGGTGGGCATAATCTTAACAGTGTAAGATTTGTAGATGACAGATGAAAAGGAGACTTGAAACAAAAAAGATGTGATTCTACAGAAGGGTACTGAGAACACCATGGTCTGAGCATGTACGCAATAAGGGAGTTCCAAGAAAAATGGATACTTATCTTTTAAATCAGAAAGAGGCAGTTGAAATTTCTGTGACGTATAATCAAGAAAAAGTGTTTGGAGGATTTGACACTTGCAGTATATATTGAGGACAGAAGGATATGGTAAGTAACCTACCAAATAGTTTATACAGAATAGTGAGTGGGAAACATAGTAAAATATCAAAGCTACACAGATAGGAATTTCAAGAGAGACATGATTGCTCCCATTTTTAAGGAACATGATCCATAAAGAAAATTTGTTCTTTTTAAATGATATCTTGATAATCACTAAGTTTACTTAGTATGAAGATCAAGAGCACTCTTTCAATTGAGGCTGACTTGCCTGCCATCAAAATCATTTAAAACCCTTGGTTTGAATATGGTTTACATTTGTAGATAGGAAATATGCAACCTCAGTCCAGAGCTTCAGACTATTTTAACTATTGTCTTGGAATCATCTTGAATAGATTTTAAGAATTAGTCAATTCAGCTCATCCTGTTTCTTCTTAAAATAGCTAACATTGGTGCATTCTTTTCACTTGTCTATCACTTTCAAGGGAAAGAAGTTGGATCTTGCAACCATTTTCAAGTACTGCTTCAGCAATTTGTGTGAATGACCATGCATCCTACTGTTTGAGAAGGTAAAGAGTAGGTACCTTCACTAAATTGCTGTAAAAACAGCATAGTATGATTAAAAATCTTAATAAAAACAAACTTTTTCCATCAATATGTTTATATTATTATTAAGAGAAAAGATCAAAGTATTTCTTAATTATTTTTTAAATTTTTTATTCCCTTATAAGACATTTGAAATTTTGATAAAATATATTGTTTTGATTTTAGTTAGCGGGTAACCAAATCATTATAAGTGTTTACAATGGAAAACGTAATATTACATAACTCAGTTTTTCCAGTGACAAACACATTAATTTTTTAAATTCTTTCAACAATCAAATAATTGTTAGATTTTAATAAAATATTCAGGATTTACTTACAAATGAATGAAATTATTTTTGGAATTATTTTAAAAAAATGTTGGTAAAAAAATTTTTTTTTTGTTTGTTTTTTATACATCTGTTACCACCCTCCACGTAAATTCATGAAATTTTAAGAAATTAAATTGTTTTGATAACTGGTTTTATTAGTTAAGCACAGGGCTCATTGAGGAATGTAAATTATTTATTTTTTTTGAAAAATTTTTCCTTTATTTCCCAAAATCTGCTTCCAATAATCAAATAAAAAATGCAATATAACTATTCATTATTTGATAAGTTTTTAATTGTTTGAATAAATAATATAAATTAAGGACACTATAGTCTGAAGAAAAAAAAAATTTGATTTAATAATAAAATTTAAAAGAATTGTTTTCATTATAAAAATTTACAAAGTTTCAAAAATATTTTTAAAATACTTCAAAGATTTGTTGGTTAGTTTAAAAACTTATTAAGCAAAGATTATATTTACTAATTAAAAAGTTTAATACAAATTGTGCCTTCCTATTTTTAAAATTTTAATTTTTTTTTTTTTTTTGTATATTTGAATTTTTGGCATTGTAATTTCTATGTGTAAATTAAAAGGTCATGTGTTTCAGTGTTTTTCTCCTTACAGGAAAAAAAATTGTACAATTATGTCACTTAAATCTTAAATCTTTATATTCCAATCAGTATAATTTCTGTTTGAAATACACCAGAGTATTTTGCTTACTGGAAATAGTAAATTTAATCATTTAGCTTTCAATTAAAACTAAAATAAAAGTTTCAAAATTTTTTTATTTTTAAGAATTCATTTTAAAATTTAGATATAAAAAATAAGTGAGGTACCTAAAGATTGATAATTTCTATTTTATGAAAGTCATTCAGTATTTTGTATACCTCACAGAGAATGATAGCTTGATTCTGCCTATAGCTGAGACTATAAATGCAATAAGTCAAAATCTTATTTGTAGTTTGGGTTCTAGGTAACATCTCCATATTTAAGTATTGGTTGAATAAATGTAGTGTAAAGGGTTTTTACATTTTAAAAGTAAGGTTTGTAAAGCAATGTCTAATATTTATTCTTTGATTAGCTTTCCTTACAATTTCAGAAAGAGATGATCTTGCTGATAAATCCTATGAAACTAGAATACCCAAATCTTTGGGTTTTTTTGTTTGTTTTTTCACTTATTTGAAGCAAACTCTATTTAGCATTTAAGTGTATTTCAACTTGTCTCTGATTTTAACCACAACACACTTTCTCGTATTGAATTTTAGGTATCATAACAAACTCTAAGCTGAAATTGAATTTAATTCATCTTGAAGTAATTTAAACTGTTTCAAAATCAATTTAATTTTTGATTATTTATATTATTTTTATAACTTTATCATTTATAGTTGTTAGTAGCATAAAGAAAACGCCATTAGGAAAAAAATATTTATTTAAACTATTAAATTGTTAATCATTGACTTATGAAAAACTTAAAATATTAAACTTATAAAAATTACAAAAACAGATTAGTTAAATTTCATTGGAATTTTTATAAAAATAACCAATTAAAGCAGCTTGAATAATTATACACAAATTTTCTTAATTTTAATGTTCAGAGTAACTTTTATTATACTTTAAGAATTGTATTCTATATATTCATTTTCATATATGAAGAATATTTACACTTTTCATTATTCACAATGCAAAACACTTATAAAATCCTTATAAAAGTTTTTCATTTACTATCACTTGCCTTGTGTCATAACAAACTTTTCTGTGTTTATCATTTTTAAGTTCTTCCCTTGTATATTCATGTGCATTTGATGAATCATGTCAGGATGTATCTTATGGTGTAATGGATACTGACTAGAAATGAGAAAATGGAGAACCAAATTTGAACTCCAGTTAGATTTATTTTATTCACTTGCACCCAAATATCCTTGGGAAAGGTATGAATCCATCATTTCTCTCTCCATCTATGGGTTGAATAGCAGGACAGATTTGGTTCTATAGCCTCCGTTGGCAACCAGTCTACTGCAGAAAGTAATGGCAACCTACTGCGGAAAAATCTTCTGCTGAGTCAGTCATGTCTTAAAAGAAACATGATCGCCCAAGCATGTATCATGTATGTCAGTTAACTGACTGATTTTCAATTTAGTTTGAGAAACCATAATGCATAAATGTTGTTTGTAAATGCTGCATTCAAGTTTTGTAACCAAAAATATATGGAAAAATGTAATATCTGCTTTGTATATTAAAGCAAAATTAGTTCTTAAACATACTATTGTTTTTCATAGAGATAAACAATACAAATATCAAAATTCAAGTCCTTCAACATTCAGGGTTCCTTAACAAGTTTTTAAAAAAATGCATAAGTTTTGCTTTTTTGTGTATTTTTCTTCTCATTAAAAATTTAGTTATTTTTAAAATAAATATAATGGAATTTGAGTTCTAAAATTTCTCTCAAAAAAAACCTAATTATCCCAAACTAAGTTCTGTCATCCCCAGGACATGATTAATTTCAAGCTGTACTCAGTCACAAGACAAGTCTATTTTTTCTCTATATATTACACTAGTCAACACAATTTTTGGTGCCAAGAAACAAAACACTATTTTTAGCTAATTTGAGGGTGCTGATTCTGAAAATGAACTTAGATTTTCATTGTTAGCTACCATTTTTGCTGTACTGAAATTGCTCATTTTTGGAAAAAAAGATCAATTTATGATTTGGCTGATCACAACATTTAGTTAATAAAGGTTGTAGAAACCCATCAATTTTCAGGTAGGACAAGCAATTTATGTCAGACTTAGGGTTTAATTGAAAAAATAGTATTTCTCAATAAGCAGACCAATATTTGTTGGCTTAAATATGAATTGGGAGGTTTCTACAATTTTACTTTGAGAAATATTGTCATCAATCAATATCATATGTACAGAAAATAAATGAAAACATGCTTATTTTTCAAAAAATGAGGCATTTCTGTACAACAAAAATGATAGCTAATGGTGTATATATATTTTGAAGAGTAACATTATATATATGTGTATGCATTTCATTCAATATAGATAAATTGTGCCTACTTATTTTCATGCTGATCCTTTCCAGTTGTCTAATCAGTTTCTTGATTGATATTAAGTTTGAATTCATCAAGGAAAGTGACATAGTTTTTTGTTTTTTTTAAATCCAAGTACTTTTGACCTTTTTTAAGATCAATTTCAGGGGTAAATTACAGACACAGCATATTGTGACTCATCATTATTAAAGTAAAATTTGCTAATCAAAAATTTATTCTTTGATAATAATCACAGATTTCGTAAACAAAAAATAAATATACTGTTTAATGAACAAATGGAGCATCTACTCAAACGAGTATCCACTAAAAATAATGTTCAAAGTTAGTCGTATTTTTCTGTGTGACAGTATAAAATGATAGTCTGTTTCAGACAAAAACGAAATATATTGAAGAATTTCTGAAAGAACCTTGCTAACCAAGCAGAAAGTGATTTTGATATAAACAACTCTTTATGTAGTAGATAACCCACCCTGTTCTGCCATGTTACTTTTGCAAATATTGAAAGAGCTACTTTACTTCTGATGTTATTGGGTGGCATCATACTTCCTCTGCTACCCATTTTTTCCACCTGACCTCTTTCTTGGACCTTGATCTTGACAAAGTTGGATGATCGGAAATCACATGGCATTATACCTTTAGTAATTTTTTTTTTTTTTTAATCAAACTCCATCATTGCAAAAAATCTTCCTGCACAAAAATACCTTGGTAGGGTTTAAGACTTAACCTGTCTTACTCTGAGATCATATATCTTATTGTAGTAATCAACATGTACAAGATCCTATATATAAAGGATCCACTGCAGAATGAATAAATAGCTTGCACAATTGTCTTTAAACATCTTTTAATTAAGGACCTTACTGGTATGGAAAAAAATGTTTTGCAATAACAAACCTTAAATCAATTTCAAAACATGAATTTATGATGAGTATTTTTCATGTTAGCTTCTGTTGCATTTTATTGCTAATCCCAAATCATTGTATGATTTAAAAAAAAATAATCGAACTATGCACATAACATTCCATAAAATACAATATTTTTTTCTCTCTTTCACCTTGATGTCTGCCTTCATGTGAGGCGATACTGAAAAGCACTTTAAAAATTTCCAACCCATTTCTCAATCTGAATAATTGGGTGGGCAAAAACTTCCTTAGTTGTGTCAAGTTTTCTTTTAATGCTTCCTGTGTGTGTGTGTGTGAGAGAGAGAGAGAGATATTCATATGAGAGTTTAAAATTGAATATGAGGATGACAACTCAATATCATGGATAATGTATTTGTTGATATAAGCATAAATATGAATATAGAAATCAGTGTGACACCTGACACCAGCTGGTCCTTGGGCCTAATCCCAACCCGTGAATTTGAGTCAGGGCTGATGCTGTCGAAACAGTAATGATGATGGCCTCGTCACAGTAGCTGGTCTTCAAGACGTCCATTACAACGGTGCACTTTCCTGTCCAGGCTGTGTTCTTTGATCTCGGGAAAGACACATTGAAACCTAGTAGCCATTTCTCTACTACCTCAAACCAGACTGAACACACATGTACACTTGTGTTGAAAAAAATAAACACAGTACCAAAAATAAAATAAATGAATAAGTTCGAAGATGCCTGTATAAGTTGTGAAAAAAATATTTAATACTTATGTACTTGTAAAATCCGAGAAATTAGCTGGAAATTGAAGAAAAGGGAAAAAATATATTTTTCCCATTGTATTCAGAAGCAAACTTTTGCCCGGTAAAAATCGAAGACGACGATAGTCAAAACAAGTTGTCAGAAACTTTTGATGGGGTTAGGGTAAGATCAGATCCTTAGTTCCCACATTTGATGGGAAATGATTTAAAAAAATTTTTAAAACCTAAAATGATGTAATTAAAAAGAAAAGGACGAAGAGAAAATTACGTCATGTGAGGTGTTGTTGCCTCATTCATTAAACCATAATTCCACCTTGAATTGTATAGGTGGAAAATAATCTCATTGGTCAAAGTTTTGATTTGCATAAAGATACCCCAGGTCTCTTAGCATTCCCCAAGAAAATTAGGGACAGGTATAAAAATCGGGATCCCAGTGAAAAAAATCAGTTAGTTTGAGTTGAGTTGCAGTTGAGATGTAACAACTAAGGGAAAAGTGTTCCCAACTGGGGGCCACTGGTCGCCTTCCATAGAGTCCTAGCTAAAGATGTATAGAAACAGAATGATTCACTCCATTATGAAAAGACTTTTTATTGGGAAAATTGAAAGCTCTGATTATTCTTAACAAAAACTTTGCTCTGATTATTTAAAAGAATTTTTCTCTCCATTGTAAACTTTGAAACTCGGCAATTGTACATTCTGCTTTTATTATTATTTTTTTAATATATAAAGACTTTTTCTGCAACTCATCCAGGCGTTTTTGAATTTATTCATTTTTTTTTTTTTTTTATTGCCATGTTTATTTTTTTTTCAACACATGTGTACATGTGTGTCCGGTCTGGTTTGAGGTGGTAGAGAAATGGCTACCAGGTTTCAACATGTCTTTCCTGAGATCAAAGAACACAGTGTGGGCAGGAAAGTTCACTGTTGTAATAGACATCTTGAAGATCAGCTACTGTGATGAGGCCATCATCACAATTAGCAACCCAAAAGTGTCGTCATAACTGGTGCCGTTTTGACAGCATCAACCCACTCGGGTTTCGATCATCATCAGGTCATCATTGGCTACCAGCCGGCCAACAGTGTTACATCAGCACTGCATAGTAACTGGCAATTTTGTTCCTTGAGTAATTATCGAATCTAATGATCACATGTTCTATAGAATGCTGCACCAGGTATTTAAAAATACATCTTTCTTCTTATTATTCTATGTGACATGACCTAAGATAATGGTTTGTTGGAAATATATATCATTTTCCTGAAATAAAAAGAAAGGTGCAGCATGATAAGCAGATGATGAAATTTAAAAGTAAACATCAGATAGAAAATTTTAGTCTTAAAAGTTAAATAGATTGGAGAAAGAGTTAACCAGCCACCCCCAGACACTCTCTACCCTAATTAGCTCATCAGGTTCTTGATGAGAATATTATCTGGATCCTAACAAATGAGGTGTCATATAATTCTGAGTCAATCTTTAATAGTATCTTGAACTTTAAATATCTATAGAGATATCTAGATATCTATTGGCAAATAATTTGTTCCCCTCGACATACATTAAATTATATAATTTGATGTATATCAATGTGTAGTTTTACATATAATACACACACACAAATCCTTTGTTCATGTTTGATTAAAAGCTACAAATTTTTAATTCATTTTTTGCTTCTGTTATGACGTTGATGAGTGCTCATTCGAACTTAATCTCACACAATATCAATTTGTTCGTTATCTTAGATGTCATATCTATATAGGGGTAAGGCTATACTAATTATTATTAGCTAGCCAATCCCACCACATCTCCCTGAATCTTTTAGGTCTAACTCCCCGAGTTAACCTATTGCTTCTCCTACATCCCCTCCCACTTTTGGTGGTCTCAAGAAGATTTCTCTCTATAGATCTCAACCTTCTTCTTTCCTGACACATCTCTAAGGCTTCTGACTCCTCAGAAAACTCCTGTGTGCTCATTGTTTCTTCTGAGCTGTTATCATGTCCTTGTGGTTCCTCATACAATTCTTCAGCATCCTTATCTCAGAGTGTCATTATTTTGACACCACCTTAATTGGTCAGCATGCACCAATAAGCCTCTGCCATTCTTAAGAACCATGGCTGTATTTTGTCCCTTCTGCATTATGAATCGTACTATTTCTCTCCTTTCATTTCCATTATACCATATCTTTTCATTCATTAAGTAAGACATTGTTAATGGTGCTCTTATCTGTCTTCCCATTTAGTCGGATGGACTGTATAATCTTCTGGCATGAGGTATTGTCCTATAACTTAGTAGTAACCTTGGTAGAAAATTTTCGATCTTTTCATGCTGTGGTGAGAATGCTTTTAAGCCCAATTTTATGATTTGCACCATTCTCTCTGCTATTCTATTTGATTGTGGATGATAAGGAGGTGTTTTATACGGTCTGCATCCAATGTTTTTTAACCATGTACATAAGCTCTGTTTACAAAACTCTGAAGCATTATCTGTTACCAACATCATTGGTATGCCATTCCTGGCGAAAACTGTATGAAGAATTTGTTGCACAGTCTCTAATCTTCTATCCTTAACTTTAAAAACTTTGGGCCAGGCTGAAAACGTATCCACCAATTTCAAACACAATCCTATGCCATTCACCTGTGCATGGTCCATGTGAACCCTGAATCAGGGTTCAGTCTCCTTTCACTATGAATGTAACTTGTTTGTTCGAAAAAAATTTATTTCAGCACACTTGGAACATTTATTAACGTATGTCTCCACATCGCATGTGTGACCAGCCACCAGGTTTCCAATTTTACACATTTTAGTGTAGCAGCTATTCCAAAATGCACATCATCAGGTACACTTTTAATTACCTGCTTTAGACAGTTTCTGGTGGTTCCACCAAATCTCCGTTGCAGATTACGCCATTTTCTGTTGTTAACCTGTGTTTGATCTCCTTGTGCAGTCTTTCTGCTTTGGAATAATTACTTCATATGTTGTTCCTTATTCTTCCTAAAATCTTACTCAATACTGGATCTTGTAAAGTCTTCATTATGAGTCTATTCATGGGCAATGCATCAGTCTCCACCCAATGTAACATTTCCTCTTCCAGTTCCTCATTTTTCTCTTGTTGCTTCTCTTCAAACTGTAGTTGTGACAGTGCATCTATGTGTGGGATCGTATTCCCTCTCACGTATTCAATTTCAAAATCAAAGGCCATCAACTTCATAGCCCATTTTAGTAACCTCAAGGATGTGACCTTTGGCAATTCTTTTCTGGGATGGAATATAAACTCTAACGGTTTATGATCCGACCTGAGTAAAAACTTTTTCCTAACAAAAATACCCTTGCTTTGGTCATACTCCATACTATAGCCAAGGCCTCCTTTTTGATATTGAAATAGTTCTTCTCAGCCAGCATTAATTTCCTGGACAGATACATCACTGGGCATCATACCTGTGACAAAATTGCTGAGACGGATTGACCACTCGCATCTATTGTTAATGTGACTTCATTTTTAGGGTCAAAAATCTTTACAAACAGTTTCTTGGATCATGCTAATTTCAATTTACTGAAAACTTTTTGGTGAATATCAATCCACTGAAACCCTTATTTTTCTTAAAGTCTAAAGTTTCAATTTCTTTAGGATAAGTCATTAATGATACTTGTTTAATGGCTCTACACCCAGCAGTGGCCAAAAATAAATCTGTGATTTGTTTTTGGTGTTGGTAATCCTTCAAATTTTTTAATCCTGACCATTGCCTCGAAACACTTCAGCCAAATTGTAATCTCCTCCAGGTTTTCCATGTCCAACATAGTTTTGTTTGGCGACCCCATTTTGTTATGTTGTTGATAAGTGCTCATTTGAACTTAATCTCATGAGATATCAGTCTGTCCATTATCTCAGATATGTCATATATATATATATAGGGGTACGGCTATGCTAATTATTATTAGCTAGCCAATCCCACTACAGTTTCAATCTGTTAATTCAAAATAAATAAACACAGTTCAATACTATATGTAATATCTTTATAAAATTTTTATAGAGTATTTGGATATTCATTTAGCCATTATCAAGATGCACAGTCATAATAGTTGGGAATAAAAAGAAATGATTCTAATTTTATTAAAAATTTCAAGTAAGGAATTGATTTGATGAAGAAAAAATCTTAACTGAATTTCTGGTAAAAAACTGATCAACTTTAAATCAAACAATAGGGTTCTTCATTTTGGTATTTATGGTTACCTGGCAAAAACCTCAATTTAGAAAATCAAATCACCTTGAATAATCCTCTTTACCTGGCTCAAGGAGACTTACTAACTGTAGTACCAAGTGGGAATAAAATTCCAGATATTTATACTGGTCTGCTCTTGCTAGAGAGAAGCCTATTCAATTTAATCTTCCATAAAATAGTTCATTTGATGCATGAACCTGTATCTAAAAGCTAGAAACAATTCAGTTCTTCCTGTTGACCTACTTCATGTTGACTGAATTATATGCAGTCAAGGATTTAAACATCTGGTTTAATTCAATCCCAGAATTTCAGAAAGTGAAATTAATGCTTTTTTAATAACAAGATCAAAAATTTAAATAGTCTAAGATTACATGTGGTTAAAAATTTAAAATTAAAATGAAAAATATTAAAACGCTGGGAAAAGAAATCAAAGGGGTGTAAATCATAAAACATAGAAATTGAAATATTTTAATATTACACGTAGATAAAAAATTAAAATTTAAGATAAACAATGCCAGGAGCAAAAATTAAAGGGATGTAATTCATAATTGTTAAAAGTAATATTTGCTGTGGGGAGAATAAAATAGGGAAAGAAGGGAGCAAACATATACAGGAATTAATATCAATTTGGGTCTAAGAATTTAAGTATTCTTTTCTATGACAGCATGTGGTCATTAAATCACTTAAGTAAATTAGAATTATTAATATGGTTTGATATATATAAACAAATGTTTGGAGGTACAAAATTTGTATACTACTTTAAAAACAAGGAATTAAGTCTCAAGAGCCCTTATGTCCAACAACACATCAGGAGAAAATCATTGGAATTATAAATCAAACGAAAGAAAAGGAATGAAAATGAAGAGCAAAATAAAAGGGGGAAATGCTAAGTAAATATATATACTTCTAATTATGTATGTTTTATATATATATATATATATATATATATATATAGTATTATCAATACCCCCTAGTATTATCAAACATATACCCTCTTCCATAGAACATAGAATCAGCCAAAACTCATCCAACAAAGAAATATTCAACAAACACAAAGCTCTCAACAAGTCATTAAAAAAAAGTGGCTACAGAAACCAAGACATCCAATACCTAACAAACAACAACCCCAACAAGAAAAGTAGAAACAGAAAAATCATTTGGTACACGCCTCCTTTCAACCAAATGATCAACACCAAACTAGGACAGAAGTTCCTGAACTTAATTAAAAAACATTTCCCAAAAAATAACTCCCTCAGTAAAATCTTCAACAAAAATACACTTAAACTTAGCTACAGCTGCACAAACAACCTAGAAAAAATCATAACTAACCATAACAAATATATCCTAAATCAACACGTAGACCAAAATAAAACCGGCAACCAAAACACAACCAAACCCAACAACGAAAACATGTGTAATTGTAGAAACCCTAGCAACTGCCCACTACAAAATAAACGTAAAACAAACTCAATAATCTATCAATGCAACATAACATCCATCGAAAATTCAACTATAAATAAAGTGTATATCAGATCAACTAAAAATACTTTTAAGCAGCGCTGGTACTTGCACCTAACCTCACTTAAAAACAGCTTATACCGAAACCAAATATCCCTTTCCACATACTTTTAGAAGCTAAAGGATTCAAAACAGAAACCCAAAGTAAAATGGAAAATCCTAGAAAAAACTAGAACTTGCAACTCACTTAACGACATCTGCCCTTTATGTCTAAGTGAAAAACTACACATTCTTCAGTACCCTAACAGCAACGGTTTATTAAACTGTAGAGACGAATTAGCAATAATATGCAAACATCACAAATATTTCTCGCTAAAATTTAAGTAAACAAAAAAAAAACCCAACCATGAAACCCCCACCAAAAAACACAAAAAATACACACAACCAACCCTATAATTTAACAGAAAAAGAAAACAAATCCTATACAATACCAACAAAAAAAGAATGCAGTTGCAGCAGAATAGTAGATAAATAAATAAAAATATCGACATGATAAAAAACAAAAAATAAAAAAACAAAAAAAGCACACACCCCAATACAAAATAACATAAATTAAATTAAGAAGAAACCAACCCCAAAACAAAACAACACCTACCAACCCCTAAACCAAATAACAACACGAAAGGCAAGGCGCCAGCAGCCTAAACCCTCACAAGATAAATAGATTAACCTACCCTGAACTCAGCCACAAACAAACACTTAACCCTAAGACCTTAAAAAGGTCAACAGAACTCAAAACACAGACCAACCCCTCTAACACCCAAAAAAACAAATCCAACACAAATAAATGGGCTTTTCAACTAGATAATTCTCATTTCTAAAAAATCACCTGAAGATGAACCACATAATGGACTGGCTTCGAAATGCGAAAAATTTTTGTGTAGTGATACTATGAATTTATAAAAACATTGTAACAACCATTACAGAGTGTATATATATATATATATATATATATATATAGCAATCTCTTTGTTGCAGGTTTCATTAAAAATAACTGACAAGGTTAAGGTTTTTTTGGGGTTTTTTTATGTAATTTTCATATGATCTTTTTTTTTTTGTTGCATATGGATGATGCTATGACATTTGTGTTGTTGACAAGTATTTTTTGCTTAAATTAGGTGCCTCCATTCATTTTCAATAATTAAGTTTTAAATTGAAATTTTAGAAATATTTTTTTAAACATTTATTTTAGTTTTAATTGAAAGTTTAATGTTTAAATTTACTATTTCCAGGAAGCAAAATACTCTGGTGTATTTCAAACAGCAGTTACGTTGATTGGAATCTAAAATTTACAAATTTTTTTTTCCCCAATTTTTCAGCCATTTCTGAGCGATTGACACATTTGTAAACAAAAGTTAATTCTCAGTTTTAAAAATCTTGCAAAAATTAAATATACTTCTGTGACCCATTATTTTTGGAAAATTAGCAAATTTAATGTTAAGTTAATCTGATTTACACAAGTATTACTTTTTTATAGCATGGAATTTATGCTAAAACTATTTCTTACTTATGGAATGTTGATCTTTCTAAACTTTCCCAGCCACCAGCATATTCAGATGCGAGATAAGCTATGGTGATCACGTGACATAATTGTCTAAATTTTTTTCCTGGAAAAGGAAGAAACTATAAAACACATGACCAAACCAATGTACATGCAGAAATTACCATACAAAAAAAGAACTTCAAATGCACAAAAAAATAAAATTTTAAATCACTTTAAAAATACAAATGCACATTGATTTGTATTAAACATTCCAATTTTTGATATAGTCTTCATTTAATAACTAATGCCAACAAGTTTTTGAAATATTTTAAAAATATTTTTGAAACTTTATAAGTTATAATAAAAAAGACACTTCTTTGAAAATTTCCTTAGTAATTGAAAAAGATTTTTTCTTCAGATTATAATGTCCTTAATTTATCTTATTTATCAAAATAATTAAAAGCCTATCAAATTGTCATACTTTTGTTGCTTTTTTCACTTTACTATTGCAAGCAGAATTTTGGAAATAAAGGCAAAATATAGGAAAAAATAATAGACAATTTACATTGCCCAAACTAATAAAATTTAACCAATAAAACCAATTTTTCCAACAAAATTTAATTTCTTAAAATTTCATGAATTTACATGGAGGCAGGGCATAAGAGATGTAAAAAACATATATATATATATTTTTACAAAAATTTTTAAAAAAAATAATACTTTCAAAAATAATTTCATTCTTTTGTGAATAAGTCCTGAAAGTTTCTTTAAAATTCAACAATTATTTGATTTTTGCAAAAAATTTCCAGATTAATGTGTTTCTCACTGGAAAAAAACTGAGTTACATAATATTACATTATCTATTGTAAACTCTCGTAACCATTTGGTTACCTGCTACCAAAAATCAAAACGAGATTTTTTTAAATTTTTTTTACCAAAATTTTGAACTTGTTAGAAATGATTGAAAATTTTTTTAAAATAATAAAATATACTTTAATGTTTTCTCTTAATAATAACATTTTGATGGAAAAAGTTTGTTTTTATTAAGTTAGGGCCTTTTTCGCTCATACTATGCTGCTTTTTAAGTGATTTAGTGGATGTACCTAATTTAAAGCAGATCGAATTGAGTTCTGTTCAGAAAGATGCAGTGTGAATCTTTGAGTCAGTTTTGTAGTTGTATGGCCAATATAATTATTTACGAAATTAGGATCTAGAACTCAGTTCTTTAAGGGACATGTGACTTCATGAATAATATTGGTTCATTGTACTTTGGATCTTGTGAGTGAATTGTTGTTTTTGAAGCTGAAGTTAGCTGTTTTAAATTTAGCATAATGATTGATGGGCATTTTCAGATGATGTTTCAGAGTGAAGATTAGTCCTGTTTATAATTGCTATGAATTTGGTTTTTGTAGAAGATATTAATGTTATTATTATAAGTGTATTTGCTGTTATTCCTCAAGTTTGAAAGAAAAAGTCTAATGTAGTAGTCAACCAGATAATTTGAAAATCTGTTGTTGGCAAGTGTTTGTTTAATATTGTGGAGTTCTTTAAAGAATTCTTTTGAATAAGTGTAGAGGTGATCGCCTTGTTTCTTGTTTAGGAAGGGGTTCCCGGTTCATCCCCCTTCTCTGATCTTAGTGTTAGTTCAGCAGGAAGCTCTTTGCAGTTACGGAGTATGGTGGCAACGTCTTTACATTCTGAGGGTACCGGGTTGGCAGTTTCCTGGTTGCTGCTAGGAGCCCGAACTCTTGCGTAGCGTCTTGAGAGGCTGCTCTGATCAACAGTTGAATAATACCGGGATTCTTGTAGTGCCGTATCGCGCATGGACGGGCGTCCCTGCATGAATGTTTGGTGGGCAACCCCGAGGCCACATTATGTTGTAGGCTGCGCCAGTCTCCTTCCTTCACAAGTTGCAAATGATTGACCGACTGATTCTATTCTAAGACCTATCCTTAACTGAATCACTATGGAAAAAAGCAAAACTAAACCAGTTCATTTGAAAACGCCCAAAGCTGTCTGCATCTCTTTCACTAACATACGTGGCATCCGCACCAACTTCCTCAGTGTAGATTCATTCCTCTACAATAACTCACCTGATATATTAGCCCTATGTGAAACTAATCTTAACCCTTCTATCCCCTCATCTGAGTTCTATGTTCCTGGTTACCTTCCCCTCTTCAGGAAGGACTCCAATGTTCATATGCATGGGCTTGGTGTCTATGTCAGCAAACACCTTCCCTTAGCTAGGGTGTCATCTTTTGAATCCCTAGATCATTCTTTCATGTGCTTCCACCTCTCACTTCTCAGCTCGATTAGCTATCTGTTCTTTCTCTACCACTCTCCTTCCTTCTTCCTCCCCTGACTGTTCATTACTTGACATCATTTTTGACAATATCGACAAAGCCATTTCTTCCCATCCCTCTGCCCATGTATTCGTGTTTGTTGACTTTAACGCCCACCACACCAAGTGGCTGGAGAACGCTGTCACCGACCCTGCTGGTGTCCACACCATGAACTTTTCAATCACAAGTAGTGGACTTCCCCATGCGTTTCTCTGACAACCCTAACGGAAGGGACACACTTCTAGACCTCTGCTTCACTTCCATCCCAGACTCTTGCACTGCCAGACAACTCTGCCCACTCGGAAACTCTGACCACACTGTAGTGTCCGTCAATATTTCACTCCACTCCCGCCCAACCCATGAAACCCAGATAAGTAGAATATCCTACTGCTATCAAAGAGCAGACTGGGATTTGTTCCGATACTTCCTCTGTGACATCCCTTGGAACAATGTTTTTAGTTTTTCCATCGAAGAATGTGCATCCGAGGTCTCCTCCTGGGTTAATGCCTTCATCCCTGCTAGGAAATTCCAGCTTAAATCTCATTCGTCTCCATGGTTCTCACCCGCTTGCTCAGCTGCCATTGCCCACCAGAATCATTTCTTTCGTAACTACGCGTCGGACCAAAACAGGCGCCTTTTCACTTCAGCTCGTAATAAATGTAAAAAGATACTTAACGAAGCTAAGATGTTGTTTGCTGCCAGAATGAAGCAACACATTGCATGCTCTAAATTCGGCGCCAAAAACTACTGGCGACTCTGTAAAAGAGTACTTAACAAGAGCAAGTCCACAATACCCCCGCTGATCAACAAATTTGAGGTCCTCACCTCCCCAGCAGATAAGGCTGAATGCTTTGCCCACAGATTCTCGAACAATTCGAGTCTGGACTCATCTGGAGTTTTTACACCCGACTTCTCACCTAGAACCGAGTCATAACTGAATGATGTCCACATTACACCTTCGCTTGTCTCTAAGATAATCTTAAAACTTGACCCTCGCAAAGCGAGCGGTGGGGACGGAATCCCAACCATAGTCTCAAAGAAATGTGCCCCTGAACTCTCCTCTGTTCTTTCTAAGCTCTACGACCTCTGCCTATCTGCTTCCTGCTTTCCTGCCTGTTGGAAATCTTCCTCTGTAGTTCCTATATTTAAAAACACTGGAGAACCCTCTGACCCTGCAAATTACTGCCCTATCAGCCTTCTTCCGATCTTTGGCAAAGTGTTTGAAGCCATTATCAACGCCGAGGTGGTTCAGCATCTCACAGCACACAGGCTCCTCTTGGACAAGCAATATGGTTTCCGCTTCACCAGGTCTACTGCTGATATGCTAACGACCATCACCGAGTACATATACCAGGCACTCGACAGGAATGGCAAAGCCCGAACCGTTGCATTGGATATATCTAAGGCGTTCGACAGTTTGGCATGCTGGCCTTCTATGTAAACTGCGGAGCTATGGTATAACTGGACATTTGTTTGAACTAATCCAGTCATTCCTCTCTAACCGCACAATGAAGGTGGTATTAAACGGACATGCCTCCCAGAACTACCATACAAATGCAGGTGTCCCCCAAGGCTCCATCTTAGTTCCTACACTATATGATATATGATATACATTAATGATCTCCCTGATTCCATAAGAGCCCAAGTAGGTGTGTACGCCGATGACACCACAGTTTACTCTCGCCTCGACCAAAAATCTGGTGTAGGCGTCAAAGCTAACCTCGCAGCCGAGATTGAAAAAGACCTCCAATCCATAGTGGACTGGGGTAAGAAATAGCTAGTTAATTTTAATGCTTCTAAAACGAAGCTACTCTCAATTAACCATCATCGACAATCTCACCTACCTCCCATTAGCATGGACCAGGCTTGCCTCCCAGAGAGTAAAACACTACGCCTCCTTGGTCTCACACTTTCAGCGGACCTCAAATGGAATGACTATATCGAATCCATTGCTAAATCCGCTGCTATGAAAGTCGGTTCTCTGCGTAGGGCCCGGAAGTTTTTTCCGTCTAAATCTATCCTGCACATATATAAATCTACCATCCGCCCGAGCATTGAATACTGCTGCCATATCTGGTCGGGTGCCCCTGCTATTCTCCTTGGGCTTCTCGATAAGGTTCAGAGGAGGGTCTGTAATGTGATAGATACCGACTTGGCAGACCGCCTGCAGTCTCTCTCCCACAGGCGCAACGTGGCTTCCCTGTGTCTCTTCTATAAATACTTTCATGGCTTCTGCTCCGATGAACTTAGATCACTGGTGCCCCCTAGATACGAATTTGCACGAGATACTAGATTAGCAACTAGATCCCACCCTTTTACAGTGAAACCGATAAAATGCAACCGCAACTTCTACTCCAACAGTTTCTTTCCTCGCACTTCCCGACTGTAGAATTCCCTTCCACACGATTGCTTCCCCAACGGCTACAATCTCCAGGAGTTTAAATGTAAGGTCAAAAGACACCTCCTAACACACTAACCTGCTCCCATTCTATCAAACACTCTTCCCATCTGCCAAACCCTCATCCTCGGTATCCTTACTCACCTGTCACCTTCCTCCTGACATTCCCTATATCTAACCACTCCTTCTCTTTACCTTCCCTTATGTAGCCCCATGCGCAATAGTGGCAGTGGAATGCCTTGCTTGGGGTGAAATGATTAAAAAAAAAAAATGTGTGCTAGAAGATGAGTTCTTGTATGCTTTCGTCAGAAAATTTTGATGCCAGTTTTTATATCTAAGAGGATATGGACTAATGAAATTAAGAGGACAAGAATTTTTACTGGTGGGTTGTTTTATACAGAAGTTATGAAAGTAAGAATTTTTTTTTTTTTTTTTTTTTTTTGCTAAGCTCATATGTGAAGTTGAGGATGGAATTTTTTTGATTGCTGATTTAAGATTATCAATTTCATTTTTGTTCTGAACAAAAATGAAAATATCATCTGCATAACAGATGTCTTTTGTGGGTTTGGTAATTTTTTTACAAAGTCTTTTCTATGTAGGACATGTAAAAGTTATTAAAAGCATGGACCAAGAGTGTTTCCCGTACTTTATTATTTTGTGTGTAAATGTGACCTTCATGGTCATAAAAAGGAGCTTGCCTGGTGCATACAAGCAAGAGTTTTGTTTTTTCTTTTTTTTTTCTTTAGAGTATGAGAACTGATAGCTGGTGGTTATATTCAAGTATATTTGTATACGAAGTTAATGATTATGTCAATGGTTTCAGGGACATTAATGAATAAGTTTTCAACATCAAGGAATGTGAGGGTGCCATAGTTTGGGGTTGTGGATTTATGAATTTGAAGGATGTCGTGGGTTGACTTGATACTGTAAATAGTAAGTAGATAGGTATGGGGTGATAGTATCATTTAGGAATTTAAACAACAGGTATATAGGGGTAGGGATCTGAGAGATTATGGGTGTAAGGAGTATCCAGGTTTATGTATTTTAATGCTACCATATAGGTATCCGGGTTCATAATCGCCAATAATTTGTTAATTTTCAAGGATTCTATAACGGCATTATTAGAAGCTATGAATTTGTTAATGAATGCTTTCAGAGATTTGGTGGAGTTCCTATTTAGTCAGGTGAATTTTGATCAATTGTCTAAGAAGTGCTGTAATTTTTTGTGGTGATCTAATTTATCCAGAATTACATAAACGTTGGATTTATCAGCATGTCAGATGACTATGTTGGGATTGTTTTTTAGTTGTTTGGCAGTATTTGTGGGTTTTGTGTGGAGAAGGGTCTTTTAGACCTTCACCCTTGATATCTCTGAGGTTTGGGTCTAGTTTTATTAGTTTGTCACTTTCCAGTTGGAGTAATGACTGGTGTAAAATTTTGATTTCAGTTTTCTTTATGACGAGGTTGAATTTTTGTGGCAGATGACAATTTGGACCTAGGTTTGGTAATTATTTATATTCATCTGTTAATGTATAGCTGGACAGGTTTATGTATTTGTCAGTGTTGTTGGGAAGTAGGATATTTCCCTGGTATAGGTTGCAGAATTTTTTTTGTGGTTGTTTTTTGTGTGTTTGAGTTCAGTATTGTAGATACTGAGGTTAATGTGCTGTAGTGCTTCTTAATATTCAGGTTCAGTCAGGGTGTTTTGTAATATAGCATTGCATTTTTAGATTTCATTATTCAAATGTTGGATTTCGGTTTTTGTTATTGCTATTTGTCAAAAAACAAGGTTTTGTCAGATTGTGGTGTTGTTGCTTTTCTTGTTGACTACCAGGTCATGTAACTCAAAAATTGTATATTTGGGCAGCAATCTCTCTTTTATGCAGGTTTCATTAAAAATGACAGACAAGGTGTGTGATGGTTAAGTATTTTTAGTAATTCTTCATATGATCTTATGAATTTTTTTTTTTTGAGGACATAAATTACATAAAAATTGACTAAATGTATTGTTTATTCAAGCACTTTTAGATATACTATTAACTATTTTTGAGGATGAATGTTATTTTATGTGTAACAGAATGTGTTTGGTGTTATGAATGATGTAGAGTAGTGGCATGTGTTATGTATTGAACATAGTGGTACATAGCACATTATGTTAGCGTATTTATATTTGATATTATTGAGTGTTAGGTTTTTCTTTTTTATTAATAAAGACTCATACTTTCATTACATTGTTTTAATAAGTTCTTAGGAATTTGATTATAGATTTTTTCTTATAATCAAAGAAAACATATTTCATGTGACATTTTACATGTCCTAGCTTTTGTTAATATCTTCCATTTTACTGTAGGATTTTTATTTGAATCTCTCAATTGCCAATAGTATTTGGAAAAAGAAGTTAAGTTGATATAGATTTTATTATTGAAGGAGAGCTCATACTGATAAAAGCATGTCTTAAGTGTTCTTAGTAGTTCCGATATAATGTTTGGTAAGATTTGAATTTTCTGTAGTGGAGGTGGTAGGGTGATGACAATTGCAAGTATTAGTGTTCTTATCATTAGTTATAAGTTGGTTATGATTCTTATTTTGTTATATTGTTTTAGGATTTTTTTTTGTTGTCTTTTTTTTATTATCATATCAAGATTATCAGTGCAGCTATAACTAAATTTCAGTGTATTTTTATTAAAAATTTTGCTAAGTGGGGTTACTAGTTGGGAAGTGTTTCTGAAGTAGGTTAAAGAATTTATTGCCTAACTTAGTATTAACCCTTTGGTTAAATGGTGGTGTGTACCAAATTATTTTCTTATGTTTGGAATTATTATTTTGCTTATAATATTTAATGTCATTGCATTTATAGCTGCTGTTTTTTAGGCCAGTATTGACAGTAAATTAACCACATTTCACTGCTTGATGATGGTGTATTGAACACCAAAACTTAATAGCCTTTGAGTTGAAGTGCACTATTATTACAATTTTATTATTATTATATATATATATATATATATTAGGAATACAATAAAGAAAGAAAAATATATTTTGGAACTTATGCCAGATCTTGGAAACAGATTTTATAATTATTATTCTTTCTCAAGGCCCCACCTTAAATTCCTGACCACTCTATTTAAATATTTCTGGGAATTAAATGATAGAGGACTCTCTCTCCACAGGTTAAATGGAAAATAGTTGGAAAATCTTAAACATCTTTTAGCTTTAGAAATAGATGAATTTTGTTGTAAATACCAGCTTTTGAACTAACGGAATGAAGTGAATTTTAAATGTCGTCATAAGAATCTAAATAGAATCTAAACAAAATCATAACACTTTTAACATTAGATGCATTTCTTTATACCAATTCATAACTTGCATATAATCTCTAAACGCAGTTTATATACATTTAGTTTTTAAATTTAGTGTAATAGATGATTAATTTTTTTGTTGAAGTCAACAGGAGTTGCGTATTTTTAGATGATGCTTTAAAGTGAAGATTTGTCCTGTTCATAATTGCTATGAATTCGGTTTTTGTAGAAGATATTAATGTTGTTATTTTTATCTGTGTGTTTGCTGTTTTTATTATTTGAGTTTGAAAGAAAAAAGTCTATGGAAATGTGTTGTTGACAAGTGTTTGTGTAGCCTTATGGAGTTTGAACAACGGTAAAATCAGTTATTGTAAATTGCCTGAAGTTACCAAAAGTTTGAAACCTAGATTACAAATATAACTCATTTCCATGTGTGTGCATGTATGTATGTGTATATATATATATATATATATATATATATATATATATATATATAGTTTGTTTTTTTTGTTTTTTTCTATAGCAGTATGTGGTCATTATTTAACTCTTTGTTTTTGTTAAGTAGACTAAGGTTATTTTTAAGATGACAGGTTTTTCTAAAAGACTTAAGTTAAATCCATTTCCTTTTCTCTTATAAGATTTGCTATTAGCAACAATATTCCAGGTAATAATTAGCTTGTTGTTGGGTTTTTTTTAACTTTCAATAATATATAGATAAAGATGTCATTTTGCTATATTTACTGTTGTTTAAAGACAACATGTGGTTATTGAAACAATATTTTCACATATTAGTAGTCGCTCCAAGATAGAATTTCAAATCATCATCATTCGAATGGATGCAAGCTCTATAAATAATACTTTCAGACATACACTAAATGGGTAGATCTTATTTTTTTGGCAGTTGCAATTATTTTAGAAGGGTCACTATTATTAGTATTATATCTAACGTTTAACATTGTTTTTATTAAAAATCTTTAGTTGGATGAATGGTAAGATTTGACTCCCATGAATATCAAGTGAACTTAAATTCAAATCTCTTAAATGGTCAGTTTGTAATATGCACCTGATGAATGCATAACACATGAAACTTGTGCCATTGATGTAGGATCATATGTATATTTATTAATAATATAACTAATAGCTTAGTTTATACTACATTGAGAACTGTTTTATTAACACCTCAATAATATTTTTAGGCATGTGTGTATTCCCATATGTATATTTATTAATTCCCATAACTTACACACACACATCATATATCCCACCTCATGGCCTATACTGGTATTTCTTATTACTATAAACATTATTTTTTAGTAAATACATTTGTTTGATTTGTTACTCTTATTTTTTATTTTATTAAACAATGCTTTTCTCATTGAGACTTCTATAAATTTATATCTGCTAGCTTTAGTTCTGCAACTGAAACATAAACAGTAAATATTTGGAAGGATATTTTTATCCAACATTATTTCTTATTACCATAAGCCTCAAAAAATGTGTTCTTTAATAGGTTGTTCTTACTGTGTCCTGTCATTTGAACTCTGTGGCCAAACTCGTAGAAGCACACTTCAGCTTAAGTGGTTTCCTTGAGGCAAAAAAGGATGCAGGTTCAATTCTTATTAGAGGTTGGATTTTTCTTTAGTAGGACTTCTCAAGTTATGCCAGTTGTTAATTTCACTATTTGATAAAACAAAAAACATGTGGCAATTCCAACACATGTACCCACTAAAAATACCGTTTATAGTAATAATAATGTTGGATTAAAAATCCTTTCAAAAAATGTGCTGATAGTTTCAAATGGAATTGTGATAAACACTAATTATAACACTTTTATCTGTTTCTTTTGTTTTTTGTTATATTTTAATGTTTATTTATCATAATTTAATTCAGGATCGTGTTTAATATATCATTAGATAACTCATGTAAGAGTATAGATAAGAGGCATACATACATGTACGCAGTACATCTTGCCTTGTACAGTTCACCCTCCCCTGAAAAAAATTTCTTTTGAAATACCAACTTAAATATCAATACTTTGATTATCAGCATTAAACTAAAATCTAAGCATTCCTATTTGACACAAGACACCAGATATTTAAATATGTTGGTGGTCAGGGCTAATGTATCAAAAAGTGTTGTTTAATTGTTAATCTAGTACTAGCCACCTGAGCACTTAAAATCATTAAGACAAACAGTGATATTTTAGTGGATTTCAGTTGCAAGGATGGTATTTGCAGACAATTATCCATTTTGATGAATGCAACATCCTCAATTCTGTTGAATCACAAATGAGGGGGATTAGGATACATACCTCCCACAAAATAAGATTACTGAATAGTACCATTCTATAGTTATGCAAAGGAAAATAAAATGTAGACCCATTTGTCTGGCTATATCTATCATCCTATATGCTACAATATCTTCAGAAAATTACAATGTCTTCAATAAAAAGTCAGGGAGATTTCATCTGTTATATTAGTAGTGTGATGACAGATAATGCATCCAGTCTGGAAAGAGTAGACTATTAGAAAAATGTAATTTACAAGTGTTGACTTCTAGATGTTCAGCACACATCTCAAATCTACTTATTTTTTATTTGAATGTTTCTAGTGTAAATAAACATGCAGTTGTGTGGTGAAATACTTTAGGAACAAACATCATGTCTTGGCATGGTGCTTGCAAGAAAGTAGTTATCATTTTGTCATGTCTCATAACACTTGGGAGAACACCATGTTATACATAATCTGGTCAATTCTTCAAATTTCTGAAGTAAACTTAGAAAAAGTATATCTTCAAGTTCAAAATAAGGCATTTTATCTCATTCTCTGAATGAACTATTTTAGCAGTATCTAGATAAGATACAGGGACACAAACACTGAAATAGTTGATATTTTCATTAGATTATGTGTGAATTTTGACAAAGCTCTTGACTAAAACAAAAAGTGACAGAAAAGAGAGATGGTTGGGAAAGGTACAACCAAGTCACCATAAAAACCCTTTCAACTAGTGTAGCTCATCTTTATCTACAAAGAAAGGCACAAACTAAGGAATTGAATGTGAGTTTTTTTTGTTTTGTTTTTTTTTTCCCTTATTTCATCCCAAGCAAGGCAGTACTGCCACTGGTGCACAGGTGGTTACATAAGAGGAGAGTGATCAGAAAGAAGAACAGGTTACAGCGCATTTCAGATAATCTGTAAGAGAAGGATGAAAACACTGAAGAGAGCTACATGAGAGTAGAAGTGGAAAGGGCAAAGAACATGATACAAGGGTTGTCGGGGAAAGGATGCAAATCAAAGAGATAAAAGATGGCAATTAACATTACATTTAAATTCTTGGAGATTGTAGCTGTCAGGGAAGCAAGTATAAGGAAGGGAATTCCACAGGCAGGAAGTGGGAGAAAAGAAGCTGCCAGAGTAAAAGTTGCAGTTACATTTGATTTGTTTCACTGTAAAAGGGTGGGACTTAGTTGCTAGTCTAGTAGCTTGAGTAAATTCATGCAGAGGGGGCACCAGGAAGCTAAGCTCATTGGAGCAGAAGCTGTGAAAGTATTTACAGAAAAGTCAGAGGGAAGCCACATTATGTCAATGAGAAAGTGACTGGAGGTCAGGATCGATTACATTGCAGATTGTTCGTCAAGAACCCCAAGATGAATAGCAGGGGCACCTGACCAGATGTGACAGCAGTATTCAATACACAGGCAGATAGTAGATTTATATATGTACAAGATGGATTCAGATGAGAAAAACTTCCTGGCCCTACACAGTTAACCAACTCTCCTAGCATCAGATTTAGCTATGGATTCAATGTCGTCATTCCACTTGAGGTCAGTTGAGAGTTAGGGCAAGGAGGTGCAGTGTATTGCTTTCAGGTAGACTAGCCTGCTCTATGCTGATGGTGGGTAGGAGTGATTGTCTATGGTGGTTAAAGAATAGGAGCTTTGTTTTGGAAGCATTAAAGTTTATGAGCCATTTCTTACTCCAGAAACATGCCCATTCAATATTAGCTTCATTACATGATTTGAAAGGAACAACTGGATTAGATCAATCATCCAGTTATACCATAGTCCTGTAGCTTGTGTAGAAGGTCAGCATGCCAGACTCTGTCAAATGCTTTGGAGATATCTAGGGCACAGCTTGAGTTTCACCATTCTTATTGAGTCTGAGATATATATATATATATATTATACTCTGTGATTAGTATTAGCATATCAGCAGTAAATCTGGTGAAGCAGAAACCATACTGTTTATTAGAAAAGAGGCTGTGGGATGGTGAAAACTTCAGCATTGATAATAGCCTCAAACAATTTGCCAAAAATAGTAGGAGGCTGATAGGGTGAGAATTAAAGCGGTCCGAGGGTTTTTCAAAGTTCTTAAATACAGGTACCACAGAGAAGGACTTCTAGTAGTCAGGAAAGAGAGAAGCAGTAGTTGTAGAGTTTAGAGAGGACAGAGGAGAGTTCAGGGACACATTTCTTCAGGACAGTGATTGGGATTCCATCACCTCCACTCACCTTAAAGGGGTTAAGCTTTGAAATTATGTTAGAAACCAGCAATGGGTTAATGTGAATGTCACTCAGTTGTGCCTTGGTTCTAGGTGGGAAGTCAGATACGGATATCCCAGATGAATCAAATGTTGAGTTGGAGAATCTGCAAGCAAAGCACTTGGTCTTGTTCACTGAAGATGTGAAGATCTCAAATTTATTGATGAAAGCATGTATTGAGGGCTTGCTGTTGTTTAACACATTTTTACAGAGCTGCCAAATGGGTGTACTCAAAAAGAGAAATATATTAACTACTCAATAACATAATTATTGCAAAGAAATAAAATAAGGCACTGTTAAAGAGTGAACTTGCAGCAAGAGCTTTCATAAGTGGTAGTAGAGAGAATGAACTGAATTGATGCTGCCTTGCTATTGTCTCTCACTACATGAGTGTGACAGGAGAGATATATATTTTTTTTCACTTGTAAACGAGTTATTATGCGACCTAGATTTCTACCATGTGGTGTCTTAAGGCAATTTGCATTAACTGATTTTACCAGGTTTTTTTTTTTTGAGAATGCTCGTGTAACAGGGATTTTTTTTTTTTTTTGAATGCACCATTTTCAAAATTAGAATAAATTATAGCGTTTTCATTCATGGTTGTATGACTCTAATAGGTATTTTATGTTATTGTTACACTTGTCATTGCTGTAGAAGCGAGATTATTCTCACTGAAATAGCTATACAACATATGTCAAATTCAGAATTTTTTATATATAATATACATATTTAGCTCTGTAAATAGATAATACTATTTACATCAAACCCTCCACTTGGATCATTTTTAATATTAATAAAATTAATATTAAAATGATCTGCTTTTTTTTTTTAAATTTTCCTGTATGCTTATATATATATATATATATATATGTCATCCACATACAAGCCTGTTTTGCTGTATCACAGCTCATCAGTGTGGCTAGACTTCCACTTGCTTCCAGCTGGGATTGAAACTCAACCGATTTGGTGTTAGTCGGAGTCCCTACTCTCTAAACCATAGGCGTATATATAAAGAGAGATTTTGTATACTTGTTACTTTTGGTATCTATAAATGGATGAAAAATTTACTTATAATTATTGGACAATATTGATATAACTTTTAAATTTCTCATTCACTTCAAGCAGTTTCTGAAAGTTTTGTTAAATTTGATTCAATACATAATGGAAATTTTGTTTCCATCTTTTGTTCACTACTCTTTTTTTGTCCAGCTCACTTTACCTATTTGCTCTCTTCTCCCCTGATTTGTGCAACCTCTCTCTTCTGATTTTTTTTCCTCTCACTTTCTTTGTCCAAGTATTAATTTTATTTTGTTGCTCACTCATTCATTATCTTGTTTTGTCAATTTTATTTCTTATCACTCATTATTTTTCTCATTTTCTTCATTTTCTTTTTTTTCAGTCACTACCAACCCCAATTAAAAAGGTGTGGCTTCTCTCTCCTTTCCAGGCAGACACATTTGCTTCAAGTGTGGACTGTTCCATTCAGTTTGAAGCATGTTTTGTCTGAATATAATTTGCAGTTTGGTTATAAATAGAATCAGAAATCCTTGAATCCAACACAATTGCTAAAATTAGTTTCACTTTTCAATTTGGATGCATCTGTTGAGTTACAAATGTATAATTATTTTGTGACAGCTCAATTGGGTTTTCAGTACAAATGCATAATTTAGGCTATTTTAAGACCTGAATATTGAAATTAGTTTCGAAAATGCTATTGGATATTAAATTGACAAACAAGATTTAAATATCATCTGAAGTCTTAAAATGTAAATTTCCATTATTCCATCACTATTGTCTTCATGCCGATATAGTTTGGGCTTTGTATTGTCTGGAGTTCTTTTACCATGTATTCTTTGGTTTAGTATTCTTATTTTTGATTTTCCTTTGCATTTTGCTTTATATCCTAGACAACCTTTCTCACTCAAAGACCTGTTGATTATCATTGCTTTGTTGTGACCATACTGTTTGGACCAATCTAGCTTTCAGGTTTTAAATCTAGGCATAAAGAATAATGTTAATCTTTTATCAGAATGTTCACCAATATTCTGGTCAGATTAAACTTTTATACCAAATTGCAGATCTTACACAGCAATTTGTGTGACACAAATTATTCCAAATTTTGTGCACTGGGTTGCTTTCTTTTCCTTGCTAAGAAAATTTTAACCTTGTTCTTGCCTTCAGAATGATGTACTGCTGACTCTTATCACTTTTTGTTTCACTTCATCAGATTTGAAACAATGGCAATTGTGTTAATTTCTATAGACTTAGTTCATAGGCCTCTTCATCCAAAATATAATTAAAACAAAAGCTGATGACACTTGTCTGATAAGTTATTGTATAATAATTTTGCTTTATTTCAGAACTTCAGATAATATGCTGAAGATTAAAGCATTGAGAACTGAATCCACTTTACTCATCTAATTCATTCATTAACCATCACTCTATAACAGTTGCCAAGATATATATTTTATCAGACTAACATGCATCACTTTCAGTCACTTACATAAGTATGGTGCAACATTGCCATGTGACACAGTGTAAAAGATAAGTTTGAATTTCAGCAAAAGTTCTTCATGTTAACTTACTGCTAATGTCTTTGATAAAGGCATGAATCCATTTTTCCTGCCCTCTATCACATCTCTAGATATTACTATGATTATGCAAACCAATCTCTTGTAATTGTTCAGACTACAGTGGCGATAAAATGCTGTTGCACCAAAATGCTGTTGCACCAGTTATTATACCCACTGATGAATAAACTCGCTCTCAAAGATTCATTGAATTTAGAGGAAGTATGGCAACATCTTGAGCAAAAAAGATAAATTAAATTGGTTTCTAAACATATTCAAGAAAGAAAGTTGTATGTATCTATGAGGAATGGTATGTGTTTTATAGAGATGCTGCACATAGCAAAGTTTTTAGAAGACTTGTTTGGCTTGAAACCAAAATAAAACCTAATGCCATCTTCTAGCTAAAGCCAAGGCTTCACCATTCTTTTCATGCCACCTCGATACAAGCTATTAATCAAAACTCCCACTTGTATGCATCTTTATCTTTCTCTTCCTTCATTACAGTTCCACAACCACACCCTTAAATACTCAACCCTGTAATCATTCAATAACATTTCTTATTCTTTTCATGCCTGTTCTTTAAAAAATTTACAAGACTTCAATTATTATATATCAAGAATAGTATTCTTATGATTGAGAATACAATGGTTGACTGACTGAACTGGAATTTTTCAGATTATCATGTAAGCTCCAATGACCATGCCATTGCAAATTAGATTGATAATTCAAATATCTATTGTAAAACTTTTTACATCAAACTTGATGAAAATAGTGTCAGATCTTATCAAGCATTAACCATTTAACTATTATTTCTTTCAGCTTATTTAGGTACCTCCAAATATTTTCTAAAAAAAGAGCATACCATGATGAAAAAAAGGCCCCAGATTTTATAAAAATAAGTTTTATCATCATGTACTTTATTATTTTATTAAATTTTTTAATCCTTTCTAGCATGTTCAAAATTTTGATTAAAAATCTTTTTTCATCAGTTATTCACAAATGAATTAAATTATTTTAGATTTTTTTTTTACATCTTTTAACCCCAACATATATCAGCCTCTTCATATTTATATTAGTTAAAAGCAGAACTCCTTTGAAAATATAAATCATCGATCTGTTTTTGTCAAACAGAAACACCATTTAGTGAAAATCTGCTCTGAATCATAAAATAAAAAATGCAATAAAACTATGACATTATTTTTTTGTGTGTGTGTGTATTTTTTCACAAGATTTGTTTTGTGTATGTGTGATTTGATGTATGTATTCCTTATTCTGTATTATGTTATGTGTGACTTGATGTATCTTAATTTATTTTCAGTTTAAATGACACAAGGTTCACTTCCTCTGTTATTTTTTTTTTTAATATTCTATAGTTTAGTTCTCTTTAGAGAAAATCTGGCTATTTAATATTAAACAGAAAAACAGCCCATGTATGCTAATAACACTTTTGTCCCCTCTAAAGTAAATCCTTTGGAATCTTGCACTTATCCAAAAAAAACAATCTCAAATATTCCTCATTTTTGGATTCCCATCAATTCCCACATTGCATTAAATTGGTTCAGCTTGAAATCTTTTTCACTGATTTATTTTAACCTTGTAAGAAAGAAGAGTTATATCTGAATTAGGACAGAGCTAACAAACTTGGATGATTCTATTTTTGGCCAAAGATCTCTGTATAAGAGTTGAAGAATAGGAAGTTATTGTATTCAAAAAGAATACTACTTAGACAGTTCTTGCACTGTTAATAACAAAATTTCTCTTGATTTATGTACATTGAAGGGCTTCAAGGTTCTCCAGAGCATAAACCCTTTTAGTGGATTTTCAACTTTTTATCTTGGCTTTACCCATTTTAACATCACCAAAAGTAGCCTTCAAACTGTTTCTGTAGATGAATGCCCAAGTTTCAAACAAAACTCAATGTATATTAAATGTAGATGAAAAGAAAAAATTGAAGCAATTGAAATGTGGTTCCACAGAAGGATGTTGCAGATATCATGGATTGAGCATGTGAGCAATAATCAGTTTTGGAAAGGATAGAAATGAAAAGAAAATTAATACTGAACATCAGGAAGAGACAGCTAAAGTTCCTGGGACATGCAATGAGGAAGGAGGGCTTGAAGAACCTGATACTAACAGGCCGGATAAGGGGTGGGGGAAGACAGGAGAAAGCAGCAGATAACATATTTAAAGGGCCTGAGCAGGTGGAGGGTTGTGTGGTGTAACAGGAGAAAGCGTGCTAAGAGCTACCAGGGATAGGGGTCATGGAAAGCCATAATCGCCTATGTCCCAAAAGGACAGGGTACATAGAAGATGATGTGAAACTCGCTCAATGGTGTCTAACTTTGGGCATGAAATTTCAAGACATTTAAAATAGTTGGATACTTTCCGAACAGGAAAAGTATCAGTGAAACATTGATGATCAGGAAGAAAGTTATTTCTAGTCAGAAGTTAAAGCAAGCATCACTGTCAAAATAAAGTTTTTGTCTATCTCATATAAATCACTGATTTTTTTTAGAAATTCTTTGGTAATTGGTCTAGATTTTAAACAAAAATTTTACTGCAATAACTCGATATCATTTGTATAATATTTCTCTTGCATTATTTGTAAAATATATCACTATTAACTATTGTATTATTTTTTTTTTTCTTTTTTTTTGCAAAAAAAGAAAATTACCAAAGGATGCTTATCAATCTGATTAGTGATAATCATATAAGAAAAATAGTAAATCATATGATGAAAATATATTTCTTTTATAGTAGCACAACATACAAGCATTAGCCTTTGACATTTTTAATGATTTGAAAAGCAATTATCTTCTCTCACACATGCACACACACACATACAGGGGTGTGCACTACAATTCAGAAAAACATATACTGAAAGAAAAATTGTGTTTATTCAAAATGACAAGTATTTCCATGACAAATTGTTTTATAATATTGTTATCTGATCTCTCCTCTACCATATTATTCAATCCAGCCCCCTCCAGCCTTCAATCACAGCCTCCACATGAGGCCAAAACCTCCTACAGGCTTTGGTCACCTGCTCCCAGGACAAGTTGGCCATGGCCTCGATTATGGCAGTCCTCAGGGAGTCAGCAGTATTGTGTGCACGTTTGTTGGACTGTCTCTCAAGTATGCCCCATAGGTAATAGTCACAAAGATTCAGATCTGGGCTACTAGGCTTCACAACATTCTTCATGACATTAAGGTAAACCTCCTTTGTCATGATCTGACTTTTGCCAAAGAAGTGGAGAGGCATAATGTCTCCTTCATTGGAGATCACTTCTAGGACATGGATTGGTTTTGCCAATCACAGGAACATCATCTGGGTCCTTGCAGGTCTTGGCAATGTTGTACATATTTGATTTTGGGAAATGAAAAAACTCAACAATCTCTTTGCGCGTGCAGCCACAACGTAGAGCCACAATAATTGCAGTATGGCGCTCAAGTTCACTGGACATTTTGCTTAATTTGTTTTTAATTCAACAGATTGTTGTCACACAAATCTTAAACAAGAAAAAAACATGATATATCTAATATGGCTGTTATTTTATGCCAAGTTAAAGTTAGTCTGGATTGTAGCGCACACCCTTATATATATATATATATATATATATATATATATATATATATATGTAATTGTCATTATTTATTTACACTATTATTTTTTATTTTTTTTCCAGTTGGAATCCCTCCTTTGTTGATAGTTTGGGAGAATTTTCCTTTTTTATGTACATGCGGACTTTTTTTTATAATTGAGGTAAGTAAAACTTTACAACATTTTACATTGTTGCTACCAGTCATACCTGCAGGTTTTAAAAATATGAAAGCATTCCCCACCCACAAATGAATTAATATTTTAAATAATTATTTTCAGTCTGTAATTGATTGATATCAAAATGAGAAATCATGATAGAAAACTTTGAAGAACATTATTACTTTTATATGTTTTGTACATGCAGTGAAAGGCATACAAACAGGATTTGCCTTCACTAAAACTTTTTCACACTTTTTGCTTTTTTGAAAAAAAAATATCTTCATTCACTCCAACATATTTCTCTGCATTTATTAGCTGAAGTAGGATTTACTTTCTGAAACTGGGAACCTCTGTTTCAGATGATTTTTTCTTCTCTTGGTTACTTTTGAGGCAGGAGCCAATATAAAGAAAATATTGAGAGATAATAGTTGTTTTATTTAGTAATTGAACAAAAGATTTTGTTTACAGTTTGAATGTTAAAAATTATTTGGATTTTTTAATTGTATTTGTCTATATTTCTGAGATGAGGTGGTATTTACATTATTCAGACTATTGTCCTCATCTTTGTTGCCATTTTTACAGCATTTAGGCTGTTGTACACTCTGGCCTTCTTCAGGTGCTAGGAATTTCAAACAGAACCCTTTATTACAATTACTGGGCTATATCACCTTCATCCCTTTTGTGTTGTGTAACTTACAGGGTTAGAGGGTCTATAATCACTGGGACATGTGTCCTTAAGGACACATGGCCCAGTGGATACAGATGTTGGTTAGTTCCTGTGACTACCCAAAGAGTTGTGAGTTCAATACCAGGCTACAGCAGTGGTGAACAAGTAACTTACAGGGTTAGAGGGAGATAACTCATGACTACCAAAAAGAGGCTCTATGCAAAAGGGATGGAGATAATATACCTTAGTGATTGTAATAAAGGGTTCTGTTCAAAATTCTTAGCATTTGATTTTTTTAATTGCTTCAGCTTTCCTGAGTTAGTTAAAAATATCAAAGAAAATAAATGTTCATCCAACAAATTTGGTTCTACTCTACACAAATTTCAGATAGCTTTAATCAAGCTGAAGGAAGAAATGTTCCAACACACAGTATATTCTTGTTTTGTATGGGGTTGTATAGCTGCAGATCAATGAGAATATCAATGCTAAACATATCTGTCATCAAAAGCATCTTCAATTGGCATGTGGGTGTCAGCAGTGAATCTGGAAGTCACTTGGTCTAATGAGTACTGATTTCTCCAGAATAAAATGGATGGTAGCTTGTGGGTGCATCTTTATCTTAAGGAAAAACTGGCAACAGGATACACTATGGGAGAACAAACCAATGAAAGTAGTACAATAGTTTGACTAACATTCTATGGGGAATCCTCACTGAAGATCAGGTATACCTTTTCAGAGATGCTGATAGGTACACATCCTGTGTCCCTGATGCATAAAAATTTAAAAGGACACAAGAAAATCATATCCCGCCCTGTTGGCAGGGCTTCAGAATGTGTCGACTGCACCTCTGCAGGGGGTAAAAGTCCCCCAAGGTGGCTACCTGTTGGCCATGGGTGGTGACCCATAATGCCTGTGGACGGAATCCTGGTGGTTGAGAAGTTCATGACCCGGGTGCAAAGAGGTCATGTTCCTTCAACACACCACTTTTGCCCTTACCTGGGCTAGACAGGCGGTCAGAGAGGCCCGATCTGAGCAATCGGCTGGTCCTGACATGCCCTAGCTCATATATATCTCTTTCTATCTCAGAAGTATTATTGAAATATATTAGTGGAACATCTCACATCCCTTTATCTTACATGAGCTAGAAGGCGGGGGCTGAGGGTCAACTGTGTTGAGAGCAAAAGACTCTTTCATCACTGCTAAATTAAAGAGTTATACAACCAAAATTTTGCAGAGGCTCAAGACTCGCTCTCAATATAAGTATACTGGTCGTGTATCCCTGTCTCAGCCAAGGCGAATGGGTTTCCCCCTTGGTTCATTCCCTTCTCAAGTTGGACTCCGTGGTGGGTGGTGGAGCACAGGGCCAAAAAATCAAAATCAAAACATGGCATCTTTAAATAAAAAATCTAAAAGAAATTTATTGGAATCAGACTCTGAGGGTGAAACAGCAGACTTCCCCAGATTCATTATCATTGAATCCCTGGAAGAGGTCTGTCTCACTAAATTTTCCCCATTCTTGATCAAAAGAGTTATCTCTATACGAGCAACCCCAAAAAATGTAAAAAAATTGAGAAATGGAAATTTACTGGTCGAAGTGGATAACAGGAGACAAGCAGAAAATCTCCTAAAAATGAAAAAAATGTCATGATACCAAATGCAAAGCCTATCCACATGAGAAGCTAAACACTTCCAAAGGTGTAATCAGAAGCCGGGAGTTGACTTTAGCTTCAGAAGAAGAAACAAGAGAGGCCCTGGGAAAATAGGGAGTGATAGATATAAAAAGAATAAACATAAGAAAGGGTGACAAAAAAATTTATACAAATACCTATATATTGACTTTTAATCAGGCCCAAATCCCTAGAACGGTCAAAATAGGATACTATCTGGAGAAAGTGGATCACTATATTCCAGCTCCCCTGAGTTGCTTCAAATGTCAGAAACTTGGACACCACAGGGACACTTGCAGAGGACGACAGACATGTGACAAATGTGGATAGAAAGAACCAAACCATAAAGAGGAGGAATGTTTGAAACCACCAAGATGTCCAAATTGTCAACAGGATCATCCAGCATATGCAAGATCTTGTGATGTCTACAGGAAAGAAAAAGAAATCATCGCAGTAAAACATAAGCAAAATGTATCTTTCCTGGAGGCCAGGAAAATTGTAGAGGGCTATATGGGTGAGATTAGCTATGCTTCGGTCACATGGAGAGCTGACTCTGAAAATAAAAAATATAGAACACTAATTGAAAAACTCTAAAATTAGATTCAAGCAAGTGGAAAAAATTCCAGGCAGAAGTAAAAAAAAAAAAAAAAAAGAATACACCAGTAGTATTCAACAAACATTTCAATTGGAAGTCCTTGCTCAGAATAATAAAACCCATGATAAAATAAAGAATGAAAAAGAAATAGGGAAAAAAACGTTACAGACACAGACCACTCCTACCAAAAAACAGAATTTGCAACAATCACCAATCTGTCCTTCAACTTCTAAAAGTGATATCAATGGGAAAAATAATACACAAAACCCTGAATCAAACAAGAACAAAGAAAAATGCCTATCACAATCCAGGAAAGACCATACTCCATCTTCCTCACAGGAATGTCCAAAGCCAACCTACAGAACCATCAACTTTGAAGATTGACACAGAAAACAGGTTTAGTTTTCTGGAAAGGATGGAAACTGATGAGCTGAGTATTAAAAACAAATCCAAAACGAGTAATAACACCAATTCAGACAAAGTTCACACCAAACAATGAAATTACAAAGTAATACAATCCTACAGTGGAATTGCAGAGGAATTCGGGCTAATTATGAGGAACTTCACCAACTACTGGCCAACCATAAAGCCAAAACAGTTTGCCTACAAGAAACCTTCTTAAAAGAAACAACCTTTATTAAATTTAAACAATACCACATGTATAACTATTTTAACAAAGATGGAAACAGAGCCTCTGGAGGAGTGTCGATCCTAGTTAGGAAAGATATACCCCAAAGTCAAATTCAGATAAATACTAACCTCCAAACAATTGTTATTAAAGCTATTCTGCATAAACCAATACACATCTACTCCATCTACATCCCTCTACATAACCCCATCAGTGACTCTAAAATGAATAAACTACTTGAGCAAATACCAAAACCTTATTTATTGCTGGGTGACTTAAACAGCCACAGCACTATCTGGGGGTGCCAGAAAACTGATAGAAAAGGTAAAGACCTAGAAAAAATCATTGAATCAAATAACCTTTGTCTACTAAACAATAAATCAAAAACATACCTCAACCCGTTCACAGGTTCTTACTCAGCCATTGACCTCACTCTAAGTGATCCCATAAGCTATATGGACTATGGGTGGAAAGTTCATGATGATCTATGCGGTAATGACCACTTCCCCATATTTCTTGAAACTCTACAACCATTTAAAGATGAAAAACTCCCTCATTGGAAACTTAACAAGGCAAACTGGGAAGTTTTTGAAACCCTCTGTGAACAAAAACTTTTTCCAGACTCTAAAATTATAGACCACACAAAATATTTTACTGAAACTCTAATCTCCATAGCCAATGAATCCATCGGAAAAACCTCAAGCTCAGACAAACATAGAACTCCATGGTTCAATGATGAATGCAAAAGAGCTATCCTCCTTCGTAAGGCTGCCTTACGGAAATTTCATAAACAACCTACCACCATTAATCTCAACACCTTCAAACTGCTCAGGGCAAAAACCCGAAAAAATCATTAAAGGAGCAAAAAAGGAAAGTTGGCAAAACTATGTCAATCAAATTGGCTCCTCCACTAAAACAAACAATATTTGGAGGATAATAAGGAACATATCTGGAAAACCACACCCAATCACTCTCAGACATCTTAGAAAAGATCAAACAGAAGCAACTATAAAGGAAGACATAGCAGATATACTAGCCAAGACACTCACAAAATTCCTTAACACCTCTAACCCACAATTCATTACTTATAAGAACCTCATTGAAAAATAAACACTTAATTTTAAGACAAATAATCTTGAAAAATATAATCTTTTGTTTACATTAGCGGAACTGAAAGAAGCAATCAAAGCATCACACAATACAGCAGTCGGCCCTGATGAGATTCATTATGAATTTCTAAAACATCTACCAAGCAAATCACCGACCTACCTTCTCGAAATATTTAATGATATCTGGACACAAGGGACAGTCCCAGAAACATGAAAAATAGCAATTGTCATCCCTATACCTAAACCTGGAAAAGACCACACAAACTCATCCAACTACCATCCAATAGCTCTCACAAGTTGCCTCTGTAAAACAATGGAGCACATGATTAACAAAAGACTGATCTGGTACCTTGAATCCAATAAACTTATCACCAGATCTCAATGTGGTTTTAGAAAACAGATCAACAATGGATCATTTGGTTAAATTGGAAACCTTCATAAGAGAGGCCAATATCCAAAAACAACATCTTATAGCAATTTTCTTTGACCTGGAGAAGGCTTATGAAACCACCTGGAAGTATGGAATAATGAAAGATCTCCATAAACTTGAACTGCAAGGTAGTTTGCCAAACTTTATTAAGAGTTTTCTGTCAAATAGGGAGTTCCGAGTTCGAATTGGATCCACACTTTCAAACCTTCACAAGCAAGAGGGAGTCCCACAAGGGAGTATCCTATCGGTGACACTTTTCAATATAAAAATTAACAGTATAACAAAGTGCTTCACTACTGGAATTGATGACTATCTTTACATTGACGACTTCTGCATCGCTTCCAGATCAAAATATATGAGGACTGCAGAACGCCAACTGCAACAATGCATCAATAAAATAATACATTGGGTACATAGAAACGGATACAAGATATCTAAAAGCAAAACAAAATGTGTGCATTTTTGTCAACTGAGGAAAATGCACAATGACCCAGTCATAAAGCTGGAAGACACGAAAATACTGGTCACTAATGAGTATAAATTCTTGGGAGTTATATTCGACAGGAAATTATCTTTCATACCTCATATAAGACATTTAAAATCTAAAACGGCCCGTGCTCAACAACTCTTACGAGTAGTCGCCCATACAAAATGGGGAGCTGATCGTCAAGCGCTCATCAAGTTATACAAAGCCCTAATCCGATCCCAATTAGATTACGGTATATTTATTTCCGGATCTACCAGGAAATCTTACCTTAAGAAGCTTGACCCAATTCACCATGAAGGACTAAGACAGGTCCTAGGTGCCTTCAGAACTTCTCCAACTGAAAGTTAATACACTGAAACCCATGAAGCTCCTTTACAACTTAGATGTATAAAGCTGGCTCTCCAATAATACTTAAAATTTAAGTTGTGTCCAACCAACCCAGCTTATGACTGCATTTTCAATTCCAAACATAAGCAACAGTTTCAACAAAAAGAAAATGCAATCAAACCTTCGAATGGAGACTATTATCCATGAATCCAAAATTCCTATTAAAAGGATACATAAAAGTACACTCACACAAGTTCCACCTTGGACCATCAAAGAACTTCAAGTAATCCTTCAATTAAACAAACTACCAAAAGCAAAAACACACCCCAGTACCTTTCTGGAAAAATTTCATACTATCCTCTTAAACCATCCGGATCACCAATATATATTTACGGATGGATCCAAGGATGGCAATAGATCAGCATGTGCTTCTGTACTTAATAAAAAAATCGTATACCAAAAAGTCCTTCCTATGGAAAGTTCCATTTTTACAGCAGAAATCTGTGCAATTGATCTTGCTCTCAACATAATTTCCAATGACAAACAACAAATTTATCATATTTTCAGATTCACTTTCAGTATTAACATCAGTGAAAAACAAACGTCTAGAAAACCCATTAATAGTTAAATTGCTGAGTAGACTAGACTCTGTCTAGTCACAAAGATATAATTATGTGCTGGATACCTAGCCACATTGGAAATGAAAGAGCTGATTCGGCAGCAAAATTGGCCTTAGAGCTCAGCCCAGACAATATCAGTATTCCATATACGGACTTCAAACCTCAAATATATAAATTCTTTTTGACAAAATGGCAACAATGTTGGAATGGCAACACTAACAACAAACTCTACCAAATAAAGCCTACACTGGGAGAAAATCAAGCTTTAGAAAATCAAGGAAAGAACAAGTCATTATATCATGCTTGCGTATTGGCCACTCAAAACTCACTCATTCTTTTATACTCACGCAGGAACAACCACCACAGTGTTTGACATGTCAAACACCTTATACGATCAAATATATTCTAATGGAATGTGGCGCACTAGCTAGAACCAGAGAGCAGTATTTTAAAACAGATAATATGAGAAATTTGTTTGAGAAGGTGGAAATGGGTGATGTTCTCTCTTTCTTGAGAGAGACAGAGTTATATCCAAAAATATAATATCTCGTCATAACCCAGAATACTCAACCGATCAAGGTTGATCTACCATAAAAGACTAAACAACCAAATCACTGTTGGATAAAACTACACTGGCCCTTTACCCACTGTAAATAAAACTGGTAGTGGAAAACTGCAACAATTGACCATACAAACAAATCAAACTGCTTGATATAAATAACTAACGCATGCTAGATAGAAGCATTTGAAATCATTTACCGGAGTAAGAATAAACACGTAGTGGCTCAAGGACATTATCCCTAAATTGTGTATACAAAGTGTATATATTTTTAATATATATGCGCAGGCTGGATTTGACATTAAGTGACCCATAGTGGTTGATATGCCATAAAACTCCAAACAACCAACCAACCAAAATCATATCTATGCATCCCAGGGACACACACCAATTTTTCCATAATAAAAAATGATATATGTGGGTTCTCTGCTAAGTGGCAGAAAGTAGCTTATTTTAATTTTGAACTGGAAATTTCCATGGAAAATATAAGAAAATTTACCTAATTTTTAATTTTTATTGTTTCATTTCAAGCTTTATCTGCTTTCTTGAAAACTGAACAATTTAAATTTGTGAGAAGATAGGTGAGATGAAATAAATTACATCGGATGGGGTACAAGGTGGAGGTTAGACAGCTTTAGTTTTTTCATCAAAGAAAGCTTCCCTGTCCCCAGTTCATAATCACAAATTAAGAGATGTTTAAGAGAAAAAAATAAGTTGCTTTGAAATAATTCCAAACTTAAATAAATTCATTTTCTTCAAAATAATTTGGGGCAATTGAAAATGAACTTTACCAAAACCATTATTGTGGATGGATTAAAGCCATGAGTATCATCAACTCCTTTAAACAATTGTGTGCATAAAAGCCTTATGTTGTTGGGTTTTTTTTTTGTTTTTTTGTGCCTAAAAGAAACATTCAAAAATAAATAAAACTTTCTCTTAGTTCACCTCAAAATAAAAAAAGCCTGGTAGCCAATAATAATAAAGTTACCTGAATAGAGTCAGAGAAAAAAGTAAAAAAAATCTATAGTGGTCTGTAATATTTTATGTATTTTAGTTTTTTATTTTACTTTTAACTTCATTTATTCTACAGAAATTTAAAATTGGGCTTCATACTGAATAAATTCAAATTATTTTTTTAATAAACTTAAATATTTTTATGAAGTAGATTTGCATTAAAATTTTAATTTAATAAATTATTGCTTTAAGCCTAAAGTTTTCAAAGTAATTTTTCAAAATTATTTTTAATATAAAAATTGTAACTTTATAAAAAAATGTTTGAATTTAATTTTTGCAGAATGATAGGACTTTTAAAGTTATGTAAATAAAAACATTATTTGGAATATTATCAATTAAGCACTAAATTATCTGATTAAAAATATTAATATTTAATAAAACTATCAGATTCATGTACTGTGAAATATATACTATACATAACCAAACAAGGACATCTCTGAACAAATCAAATAAAGGCACTAACTTTCAACATTCCACCCTCACTCGCCATGTTTTATACAAGGAGCATCAGTCCTGCTTTAATATTCTTGTTCTACAAAAAGACTTAGAACTAAGTAAGGTGAAGTTTGACAGTCAACAGGATAAAGCAGCACTGGTGCTGTTAAAAAAACCACTCAGTGGATAGCCTAGGAGGGAGTACCTCTGTCAAACTTTGAGTCTGGACACAACTTTCTGACAGATTGGAATCCCAGATCTCCTACCTCTATAATAAAAAGTAGTAGTATACAGATCATGATATGCAGGTGAGAAATTGCTATCTAGTATGGCAGACACCATACAGGTAGCTCTAAAAACGATGGTAAGTAAATTCACATTTGTTAATGTGTTCATAGATGAATCTACAAACTTAACCAACCATGAACACCTTGTTGTATATGTCCAAATTATTGACTCTGTGACCTTTCAACCAAGCACTCATTTTATTGCAAATAGTGTGTTGATACAACAAATGTAGGAATTGCAAAATCCATCCAGGAAGTCATATTAAAACTAGAAATCCCATTAACAAAATTGATGAGCATGGAATTGGATGGATCTGCCATAATGACTGGGAGAAACAAAGGCTGTACAGACATACTGCTTAGGTTCAACCCTCACATGGTGAATGTACACTGTGTTACCCTTCCCTGGTCTTGTGCACATCTCTAGCAGCAGAGTCAACAGTAGATCTCAAAGGGCATCAGCACATCCTAACTGATTTGTTTTATTACTTCTGTGCTAGTCCTAAATGAGCAGCCAAAATAAGACACATACAAAAACTGATAGAAGACCCAACGGTTGTTTACAAAGAGCTGCATTCCATCCAATGGCTATCATAGTACAATGCTCTTCAGGCTGTGCATAGGACAATTGATAGCCTGCTGATATACTTCACTGAAGTGTCCTAGGATTTCAGCAAAGACCTAAAGTTAAATGGCCTAAAAAAAAAAATTGCAACATAGAAGTTTATCAACATCACTGCTCTAATGATGGATGCCATGGCCCCAGTTAAAATCTTATCACAGAAAATGGGGATATGGCTTTATTAAAAGTGAAATTAGATATTGCTATAAAAGATTTGATAAGGATCAAAGAAATAACATTTCCCAACCTGACATTATTAACCAGAGACATCCAAGGCAATATATTCAAGAGTAAGCATCAAATCACAAAGGCTACATTCAATCTGGAACTGTGCATGTTATTAATAAATAACCTGCAGTCCAGGCTTTCAAACACCTGTCTGTTGTGTGCATTTGGTGTGTTAAGTCTCCATCTCATTTGCTTCATGAGTGAAAAAGAGCTGAAGGTCTATGGAAAGGAGGAGTTGGAAATTCTAATTTCCTATTATGGACATCAGCAAACCCACAAATGGATTGAGAATGGAGAGGGTCACCAGATGACTACACAGCCTCTCGTCAATGCTGTTCAGTCTCGACTGGAGTGGGACCTGCTGAAGAAAGTTGTTAAAGCACAGCACTACCCCAGAGACAACATGTGAAAACTTTATGCATTGGTAACAAAATATCACCTAAAAGACTTCCTTAATCTCAGCATCCTTGCTCAACTGGCCACCACCTTGGCTGTACATAAGGGTACTCTGCTCAGAACCTTATCCTCACCCGTCACTGGAACAGGCCATCATTAGAACATCAAGAGCAGCAGCTTAAGATCAACCTGGGACCCAAAAAGTCAGAGTTCCCTTATGAAGAGACACTAGCCAAATGGCAAGAGGTAAAGCAGAGAAAGCTGTATACTATGGATTATAAATCATTGACAAATGTTCTTCACATTAATCTGCTCAGAATATACCATAAATATACTTGCATCATTTGATATTTCTCAATATACTTTCCAATGTTTTTGTTAGGTTTCATTGTTGTGCTAAATGTTTCATAGTGATTGACTTAATTTTTTCATCAATTAAAATCACATTTGATTTAATTGATTATTTTCAAACTAAAAGATCTTGGTGACAGATTTTAGACTGTCAAGATGATGAGAATGCTTTGTTCTTGTACTAAAATCAGAACTCTTATTAATTTATTTTGGTGCTACAGTCCCTATTTTATTTTTATTTGAATTTGTGCAATATTTTGTTTACATGACTTATACTCACCTATTTTATTTGATAATTTATTATAGTGTTATTTTATTACAGAAAAACATTTTCTTTGAATTCTGTATCTTACAGAAAGTTGGGAGCATCACTAATTAATTTTAGCCCCATATTTCAAAGCTGATTCAAGGGAGATTACTTACATTTTTAGAGGAAAGATCACCTAATCTAATTTTTTTTTTTACACAGCCAATTTATTAATGTAATTTACAAAAACAACTTGTTCTATTATAATTCTCAAAAAATTTAGTTTCTTAATTGAACTGTGATTAAGTGTAAATACTGATTTTGTATTTATTTATTTTATTTGTTTATTTATTGTGCAACACATTTTATATTTTGTCTTTTACAAAGCGGTGCTCATATTTTAAAAAATGAGTCAGTGCTTTCAAAAGCTTTTCGTTTATTTTATCTTTTCTTTAAACGGGCATGGTGAGGTACTGCTAAACTATTGGCTTAGAAGGCTTCTTCCAACTTATATGAAGTTAAAACTTAGTAATTTTTAAATTTTTTTTTTCTTTATTTAATTGGGATAGACCCTTCTATTGCCCAGTACATACTCCTCCCTCTTCTTTTAGACAAGAGTAGTGGTGCATGCCTGGTTTCCTGGTTAGGAAGGGGTTTTCCAGTTACTCTCCTCTCATCCAGTCCTAGTGATAGTGCTTTTGCAAGCTTTTTGCAGTATTTGTGGATGGTGGCAACTATGTAGTGCTATGTCTTGCATGGATGGGTGTCCCTGCATGAACCTCCAGTGGGCAACCCTGAGGCCACATTATGCTGCAGTCTGCACCAGTTTCCCTTCCACACATGCTGCATACAGCAACTGACTGATTCTACTCTAGGCCTCTCTCTTAATAAAAATCACTAACCATGAATACACACTATCATAATAGCAAAACTAAACCAGCTAATCGAAAAACACCCAAACCCATCAACATCTCCTTCGCTAACATACAATATATACGTACCAACTTTTACAGTGTAGAATCCTTCCTCCAAGTAAACTCACTTAACATCCTAGCCCTCTGCAAAACTAACCTTAATCCTTCTGTCTTCTTTTATGAATTCTACATCACTGGTTACCTTCCCCTCTTCAAGAAAGACTCCAATGTCCACATGCATGGGCTTGGTGTATACATCAGTGAACATCTTCTAGCTAGGGTGATCTCTTTTGAATTCCTAGATCATTCTTATATGTGTTTCCATCTCTCCTTTCTAATCTCAGTTAGATATCTCTTCTTTCTCTATTGCTCCTCCTCGTCTCTCTACTGCTCCGTTCTTGACAGCATCTCCAATAATATCTATAAGGCCATCCGTTTGCCCATATATTTGTGTTTGGCGACTTTAACACCCACCATGCCAAGTGGCTGGAAAACCTGTCAAAGATCTTGCTGGTGTCCACATCATGAATTTTTCAATCACTCAGTCTCTTACACAGGTGGTGGAGTTCCCTACACATTTCTCTAATAACCCTAATGAACCTGACTCACTGCTAGATCTCTGTTTTACCACCATCCCTGACTCTTGCAATGTCAAGCAACTCTGCTCTCTTGGAAACTATGATCATGCAGTAGTTTCCATTAACATCTCCTTCCACTCCTACTCCACCCAAGAACCTCAGACTAGCAGAATATCTTACTGCTACCAAAGAGCTGATTGGGACTCATTCCGCAATTTCTTGTGTGACATCCCTTGGAATAAGGTTTTTAGTCTTCCCGTTGATGACTGTGTGGCTGAGGTCTTGTTTTGGGTTAAGGTTGGCATTGATGCTTTCATCCCTGCCAGGATGTTGCAACTTAAATCCCATTTGTCCCCCTGGTTCTCCCCTGCTTGCTCAGCTGCCATTTCCCTCCGAAATCACTTCTTCTGGATTTACCAAAGTCACACGTCAAACCATAACAGGTGCCTTTTTGCCTCTGCTCACAATGAGTGCAAGATACTGTTTGCAGCCAGAATGAAGCAGTGCATAGCATCTCGTAAGTTCAGCTCCAAAGACTACTGGAGGCTCTGTAAAAATGTACTAAACAACAGCAAACCCTGAATTCCTCCTAATCAATGAATTTGAGGTCCTCACCTCTTCAACAGCCAAGGGTGAGTGCTTCGCTCGTAGATTCTCTATCGACTCAACACTGGACTCGTCTGGAGTATCTGTACCCAACTTCCCACCGTGAACTGAGGCCAAACTGAACAATATCCACATTACCTAATTTAATTTCAACGCTTGACCCCCATAAAGCGAGCGGTGGCAACGGAATCCCAATCATTGTACTGAAGAAATGTGCCCCTGAACTCTCCTCTGTTCTCTTCAAACTCTCTAACTACTGCCTCTTTGCTTTTTGCTTTCCTGCCTGCTGGAAGTCTCCCTCTGTGCTTCCTGGTAAATCCTCTGACCCCTCTAATTATTGCCCTATCAGCCTCCTACCGATTTTTGGCAGTGTGTTCAAAACCATCATCAATGCTGAGGATGTTCAAAATCCCACAGTCTCTTCTTTGACAAACAGTTTGGTTTCCGCTTCTCCAGGTCTACTGCTGATATGCTCACGAACATCACTGAGTATATACACCAGGCTCTCGACAAGAATGGCGAAGCTGGAATTGTTGCCCTAGATATCTTCAAAGAGTTTGACAGAGTCTGGCATGTTGGCTTCCTACACAGGCTGCAAGGCTATGGTATAACTGGACAATTGTTTGATCTAATCCAGTCATTCCTTTCAAATCGCACAATGAAGGTAGTATTGAACAGACATGCCTCTCAATACTATCATACAAACGCGGGTGTCCCTCAAGGCTCTATTCTAGATCCTACACATTTCCTATCTTCATTAATGATCTCTCTGATGTAATAAGATCCCAAGTAGGCAATACTGACAACACTATGGTTTACTCTCACCTCGATCAAAAATCTGCTGAGGTTGACAAACGAACCTTGCTTCTGAGCTTGAAAAGGACCTCCAATCCGTGGTGGACTGGGATAAGATATGGCTTGTAAATTTTAATGCTTCCAAAACGAAGCTGCTATCTATTAACCATCACAGACAATCGCTCATACCCCCCATTAGTATGAATCAGACTAGTCTCCCTGAAAGCAAAACACTGCGCCTCCTCAGGTTAACTCTCACAACAGACCTCAAGTGGAATGACTATATCAAATCCATAGCTAAATCCACTGCTAAGAACGTCAGTTCTCTGTGTAGGGCCAGGAAGTTTTTCCCGTCTAAAACTGTCCTGTAAATATATAAATCTACCATTCACTCGTGCATTGAATACTGCTGCCATATCTGGTTGGGTGCCCCTGCTATCAACCTAGGAGTCCTTGACAAAATCCAACGGAGAATCTGTAATGTGACTGATCCCGACTTAGCTCAGAAACAGTCACTTTCTCACCAGCGCAATGTGGCTTCCCTGTGTCTCTTCTACAAATACTTTCACTGCTTCTGCTCTGATGAACTTAGCTCTCTGGTGCCCCCTACATATGAATTTACTTGTACCACAAGATGAGCAACTAGGTCCCATCCTTTTACTGTGAAACCAATAAAATGTAAACGCAAATTCTACTCCAGCAGCTTCTTCCTGCCTGTGGAATTCCCTTCCATTTACTTACTTCCCCGGAAGCTAGAATCTCCAGGAGTTTAAATGTAAAGTCAATAGTTATCTCCTATCTCACTGACTTGCATCCTCTCTCTCATGCTCCTTTCTCCATCCACTTTCACCAGTATTCTCATCCTTTGCTTACCCACTTCCTGACACCCCTATAACCTGTCACTCTTTCTCATAACTTTCTTCCTATGTAACTCCCTGTGCATCAGTGGCAGTAAACTGCTATGCTTGGGGCAATATGATTATATAATTTTTTTTTTTAAATGTAAGAATTTAGAAAAACCTTTTGTTCGGTCAATTTATGTAATTCAGAATGATTAAAAAAAAAAACTTAGTCTGGAGCCTTACAGTTTAACACTACAATTTATTAAGAAACTATAGCTATAGTTTGGACTGATAGAATTTCTTGGTGACCCATTCAAATCAAATCTGTGGGTCCCAGGACTCATTAAAAAGCTATCAGCATCACTGCCCTTTCTATGATAGTGCCATCTTTCAATAAGACAATGAACTCTGCCAGACTGCATAAATTGTACATGATTGGTTTCAGGAATGAAGACTTCACTGTATTTCCATAGATTTCTCAATCCATTGTATATTTGAGATGTACTGGACTAACAAGTTTGACCTATAGAACTTCTGTCATATAACTTGGAAGAATAAAGATATGTTCTTAACATCCTGAACCCAGATCTCAGATGAAACCTTGTTGAGTCCATACCTGCTACACTTTATTTGGCTCATCAATAAAGTACAGTTTATAATATATAAATATGTTAGTATAGTTTATTTTTTGTATTTTAAACTTAAAACTTTAAACTTTCATTTTCAATTATATAAAAACTACTGTGTACAAGATATTTACATAATCTTTAATATGATTTATATGAAAATGTTCATTCTTATGATTAATTATAAAATGGTGCAGAAAAATCTGGCACTAGGTATAAGAAGCAAAAACTGTATTTTAACACCAACTCAATTTGAATCAATTATACATGGGTATTGTTTTGTCTTTTCTTATTGCTTACCACCTGGCTTTACCACTACTTCACTCCTGTCCCACTCAACTGGATTCATCTTCTGTACTTAAATATTTCTGACAGGTGAAGGAAAAATTGGATTAAACAATGAATTATTGTTGAGCTGAAATTTGTTTCTGCACAGAATTTGTAAGATTTTTCATTGAAAATCTAGAAGAAATGGACTATTAGAGGTCAGGAATTAATGCAAGCATTACTGGTAGTTTTGTACTGCTATATGTTTATTGTAAAGGCATTGCTAATGATTTCTCTATAGAATTGCATTGAATAACAAGATGGTGAATGGTCAGGAATTAAAGCCTTATTAACAGAATAGAGCTATGCGTCAATATTGTATTATTAAATTTTATTTTTATATTATTCTTTGACAACAGAAAGGTTAGAGGCTTAAAAAGTTTTAAGCCTGACCCACTTACTCAAATCTGACTAGATAATCAAACATTTTTTAAGGTCTTCTTGGTCAAATCAAGGATTTTTGGCTACCACTCCATTATCTTTAAATGTTATCTAAAAGTTGCAAATATTTTTTTTGTTTAAATTCTAACTAATTTAGTAAAACCAGAGTTATGAGCTTAAAGTATTAAAATGTGGTAATGCTGCTATCACATTTGTGAGAGGTTGATTTCAGTCTTAAGGAGCTTTTTCATTCAATAGTCTAAACCCTCTACAATGGAGCATGATTCCTTATGTTAGTAGTTTTGTTTTGGCCAATCCATGTCAAACAAGATTCCTTATTTTCTTTTTCTTGCAGATGAGGCTGCCTATTGCTCCTGGGAATGGTAGGATAGCTTCTTGCAATAACAATAGGCTGATTGCATTATTTTCAGTTGAAGTGGTTTTGTGGTTGTCAGTGTTCCAACCTGTTCTGCTTGGCAATAAGTGACTGGTGGTGTGCTAAGATCTTTGTCCTGGTTCTACTTGCAACAAGCTGAGATTTTAAGGCAGTTATGGCTAGTTCCCTGGCACTTCATATTCTTTTAGGTTGATGCACTTTGAATCTGTCTCTGACACTTATCTTTGGCCAAAAGAAAACCAACAAAACTAAAAAAAATATAATCTAAATCTCATATGCCTACAATAAATGTTGAATATTGAAACACAAATTTCTCACAACCTGTTGACAGTGAATGTAACATTAATGATTCTTTATTACAATTTTTTCATATTATTTATATATGTTGTTCTCTTCTTTGCTGCTATTATCTTGGTGTTTCAAAACAAATAAATCAAAACATTAAGATAACAACAACAATATTCTGATTATAAAGAATAACTCCATATTGACAAATTCCTATTTCTTCCAACAAAAAATTGTAGCATGGAAGGTGCAAAAATGTTCATAAAGTTAATTTTTTAAAACTGATGGCATTAAATGTTGGATAAAATACACCAATTAACAAATAAGACATGCTTTTTAACTAATCTATTCAAAAACTCTAAAAATGTTGGATACATTTTTATCTCTCTCTTTCTCACATGTACACATACTTTTGTGTGTATATTGTCTTTGTTTAAATAATACAGTATTTGATGTTAGGTAGGTATTTTGTATTAAAATAGTTTTATTCTCTGAGCAAACCTATCCTTAATTTCTAACCAATGACAATTTCTTTTTCCTGATGTTTTGATGGCTTTCTATCATAAAATGATCAGCATTTATGTTATGATAGTCTAATTCTGTCAGCAACATTTGCATAAATTCATGACCACTGACAATCCTTTTTCATTTGCAATATGCAATAGATTGTGCTATTTACATTATTTGAACTATTGTCCTCATCTTTCTGCCATATTTACGGCATTTTGGCTGTTGTATGATCCAGCCTTCTTCAGGTGCTAGGAATTTCAAATCGAACCCTTTATTATGATCACTGGGGTATATCATTGTTATTCCCTGAACAGCCAACATGTCATAAACATGGCAGCAAAGATGAGGACAATAGTCCAAATAATGTAAATAGTGTAAATACTACCTCATCTCAGAAGTATAAACACATACAATAGCTTGTTGAAATTTGTTAAATGAAACTTTCAATCCAAATTCAATTTAAAGAACACTGGTTAGGAATGCTAATTTGTAGGGTGGGTAAAGTAGCAGGAAAATCAGTGGCCAGGAAGAAAAGCTAAAATTTTACCTTTAGAAGCATGATTATTATTTTATCTTCCTCTGCTGCAGATTCTTTCATGTCCTTCTTTTGGGCTATAATATTTGGGTTGAAATTTGCAGTCCTTTACATGTGAATTACCTAACAGCAAATTTCAGTCAGTTACAATAAGAACTTAAGTCTCACTTATTCAGCATCATTTTAATAATACTGCAAAAATGAAGAATTTATTAATCTTCTACTAAAGTCTTCAATAGTTGGGCTGTGTTAGAAGCTATAATATTTGTTTAAAACCTGATTACTTACATTGTAATCATCTTCTTGATCACTAAAATGCTGAATAAGTTTTGTTTTTTACAAGAATCTTTTTAGTCCAGATTACGACTTTCTTAAACACAAAATGTTCAGAAAGCAATTTTATTTTCAAATGAAAATAATTTCATTCAAAATTGGTTTATTATTTTTCTCTTACCATTATTAACGTACGTATAAATAATTATATGAACGACTTCAATGTTACTTCCAAGAAAATAAATTTTCACTTAATCTTTCATTCACAAGGTGTGATGGATAAAATGTCATCGAAATTATACAATAAAATAACACCGACACGATATTCTTTATATATATTTACCAAAATTACACAAAAATATCTTGAAATACTAAAGAATAAATTTATTTAATATGCCATTGGTTTCAACCACAGCCTTCAACTTCAGAATACCCTGCAATTCTTCTGGATGGTTTAAGTTGGTGAATGCTGCCATAATCTTTGCCTTCACAAGGAGTTTTCTTGGTCTCTCACTCAACTGTGCCCCACACTTAACCAAGGGAATTGCAGTCTAGGGAGTTAGGTGGCCAGATATAGGGATGATATTGTCGCAGAAATTTTCTGACAGCCAAGACTGAGTTCTCCAGATTGTGTGACATGCCAAACAAAGGGTCTTCCAGCAACCATCCTCTTGAACCAAGACAGCATTCACTTCTCAAGCTACTTAATGTAGGTCTTGATGTTGTTGGGTCTGAGGCCCTCGCTAACAACTTTAGGAGAACAATCAGTGATTTATCCAATTTACTGTACCTTTGTAATCACCATTTAGACTCGCCCACCTCTTTCCAAATCCTCTGCATTGTCCTCAGATTGATACCAAAACACTCTGAAATGTTCATATTGAAACTTCCAGCACAAATGCAAGGCAGTAGAGCATGCCATTTCAAAATTTCTAGCAGAATTGCATCATGGTGCTCTTTTTTTTTTCTCACAGACAGTGCCCAACTCACTGTATTATACTATATTTTTTAATTTCACGTTAATGTGTGAAATTAAAAATATAAACTAGTTATAATTTACCCATCGCATCCTGTATAATACTACCTACATATGAGTTAAATATGTATTTCCTGAAGAGACTGCATGAAGAAAAACAGCAAAGAATTTACAACTTTCAATCTTTCTCACTCTCTGTTAATGTGTATATCTAAATTATTTTATTAATAGTGTGACATAAGGCCTTGTTTAATTTGTTTTCCAATTTTTAACTTGTGTATTTTCTTTAAATTGTAAGGAGATATATCAATGTCAAGGTTCACCTTACAAAAAAAAATGATATCCATTGTTATTGGTAACCCTTTACATGTTGAAAGTTAAATAAACTGTAATATTATAAATTGAAGAAAAATTGCAGAATTTTTGCACTAAGCCTTTTTCCAGTTGAAGTATTAGGCATTCTTTAAATAATAGAGATTTTATTTGTAGGTGTGTCTAGATATAAAACTACTGAATGGATTGAAGTAAAATTTCGTACATGCATGCTTTTATTTAGATTGTGCTCAGTTGCATATCTCAAATAATATGAAAGTACCTGTTAAATTTGACACATAAGTCTATAATATTTCAAAACTTGCTTGTTTACCATTGACTCACTTATTATTTATGCACATGCCAAAGAGTAAGAAATATATCAAGTGATAGTCTGGAGCAAAAATAAGGTGCCTGACCAGTAGGAGCCAATTCATCAGAACAGGATATGTACTCTAGACTTCTCTCACCTAATCTGGCTGGAGTAAAATCACTGCATAAGGTATGGTCAAGTCAACTATCAAGGCTTTAATTCACTTTGCTTTTTAGTATCTGCTAATATGAATTTGTTCTGTTGCTCCAAAAAACAATTGTCACTTTCACATTTAAGTAATCTCTGTGTTATACTCCTGTCCTTGTTTTTATTCACCAAGGTTCATAAGTCTCGCTATATTGATGATATATTTATGCTATATTGGGACAGTAAGATGAATTTATTTTCACTAGTCATTCCAATCCTTACTTCTTGTTTTGCTATTTATACTCATAATGAGGAAAAACTTGTATAAATGCATGTTGGTAAGTTATTTTTATCTTAATATTCTTGCCAGAAATAAATTTCTTTTTTGTCAAACAGAAATGCCATTTTCTAAAAATCTGCTCTGAATCATAAAATAAAAACTAACTTTTAATTAGAAAAGCTTTTAATTACTTTTATAAATAAGAAAGGACACTATTGTCTTAAGAAATTTTCTTTTGATGAATAATGAATTTTTAGAAAAACTGTTTTCAATTTTAAAAAATTTGAATTAGAATAATTTAAGTATTAAATCTTCTAAAATTCTGTATTTCACTCTTTTAGATGGTATTAACTATTTACTAATCATAAATTGAAAAGCTTAGTATAATTTGTCAAACATCAATATTTTAAAAAGAATTTAAAATATTTTTGTATGTATAAATGTGCCGGTTTCTGTAGAGATTAATGTTCATATATAACATTATCATAACATAATAGCAACAACTGTAGTAAATTTAAAACCAAATTCAATAAAAACATTAAATTACAGAAAATATTTTCGTAAATTTTTAAGACTTCGGATTACTTAAAAAATGATATATAAAAAAGATGGTCATGTTATATTCTTCAATTATTTTTATGAAAAAAGCCCCCTCCATAGAAAAGTATCCATCTGTCATTAAGCTGTCAATATAACATCTTAAACAGCTACTGCTATGTTTAAAAAAATACTTTTCTGTAATATGTTAAACTTCAAATAAATAATATTTAGTATTTGTCTATATTTCTGAGATGAGGTAGTATTTACATTATTTGGACTATTGTATGATGTTTCGGGCGTTGTATGCTCCAGCCTTCTTCAGTTGCTAGGAATTTCGAACCAAACCCTTTATTCTAATCACTGGGATATATGAACTCCATTCCTTGCTTAGAGCCACTTCTGGAAGTCATGAGTTATCTCCCACTAACCCTGTAAGTTATTTGTTCATCACTGCTGTAACCTGGTATTGAACTCACAAGTTCTTTGGGTTAAGTCACAGGAACTAACCAATGTCTATATCCATTGAGCCATGTGTCCTTAAGGACAACTGAATTTTTGGGACTTATATACCTAATGTCCAGTAAACCTTTTTTACCAAAGTTCCTATTGCAATTTTTTGATGTTAATGGTTTTCTGTAGTATTATTATTATTATTATTATTATTTTTTTTTACCATAGCTCATATTGCAATTTTGACACTAACGATTTTCTCTGGCACTCCATATTACTGGTTCCCATATTGTGTTCATCTCTAAGCTTGGTTGGCTTTGGAGATTTTTGTAGCCTAGCATATGTGCTGATTCCTTAAGTTTACATAGTTTCCAGTGGCATTCTCTATCTATTATTGCAACTTCATCCCAGACGGGGTGGTGATCCTCTTTCTCCCTCCTTATGTGGTCAGCTACACCTGATTTTTCTATCTTCCCTCATGTTATGGACTGGCAATGTTCTTGTAGCCTTACCTTAAGGGCGCGGCCTGTTTTTCCTTTATATTTCTTTCCACAACTACATGAAATGGCATACACACAGTCCTTAGTCATGTCCTCTTTTGTTGGCGGTCTTACTCTGGAGAGGTACCTGCGAAGTGTAGAACTACTTTTGAAGATTGTCTTGATGTAATATGAACTACAGATCCTTTGTATTTTCGACACAGATGAAGACAATAATCCAAATAATGTAAATACTGTAAATAATATTTGTTTCAAATCAGATTAATCATACTTTAAATCAGCTAATATTCTTCAAATACAGTTTCAGAAAAGTATATTTTATTTTTGGAGGATTTTTTAATAAGGAGAATTACATTGGGATAAAAGTGGTCTAAAAATGATACTGAAATCAGATATTTTGACAATAAAAGAACTACTTTCAGTCAATCTAAATTCTAATTGAAATTGTTCAAAGTATTTTGTTTAATGAAAATATTAAATTTAATCTATTGAAATTAAAACTAAAAGCTTCAAGAAATTTTTTCAATTTCAAAAATTCATTATAAACCTTAGGTGTCACAAATCTGTGAAAATACCAAGTTTAATATTTCTTCTCAGTGCCCACCAAATAATTGGCCTACCTATAGTGCATCACTCACCATTATATATAAATAGTTAAGCGAAAAACACAATGTACATGGCCTGACAATTGCGTTTAAGCATGAGATACTGTTGTCACTGGGCGTTGACATTATTGTCCACTTTTATATTTACATACAGTCTATCTCTAATATTGAACATTTTAACCCATAAATATAGCTTACCTTAAAAGTATATTTTTACACACACACGTGTGTTAAAACCTGTTTATTTATTTATTGGTACATACTAAATTGTCAATTAAGTTTAAAACAACTAATATTGTGTATGAATCAATTTTAACATTGAGCTTTTTTTAAAATTTTGAATAACTTCAATAACAGAAACTTTTTGATGATTTCAAGCAAGGAATTTTTATGAATTCTTCAATTGTTGAACAAAGAACCTTTACATATTTGTTTTTAGATTTCTCAAATATTAGTTCATTTTATGAGTGCACTTTTTATTTGGAATTTTTTAAAAATAGGCTAATAACTCCTCATCCCAGAAATTTAGACACATTAAAATTATTACATTCAACTCTGTAAATCAGTGGTTCTTAACATTTTTTGGATTATATCATATGTTCTCTCTCATAAGATTTATTTTAAATATAACTTGGTTATTATGAAAGGTAGCTTACAATGTTTTATTAATAATTAATGCACAGAAATAAAATCAAATATTCATGAAAAATAATGTATTAAATTTCGGAGCAACAATAAGATTGTTATTTTACCTTTCAAAGACTAATTGATGATTCTTTTTTTCTGTTTGAGAAAATTGCATCAAAATTTTTATGACTAAACATCAATACAATTAAGACAGGCTGAGATTTTTATAATAAAATGCTTTGAGTCCAATTGAAACCTGGAGATATATGTATTTTTTAACTGCAGTTCTATAAGGTCTGTTGAATATAAAATCAATTATAATGGAGTCTTGTAATGGCAATATTAGCCATTTCCTTAGCAGGAAACATTGACATTTTTTGGCTAAGCAGTCAGTGCTGCTTTTGGTCAAAATTTATAAAATCCTTCTATTAAAACAATTTTTTAGAAAAATAGGCTTCTCAACACCAGTAGCTCTTACTGCTTTTTTAAGTATTGATTAGGATGGGAGTTTTCTACCTACCCTTTTGTTTGAAGTAATGTGAACCTCTTAATTATGTTATTTTCATTTGAGTTACAATTACATGTGATATCCATTTTAGCTGTAGCTGCTGTTGAAAGTTCTCAAATGATGTGGTTTCTGTTATTTGGCATAGTTTTCTGTTTGTGATTCTGTAATGCCAGTCCACAAAATTCAAAGAAGGAAGTCCCCACTAAGTCCTACATGCTTCATTTGCTCAATGCCATTTTTAAACATTGATCTTAGAAAGCAGTTATATACAACTGACAATTTAGATATTTCTGAATGAGTTTTCCATCATTCATATCATAACATCTATATGAAATTCTAGATCTGATGTGGTTATTTAAGAATGTAACTCATATTTTTAGGTTTTGGTTTTGTAACATTTTGCAGTGTTGGGAAAAACTGCTCCTAGCACAGCCTATTTTATATTCAGTTTCGTTATCTCTTGTACTAAATTTATTATAATTTATCCATACACTGAGGTAGTTGAAGGGATAAGTATTTATTAATTCCACATCCTGAATTTTTATAATGGATTCAGGTTACATACCATCACTGCTTTCATTCCAATTCCAGAATCATAATTTCTCCCTTGAAAATGTTTTTGTTCTTCTTGGAAAGAGGATGTTGATTTTTGGTTAAAGATCATTCTTATCCCAACTATGAATGCCATTGGCATAGTCCCCCTCATCGTCATCAGTATTGGGCCCTCCTGCTGTGTTAATGATAACAAAAAAAAAAAACTGGGCAGAGCCTTAGCTCTACAGTACACTTTCAGTCCTTTTCAAGGTTCAAAAGTTTTAGCTTTTTTCTTTTCTCTTTTGTGCAGACAGTTTTCTTCTTGGTGACCAAACTCCCTTTTTTCTTATTTTCCTCTTGTCCACCTGGAAATTACACCTTTCTTTTATGGCTCTAGAAGGTGAAAATTTACTAAACACATGGTAAAACACTTTTTGAAAACACAGGTGTTTCCTCCTCCTTCTTTTCAAATAGCCTTAGCTCCAAACTTCACTTATGGACTTCTTTTCACACTTTTATTTTCTTGGGCTTCTTTGTGAGGATTTTCAAACTTTCTCTGAAAGGGAAATTTGCCTTCAGCAACTTTGTTACCCGTGTTTCGTTTACTTATAAGGCAAACGCCTCCTGCCTTTTCAGTAGGGAGAAAGAAATGAACTTCTTATTTCTAAGCGGTCTCACTTTCAACTGCTACTAAGGTCCTGTCACAGTTCTCCCTTCCCCTTCAAAGGGGGCGGTTCACCTTTGAACTATCCAATCACGGTCCATTAAAAAATCAGCAGTTTCTTAGGGCCAGTAACATTGAATGTCTATTGTTCTTCCTTCACCTGAAAAATTTTCAAACTCTCATACAACACCACGCAGTAATTTTTTTCTACCTGGAGTAGTTCTTAGGCCTTATATTAGGTGAATATTACTATAATAAAGTAACTAGCAGACTATTACATTTAACATTACTACTGTAAATTGAGCAGCATCTACCAGTAAAAAATTAATGTGCAAATGAGTAATGTACTGTCATGAAAAGACAAACTTCCAAAATAAAGAATACAAATTCAAGTCTTGCGGGATCATCATTATATGTTTCTTATTCATACTGTTTTTTTTAAGGGTGATAGAATGATAGTTATGATAAAAAGCAACAGAATTGAGATTAAAAAAAAATTATAGAGTATTTAGTATGAAGTAATTTACTTCATACTAATTGCTCTATTTTATTTTTATTTTTTTTTTTATAGTATGATGCAAAAGTTGAACTGAGTTTGTCAATTAGCAAAGAACTTCTACAGAAAGTTAGCTAAGCTTTGTGTACTAGAACCCCAAAGAAAACTGTATTAATTGGAATTTTAATGCTACCTCTAGTAACTTTTAATGCCACTGTTCTTTTGATGAAAACAAGACCTCACCCTTTGAAACAGAAGCCCCAAACAGCAATGGAGAAATCTTTTAAAATTTCTGTTATTCAAAAAGATATTCCATCCTAAACACATGCTTTAACCATCCCATGAAACATCAGATCACATGGCATATCCCAGACAAAATAACTAAAAAGATTATTTACTTCAGCATCTTGGACTCTTGGCTTAGGCAATTTGCGACATATGTTTGAGGATAAAACTCTTTGGTGTCTGAAACATAATGTTGTATTTCCTGCCTTTTACTGACAGAGAACAGCACTTAAGAGTGAGATGTCTGAAAGAATCTGTGCATATGCTAAGTTATGAGGGCATAAAGATTATAAAGCTCTGCAATGATTAACTTCTTGAAATTTCATAAAATTAAGTGGGGAGTAACAGATTTTTTTTTTAAATTTCTAAGATTTTTAAAAAAAAATTTCTAAAATAATTTCATTTATTTATAAGTCCTGACAGTTATACTAAAATCTGACAATAATTTGCTTTTTGCAAGAATTTCCAAATCAGTGTGCTGCTCATTAAATAATACACTAAAATTTTCTATGATCATTAGTTGATTAGGAAAAACATTTTCAGTCAAAATTTTGAACATTCTAAAAAGGATAAAAAAAATATAATTTAATAGGCAAAACATCCTTTGGTTTTTCCTTTTGATAAGATTTTGATAATAAAATATTAGGACCACTGACAAATGGTGGCAACTGACAAACAGGTTGAGACTAGCCCACATCTTTTGTAGGTGAAGTTTTCTTTAGGGAAGAATGATTAGGATGCTTGTTTTTTAACCCTCAAAAAGCTACATTCATTTAATCAACAATAACCATGTAATAAAAAGAGAGTAATTTTAAAACAAACTGCAGCAAGTGTCAAATTATTCAAGCTGATGATAATCAAATTTCTTTAATTTATCAATTTATTCTGAATATCTTCCAACAATTGTATAGTGTTTGTTTTTTAAGCATGGCTTAGATGAGACACCCAATAAGGATTGAACTAACTACTCAGTCATAATGTGTTCTAGTAAGACAAGCTTGCTAACCATTACACCATGTCAAGTTGCTTCCAACTATTGTATGAGCTATCTCCAGCTTTGCTCTGAATTCCCAAGTTTATTTCTGAATGAGCCACCAAAGATACCCTCACTTTTTCATTCTTGAGTAATCACTGTCTTTGACTCAGATCATCTTGATAATCTAGATCTAGAACCAAATTTTTGAAAGAAACAATACACACTCCACTTTTAAAGCTGACTTTAGCCTTCAGGCACTGATCAGCACAAATACCAATTTTGAATCCCTGAATGACAAAAATGTGCCTTTTCTTGACTGCTGCTTTGATACCAACAATAGCTAATCAAAACATTCCATTTAAAAAAGAAAAAAATCTTTAAAATTGATACTTATACAGAAAGAAAACAATTTTAAAAAACTGATTATATTGATGTATTAATAGCTAACTATTTTGTTCTCATCTTTGATCATGAGGATCTATTTTCTCTTTTTTTTTAAAGGAACAGTGTGTGTGCATGAGGGGTTTTTAAGTCAGTTAAGAGTTGCAAAGGTTTAAACCTGCCTCAATATTCTTTCCAGGATATTGGAGCAAGGTGGGGTTCAGAAGTGGTGGTAGAGAGCCAGTTGCAGAGAATAGCTCAACCAACCATCAGTATAAATAACCTTCTTGGCATCAATTTAAATTTAAGTTGTTTTTTTTTTCTTCTAAACTGGCTACCACTCAGTTTGCCCTTTTATTTAACCATTTGCTTGAGTGGGGTTAGTTGGTTTCATACCTTTCCTAAAAGTATTAGTGAAGAAGTGAATCTAACAAACTGTCAGAATTTGAACTCTGTGGATTCCACTTTCCAAGCTGATAACCATTATGCCTCTAGAAAATCCTGTTTTATTCTAGCCTATACATATCTATACTCTTTTCATTATTATAACTGCCATGTACTTACCAAAGATTTAACTTGACAGCTAGGTCTTACATACGTTCTCTGATCTTGGTCAAAGCTCATCTAGAACTGTACAAGTCAAAGACATCTGATTCCTTTTCATACTAGAATACCCAGTCATCTCTTTGCCAATTCCGGTGAAGAAATGTATTCTCAAGAACATTCTTATTTTGCATATAAAAATAGATTGACTTTGCTGTGGCTTTGCATATGAAAACCTTAAGTTCTAAGTGTTTGGTTTAATTTGGTTTTAAAACTTAACCAACTATTTATGTCTCTTTGCTTGGGGAACAACTGATATCAACACAAAAATAAAAAAATAATTGAAAAATGCTTCATCTCTATCACATGTTGCTCTCTTTGTATCAAGAATGTTGAATGGCAAAAAAACAAGAAATTGGCTGTGTGCCTCAATCCAGTTTCTTATGAGGGTAGACAGGGTACATGCTTATGTCATAGTTATGTAACTATGAATCTTCCCTTAAGGTAAAACTTTGAGGAATTTAGTCTGTTAGTAAAAGCAAAGGGTTGGGTCAGTATAATGTGAGTGTGTCACTAGGTATGTGATAGTAAGAAAACAAATTAAGAAAATATTAGCACAACTGCCAGTTTCACAATTAGGCAATCATCAGGCACAAAGTAAAATCCCTAGGTTGGATTCTAAAAAGTTTTTAGAAAAATCTTTGACAAAGAGGGAAAAAAAAAATTGTCATACATTTCATCCTTTAGAGCTTCATTGGACTAAAGTAATATTTATGCTAATGTGACTACAGATGCTTAGGTGCTACCAAAGAAAAGTGATACCTAAGATTTAAATGACTTTTTAAAAATGAAAATTATTTCTTGAAGCTTTCATTTTAATTTCAAGCTAATAGAAAAATTTTCTTTATTAAAAATAATCTTTCAAAAATAAAATATACTTTTCTGGAATTTTATTTGAGTAATATTTGATTAAAAGTTTAATTTGATTTGAAAAAAAATATTACTTTTAGTTTAAAATAAAAAATCACAGAAGTTAATTTTTTAACACTGAGATAGGTGTTTTTATAAGGTGTTGAAAGCTTTCTTGACAGCTTGACAGTTTTATTTACAATCATAAATTTAATTAATTTTTTTTTTCACCTGGAGTGGGGAACATATCTGTAAAAATTACTTGATGAATATAACATGGGCACCTTTTCTATATAATTTTCAACTACCCAGTAATCTTAAAATTTTAAGAAAATATTCTCTATAAACTAATTTTTGTTGAATTGTAGGTACTTCAGCTTTAAATTTACTATAGTTACCTCTCTTATTTTTCTGATAATATCATGTATAGGACATCCATATTTATAAAATTTGGCACTTTTATGCACACAAAAATACTGGTGGTTGATGAATTGCAGTAAGCTTTTTCCATTTATGATGAGTAAATGTAGTTTTTACTTAATAATAATATCACCTAACACAAATTAATACAGAATTTTAAAAGATTTAAAACTTCATAAATTATACTAATTAAAATTTTTTAAAAAGTTCTTGTAAAAATTCATTATACATCAAAGAGAATGTTTTTAAAGCAGTAGCATTCATAATATATCTTATTCAAAAAAAGCAATTAAAACCTTTACTAATTAAATAATATCTTAATTTTATTGCATCTTTATTTTACAATTTTTGTAACTGTGTGTCTTGTTTTACAAAAAATATTGATTTAAATTCTCCAAGGATTTCAACTTATAACTAATATAAAGATTAATCTCTACAATAATTACTTTCTTGAAATTTCATAAAATTAAATAAATGGAGGGTGGGGGTAATGGATGTAAGTATAAAAAAATGCTTTTCCCAAGATTTCCTTAAAAAAAAAACATTTCTAAAATAATAAAAAAAAAATTTCATTTATTTATGAATAAGTCCTGAAAATGTGTTGCTCACCACAAAAAGACACAAAAATTTCCTATGATCATTCGTTGATGTAAGAAAAATACTTCCAACCAAAATTTTGAAATTTTAAAAAAGATAAATGTAATTTAATAATCAAAAAATATTTTTGTCTTTGCACTTACTAAGATTGTGATAATAAAACTGTTTTAACAAGCTTGTAGCTTTTTCCATTTCTTTAGCAAATCTTTGTAGGTACATGAAAGAAATAGGATGTGAAAATTTGTAGTTTGTTTATATAGTCTAGCTGATTTCATTTAGTTTTTTTTCTTTGTTTTTATCACTTTTGTTGTGATAATAAAAGATCTGCTTAAGAAAAGTGAAATGCTGTAAGGCGCTGGATGTAAATTCATTATGGATGATTTTATGATAAAAGCCTTTTCTATATATTTTTGTCTTAGTAAATTGCTTTCTCTTAATTAGAGTAGCATTTTTTTTACATCAAAATTATGGTCATATTTATTACAGTGAGAAACTACTGTATTGAGTGTATTTTGTAAAATATCCTTTTTGTATAGGTACCTCCCTCCACAGTAATATGATACCTAAGATTTAAAACAAAATTTGAAAATGAAAAAAAATCTTTCTTGAAGCTTTTATTTTAGTTTGATTTCAAGCTAACAAATTATATTCCCAATAAGCAAAATACTTTGATCTATTTCAAAACTAAATTGACTAGTAAAAGTTTTGTTTTGAAATTGTTAAAATAGCTGATTTAGCTTAGTTTTAACCATCATTATGGCAATGTGAATTTTTTTTAATAAAAAAAATTTCAAAATTAATATTTTCTGAAACATTATTTGAAAAATATTAGCTGATTTAAAGTTTAGTTCATCTGATTTGTAACTTAAAGTTTAAAATATCACATAAATGCATTTTTAACATGCTTCCAACTGTTTATTTAAGGTGTTGACAGCTTGACTGACAGATGGAAGTTTATCAAATTTTCTTATACAGTGGATATATCTGTAAAAATTACTTGCAGAATATACAGTCAGTGCCTTTTTTACATAATTTTTAACTACCTCGTAATATTAAAAATTTAGAAAAATATTCTTCATAATTTAATGTTTTTTTTTAAATTTAAGTATTTTGACTTTAAATTTACCATAATTACCACTCTTATTTCCTGATAAAATGTACAAACATCCATATTCATAAAACATAGCATGTTTATACACAGAAAAATAATTTTAAAATGCTTTTTAAATTATTGGTGTTTACTAAATTGTAATAAGCTTTTCTATTCACAATTAGTAAACCTAGTTTTTACTTAATAACAATATCACCTAACCAGGAAAAATTAATACAGAATTTTAAGATTTAAGAATTTATACTTTATTATTATTCATATATACATTAATTCTAATTAAATGTCTTAGTTTTATTGCATTTTTTTGTTTTACAATTCCAAGCAGAATTTGGTAACTAGTGGTTCTGTTTTACAAAAAAGAAATTGATAATTTAAATTCTTCAAGGAGTTTTGCTTTTAACTAATATAAACATTAAGCAGGTCCAAATTTTATTTCACCATTTCAGAAAAGTAAATAAGGGGGAGTAACAGATTTAAAAAAAAAAATTTCAACAATATTGTACCATTCAAAACAAGTCCTATATTTTTGTTCAGACCAGATAAACCATTCATGATTTACAGACATAACCCAAAAATAAGAACATATAAGACAGTATAATTTATGTTGTTCATGTAAACAAGGTAGGTATCCAAAACATTGCTTGTAGAAATGATGATCCTGTTTGTTTTTTTGTTTTTATTTAAAACTTTTTGCAAGAATTTGAATTTTGAATTTCTTCTTTTGAAGTTTTAATTTTGTTTTTAATTGCAAGAAAATGGCATAAAGTTGTAAAAATTAAATATTCTTACTAAAATTGAAAAAGAAAAATGAAAACTTTTTGTAAAAATTCAATATTTGTCAAATAAAATTAGTTTCACAGACACTAGTGCCCTTATATCTTACTTAAAAGTAAGTAAAATCTTTTCTAGTTAAATAATGTCATAGTTTTATTTTATTTTATTTTTTATTTTACAATTCCAAGCTGATTTTTGGTAAATGTTGTTTCTCTTTGACAAAAACAATTTGGTGATTTAAAAATTCTCTTGTTTTAAAAGTTCTGCTTTTAACTAATATAAATAATTTAGATGCCGAGTTTTTTTTTTATTTTTTTTAGTTTTAGAAGTTTCTTAAAATACATAAAAAAAAAATATTTATACTGTGTTTTTTTTGTTTAGTTTTTTTAATAATTTTTTAAAATACTTTCATTTTACCCTGGAAAACTTCATTAAAATCCTAATTACTTGATTTTTACAAGAATTTCCAAAACAATGTTTTTTTACTGCATAATAGATGTAAAATTTCCCATACTAATCTTTGGTCCACCTGCTGATGCAAGAAAAACAAGATTTTTAACCAAAATTTCAAATGTGCTAAAAAGGATTAGAATACTTTGGTCTTTTCTCTAAAGAACAACATTTGGTGCTACTTTGGCTTGTTATCTACAAGGAAAAAGTAACTACACCATACAATTTTTACTTTGGAAAAAATAATTAACATATAATGAAAAATGTAATGAAATATTTTAAAAAAACTTTCTTTTATTATTTATATTCTTTAGCGATAAATATTAAACAGTACAATGACTAAAATGTCTACACTGTACCAATTTTAATTTGGAATATCTATGTAGTAAACATGACATGTATATAAAATAGAGAAAATGTAATTAAAATATTGATGAAAAGATTTCTATCATAATTTCAGCAACAAACACAATTTACATTGTATAACTTTCTTCTTGTAGATTACAAAAGTGTAGATCATATACCAAAGTAGGACCCAATATTTTGATGATAAAATTTTTTTATCTAGATTATGGCTTTTTTTTTTTTTTATCATGGTCAGCTCATTTTTAAACATTTTTGGAGGTAGGATTAACCATGAATACTTTAAAGATATAGGAAATATTTTATCAAAAGTATTTTAAACAAAAAAATTACTTTGATATTTTGTACCTACAAACCAGTTATGACTTCTTCTTACCTTAACTTCAACCAAGAAAGTTGAGCTTAAAAGGAATATAGTTGTTGAATGTTTCCACCCCAAGAGAAAGAGAAATAAAAGCTTACTTTGCATTTAAATTTTAAATAAATGTAATGGTTGATCTTTTTCCTTCTGTGAGTCTTAAAGGAAACATTCATTGTACTCTAGTCTAGATATTTGGTTGGTGGTAGATAGTATGCACAGACATATTACCTTCTTTAGTTTAATTCAAAGGGGAAAAAAATTGGAATGGTAATCGCATTAATTGAACAATACTTTCTGTTTACGAGATGAATTCCTCATGGTTAGATCTCCTTAATAAATATGTCAATCTTTATTTTAACTTGAAATAGGATTATATGTTAAAAAAATCTCTGAATGAAGGTTGAAATCAATACTAGATATCTCTTTCATGGACAGATGTTTGGATGTGTGTATATGTATCTATATATATATATATATATATATATATATATATAATTTAAGAGGGATATTTCAGTCTCTCAAAGTGTAATCTCTTTTGATTGAAAGAAATGTGAAAGATTTCAAGTTGTCAGTCATAATCTATACTTTGTCTCAACTAGTAGATAAGCAAGTAAAAAGAAAAAAAGACATTTATCCATCAACCAAAATATTTTAGCTTTAGTGTGTTTTTAAGAAATGGACATATTCACAATTTTCTTTTGTTTGTTTTAACCAGCCATTATCACCCTCTACTTCAAACCACATAAGTCTCTAAACTTTTCAATCTATGGTCCACAGTATATTTTTGAAGCAAAGAAAAGGAAATCAAGTTTATAATATTTTTTTTTTTAATAGTCATGATTTAAAATAAAAGAAATATGGCAATTACAAATAAAGGACAAGTACTTCTAAAAATAGTTTGGAAACATCAGGCCTACAGAAAAATAATAGTGCAGAAAGGTAAACAATCTTGTAAAAATCAGAATACTGATATCAAGATTTTTTAGTCTATAAATTTTTATGGCTCTTTATAAATTCTATTTGGTTAAAAATTTTGTTTTTCTTGCCCCAGTGGGTGGGCCAAAGATCAGTATGAGAAAATGATTATTTTTTTTCTTTTTTTTTTTTTTTTAGTAAGAAATACACTGATTTGGAAATTTGTTCAAAAGTCAAATAGGACTTTAATTAAATTTTCAGAACTTGTTCACAAATAAATGTAATTATTTTAGAATTTTTTTTTACATCTCTTACTCCCACATACATAATTTTATGAAATTTCAAGAAATTAAAATTTCAGCTTCTTCATATTTATTAAAAGCAGAACCCATTGGAGAGTTTAAATCATCAAATTGTTTTTGTCAAACACCATTTCTTGAAAATATGCTCTGTATCATAAAATAAAAATACAAGAAAATTATGACATTATTTAATTAGAAAGGCTTTTAATTGCTTTATAAATAAGATTAAGGAAACTATTGTGTAGGTACCTTCACTAGCTTGCTGAAAAAATAGCATAGCATAACATAAAAAAGACCCCACACTTAATAAAAGCAAAGTTTTTTTTCTGTCAAAATACTTAAGAGGAAAGATCAAAGTATTTTTTTTATTACTTCTTAAAATTTTTTTAAGTATGTGTGACATTAAAAGGTTAAGTGTTTCACGATTTCTTCCCCTTACAAGAAAAAAATTTGGATAATTATGTCAATTCTGGTCAACCGTAGTTAGCTTATCAATGCATCTGGCTGTCATCAATCACTTCACACATCAGAAACATATGACCTCCATGATTAAGAAATACTTCTGTTTTAGATTTCATGCTATAAACAAGTAATACTTGTTTCAAATCAGATTAATATAACTTCAAATTTGCTAATTTTCTAAAAATGATGTGTCATAGATATATATTTTATTTTTGTAAGATTTTTAAAACTGAAAGCTTTTGTATACAAACCTGTCCGACAGTCAAATTGGACAAAAAAAAACTTTTGAAAACTCTGTAAAAGTTGAGATTCTAATCAATATAATTTCTATTTGAAATACACAAGAATATTTTGCTTACTCAAAATAATAAATTTAATCATTTAACTTTCAATTAAAGTTAAAATGAAAGCTTCAAGGAAGTTTTTCTTTTCTGTTCTTTTTTTCTTTTCTGTTCTTTTTTTCTTTTCTGTTCTTTTTTTCTTTTCTGTTCTTTCTTTTCTTTTCTGTTCTTTCTTTTCTTTTTAAAATTTAGGTATCAAAAATGAGTGGAGGTACCTCCTATTGTCTTTAAGAAAAAATTGTTTTTGTTAAATCAGGAATTTCTGGAAGAATTCTTTTCATTTTAAAAATATTAATTGGAAAAATTTCTTATTAAAATTCTATATTAATTTCAGCCTTTTAGATGAGATGATTAAGTGAAAACTATATTTTTAATTCTAAATTGAAAAGCATAGTACAGATCATCAAACATCATTATTTTTAAGACTTTTTTTATGTGTATAAACGTCCTGATTTTTTATATAAACAAACCATACAAGACATTATCAGAAAATAAGAGCAATAACTATAGTAAATTTACAGCCAAAAATATTTCAATAAAACATTAGATTCTGGAAAATATTTTCTTAAATTTTAAAGATTATTGAGTACTTAAAAAAATTATATATAATATGTGCTCACATTATGTCAGCTACTTTTTTAACACCTGAAGCCCTATAGAACAATATTAGATAAATATGAAGCTGTCATATCTACAAACACTAAAAAAAACAGCTACTGTCAAGTTAAAAATGGATTTCTGTGATATTTTAAACTTAAATAATAGTTGTTTCAAATTATAATAATTATACTTTAAATCAGTTAATATTCCTCATAGAATTTCAGAAAGTATATTTTATGTTTTGAAAAAAAAATTTTAAATGAAAAGTTCATTGTAATGAAAGACAATTAAAAAAGGGCACTAATTAGCTACATTAGTAAAAAAAAAAAAAAAAAAAACAATCCTTACACTCAATTTAAATTATTTAAAAAATTTTTGACATACAGCAAAGTATTTTGCTTATTGGAAATATTTAATTTAATCTATTAACTTGAAATTAAAACTAAAATAAAAGCTTCAAATAAGATTTTTTTTCATTTTTTAAAAATTCATTTTAAACCTTAGGTAACACTTTTTTTTATTTATTTTTATTTTTTTTTACCATTACCTATATTTTACTGTTTAATTTTTCCTCTCTTGATGCTAACTTGAAATCAAAATTTTAAACTGGGTAAAATCCAGGAATCTTGAAAGATTGGTTCAATGCAAACTTTCTTCTCTCATATTTGATTCTTTGAACTCAGCTCAAAAGTCAAAATCTTACTTGAAAATTCAGCACTAATCCTGCAAAATGAGAGAAAGAAAACAGCAGACATGAAAATTGCATTGTTTTCTCTACATTATTAAAATAAACCTTCATTTGAAAAATATGATTTTTAGATAATTTTAAATGATTAAACAAACCAAAATATTTAAAAATAGTTTCATAATTTTGCAAATGGTTCATTGTGAGAGTAATAGCTATGTGGTTTACTGCTTGAACAAGTAAAGTTATGGGAAAGGAGTTTGGCCAAGTGATCAGATCTTTCTTTGTCAACTGTTGTAACAGCATAAAATTTCTAATGATAGGATGGAATGCAGGGAGAATTGGTTTCATGTTTCTTTTGAAAAAAGCTTTTTTATGTCTCTACTAAAAGAGAAAATATTTTTCTGTTGAACAGTATTCCTTAAAAGCTTAAAAACTATGGATATAAAACCTATTTGTATAAAAAAAAAATTTGGATTTTAGACTGTAATACATTTCACACAAGATTTAACCTGTTACTGAAAACAAAAACAAAAAACCATATTAGTTTAATTAAATAAAGCTGGAACTTAGTGTTGTAAGTTTCTGAAAGCTAGCATGAAATATGAGCTAAGGTAAAAACTAAATTTGTTTTTAAGGGAAGCAAAAATAGCATTGATCCAAAAATATGAGTGAAAAGAGGAAAGCAATTATAGAAATATCCAGTTTTAATTTAACAATGTGAACTCATTTTTTCCTCTCAGTAGACCAAAATAGAAAGATTTCTCTTTCATTGCAAAAGCAAAAATTCTAAAATGAAAAGATTAAGACCAAAATAGACAGGATAAGACCTGGAAAAAGTTTTTTTTTGCATTAATAAAAATAAGAACTTGTTATATTGAAATGTAAGAATTTCTTTATTGGTTTTTCCATTGGAGTTGATTTTTTCCTTCTCTTTCTCTGTGTACACAAATCTCTCTTCAATTCAGTAGTCATCCTTGTATATATTTAGATTTCTGAACTGATCATTGTTTACTTGAATTTATCTGACTGCCTCCTTCTCTCTCCTGCAGAAATTATTCCTGAATACATTTCTTTGACATTGTTCTTTTTTGGCAGGATAGGGTGGGGGTGATAGCTGCTTAAAATCAAATAAATTATTTACCTACCTTCCTCCACTGAAGTAGGATGTGACACAAGGTCATTATGTGGGGGTGCTTATACACATACAAGGTATGATGGGTAAATTGTTGTCATTTTATATTTTTAATTTCACGTTGTTTTTTATTTTGTCTACTGCACATTATAGTAGAAAAAGAGTACCATAATGCAATTCGCTCTGCCAGAAATTTGGAAATGGCATGCTGTACTGCTTGGTATTTGCATCAGAAGCTCTATTATAAACATTTCAGAGTGTTTGGGTGTCAATCTGAGGACAGTGCAAATTATAAGGAAAGAGTTGGATGGGTCTAATGGTGATTATGAAAGTACAGCAGCTTGGAAAACTCATTCTGATCATTCTAATAAGAGAAGAACTCCCAAATTTGTTGGTGAGATCCAGGCCATGATTGACAATGATTCCTCTAAGTTAATCAGGTCCATATCCAGGGACACAGCATTATCTAAATTTCTTATCAGACAGGTAGTGTATAAAGACATTTAGTATTTCTCATACAAGATGAGAAAGTGTCAATTTTTATCCTAAGCCATGAAGAACAAAAATACTTTTAAACAAACTCAAGCATCCCCTCAAACTGAACATACTTTAGTTTTCCTCAGCCAAGAAAAATTTCTCCTAGGATAAGATGGTAAACACGCAGAACGAAAGTTAGCTTGCTGTGTTCCCAAAAGATAAAGCAATGAAAACCAAATATCCAGTTAACATCATGGTGTTGGAAGCAATCACTAGTGATGGCGATGTTATGCCTCCATTCATCTTCCTGCAGAGCCTCAGACTCAATATGGAGACCTATCAAGTGCTTTAAGTGGGTAATTCTGCTCTGGGTCAAGAGGATTGCTGCTGGAAGACCCTATATCTGGCAACAAGACTCTGCACCATGCCACTTGCAAGAAAACCTAGTCATGACTGTCAGACAATTTCTGCAACCACATCACCTCTCACATTTGGCCACCTAACTCTCTAGACTTCAACCCTCTTGATTATTAGGTGTGAGAAGCAGTTAAGTAAGAGACCATCAAAACTCCTTGTCACACAAAAAATGAACTGAAGGCAAGGATTATGGCTGCATTCACCAACTTAAACAAGACCACCATCTAGAAGAGTTGCAGAGAATTCTGAAGTCATCTGGAGCTCATGGTTGATACCAATGGCAATTTTATTGATTAAATTTACTCTTTAGTATTTCAAGATATTTTTGTATAATTTTGGTAAATATATCTGTTAAAATGAGATGTCAGTATAATTTCCATTTTGCATAATTTAAACGACAGTTTATCATGCCATGTACATATGGGATAAAGACAAAAATTGCCCAGCCTGCGATCATCATTGCACTGAATTGGATATTATACCAACACCACCTCTATTAGTGCAATGAGGAAAATGTTCCTGCAGAGTTGAAATTCCTGGGATCAAACACCTCCTATCTAAATTGAAGAGAACAGATACTATGCATTAATGCTGGCTCAAACTAGAGTAAGTCTACATTGTGATCCATTCTCTCATTAATCCAAGTAAAAAAAAAAAAAGTCACAGGACAAAGCACACAGTGAACAAAATCCCAGCCTCTTATCCCAAAAATGGACAAAATCTCTGTGTCATAAATAAATTCTTTTAAGGAGCCCTATACATTTTTTCTGCCTTAATGTGTAAAGTATTCATATATTAGGACCTCATAGACACTCGTTGATGATAGTGAAATAATGTCCCCAAATTTTTCACTAGAAAATCAAACAACTATTTTAAAACTGTAAGTTCATTTCATTATAAAGTGGATAACTTTCTCTTTCCTAAATAGAAATATCTTTCGCTTAAATTGCATAAATCACATGAATTTCAATAACAATAAATTAAACTTTATTAATTTGAGGTTTTCTGGTCAGAATTCAATGACATAACCTTTGAGGATAATTTATATTTTTAATTTCAAAATAGTATTTTTATTAATAAGTTTTGTCTGTCTTTTATTATTTTAATCCTTTGAAATGCACTTTATAAAACAGTTTTAATGTAGTAAAAGCTTTTAATACAAAATATTGGATCCAACTAAGTGAAACTTCATTTGATAACTCTTAGGCTGACAAGATTTTATTGTATATAAAATTTTTCATATGTATAAAATTGCTTGATCGTAATCACCTTCTGATATTAAACAGTTCTCAGGAAGTCATATACTCAGGAAGTCAGTTTACTCAATGTTATCGAGGCATTTGGACTATTCTTTTTTTCTTTACATGTCTGCTCAATTTAGGAAGTTAAAAAGAAAATTATAATTGATCTTATAACTGTGTTGTCCAGTATCCTTTAGAGAGGGATATTCAAAACTTATATCAGGAAAAGAGTCTGCTATAAAGAAACCTCTCTGAAACTCACCTTATAGACAGAGATTTTGAAAATCTTCAGGAATAGATATATTGCAGAACACATAATTTTTTTTTTAATTTTGGAATGGAAATATGCATACACGGCAAACTAAAACCCTGAGAGGCAAGGGTTATTATTTAAAAACTGCAAATAGACCTTCTTCAGAGATCATTCTTGTTCTTTTGTGTCATAGGCAATCACGATTCTCCACAATTTCCTGTTTTTTTTCTCTTAGTAAAGTTTCTTTTTGCTATCTCTTAATCCTTGTTCTGCCAACCATTTACACAAGCTTGTTAGGTAGGTTATACACTTTTTCTATCTATCCCTCTTGCCTTCAATTTCCTGTGTGTGCCAAATTTTCTAAGTCCTCTTACCTCATTATGGGCCCCAGAAATTTCAACTGTCTCTTTCTGAGATACTAAGTCTAAGTTTTGTTTTTGTTTCAACTTTCTCTAAAACTCTGTTAGTTACATGTTTAGTCCATGATATTCCCTGCATCCCTGTTGCCTCAAGTCGCTTCATCTCTGATAATAATGTCCAGCATTCACTACTGCATAGGAGAACTTGTATTACATGATGGCTGGATGCAATCACTCACTATATTGTTAAAAGATTTTATATATATATATATATATATATATATATATATATAAGACAAGTCTATTACTTTTACTCAACAAATATTTTTAACATAATCTCCTTGAGTATTTACATCATTCAGACTATTGTCTTCATCTTTGTTGACATTTGTACGATATTTCGGCCGTTGTACGCTCCAGCCTTCTTCATATGCTAGGAATTTAGAACCGAACACTTTATTACAATCACTGGGGTATAATATCCTCATTCCTTGCGTAAAGCCTCGGTTGGAAGTCATAAGTTATCTCCCTCTAACTCTGCTACAGCAATGGTAAACAAGTAACTTTCAGGGTTAAAGGGAAACAACTCATGACTTCTAACTTTACACAAGGAATGAGGATGATATACCCCAGTGATTGTAATAAAGGGTTTGTTTCTAAATTCCTAGCACCTGAAGAAGGCCAGAGCGTACAATGGCTGAAATGTCGTACAGATGACAACAAAGATAAGGACAATAGTCCAAATAATGTAAATACTACTTCATCTCAGAAATATAGACAAATAATCTCCTTCCTTGTCAATGCACTTAATTCATTGATGAATAGGAATCATATACTTCTAAAATTGAACAGTGTAAATTTCAGACTAAAAATTAGCTAATAACTATATCATGCTACAGACTTTGCCTTTGTATGTAAAATTAATAATTAACCAAATGATTTAGTAACTGAGCACTTAGATACAGATCATGTGGTTCTTGTTCACAATGGCAAACCATTGAGTTCTTGGTGTGCGACTGCTGGCTACTGATGATGCCTCATATGTAATTATTCAGTGAATTTAAATCAGGAAAGCTACAAGACCATATATTAAGGGTGTCAATACACCTGGGCCATGTGGAAGATTGCAGAGTCTATTGGAACACTTTTGGTCTTTATTGGGCCAGCTCCTCATTCTAAGGTTGGATCACCATTTCCTCTACTTGTATACTTCTATATAGGCCATGGCATTAATCCTAAATCATTGCAAGGAGAAATTTGCTGGCATGTTTATAACCCAAGGACAATCACAGATGACATGTGTATGCTGTGCATCATCATATATATCTCTGTATGGGCATGCAAAAGCATCTGTCATTCTACCTGCTTACTTTATGAGCCTGGTAAATAACCAGCTCATCTGTTTAGGGAGCTTGAGATTATTCAGCAAGCACTTTGTTCAGGTCACACACTTAGACATAAGATCAATGTGATAAAGAACAATTTATCAGTTGTCCTCAAGCATTACATATGCTAATTATTGGCTTGTTCAGATTGTCCTGGACAGACTCTCCTTTCATGATGATGTCTGATCGTACAGAATGTTTCTTTCTTAACCATTTCTGATACATTCTTTCAGGCCATAAACACAAAAGACTTGGCCACTTTAAAGAAGCTGGCTATCTTCAAGTTGCTGTGATGAGTGGCTTTTTATATCCTGTGTCAAACTGAAAGCTGCCATATGAATACTTTTAATAGATCTGAAAGAGAAAAGAGAATATTAAAATTTGGTGCATTTCATCTATGAGTTAATATGCTATTTATTGTCTAAAAAGATGTGTCCTCAGATGCCTTGACCATCTTACATAGAGGCATCGCTAATCGTGTTACTGCAGAAATGCATTGAAAAACAGAAATAAAATGATTACCAGGGATCAGGAAATAATGAAAGCATTATCGATAGAAGAAGGTTATATCTTTAATGTAATTATGTTGCTAGTGATTTTACTATAGACATGCTTTGCAAATCGGAAAGGAATATCCTATGATTAGGAATTAATACATAAAATTTTAAATTTTAGTATTCAAACATTTTCAGCATTTCCTATTGGTACAATTTATGTCTTTAGTTAAATGAAGTTCTTCTAGACAACAAAATGTTACACACTTTTTCTATTTTGTCTTTCCTTTGCTTAACATGAAAGAATTATGTATAATTTTAAAAACAAGATAGGAAATATGTTAGTTATTAGAAAAATAGTAAATAGTAAAATACTACCCCTCTCCCACCCACTTTGTGACTTATCAACCACTAAATATTAAATGATGTTTTGGTTGGTTTCTCTTGCCAATTGTGATTTCACTCTAATAAGCATGTAAAAGTGAGATTGTTTGAAAATGGAATAAAAGGTTAAATTTATTTGTCAAAATGATATTCATTTATAACAATAACAAAATATTATGTGAAACTTAATTTTTTCTTGTTCCTTGAATCAGAAATTTTGAATGAAAAGGTATCAAATAAGCTTGAATTTTTCTTCATTGATTAGGATATATAGAAGTTTTGATTGAGCTAATTGGAGGATACTCTTCTTCTATATGCTGCTTCCCTTCAGAACATAGGCAATCATGCCTCTCTACAACTATCTCATGTGACTGTTAAATATCTCAAACCTAACAATTTGATATTCTGGACTTAAATATGCATTGATTACTATAATGCTTCTTTTTTTCTTTTTCTTTTTTTTTTTTTTTGACCCTTTGATTGATGAGTGAACAGATACTGATTGTTAACAAAAGTGCCAATCAATACTGAAATTTTATCATTTTCTACTGGGACTGCACTTGTAGATAATGTGTATTTCAATAACCAAATGTAGGAATACCAATTTTGGGAAGTGTGTTAGTGAGTTTGCAAGGCCTCCTTGTATTGTACCAGTTTGTAAAATTCTGGTTAACTTTTTAATACAACTTGTCTTTTATTACTTTTTATACTGAAATTGCAGAAACACTCAGAGAATTTGTTTTTCATACATTGTTCATTGTGTTGAATTTTGAAATATAGTGGTTTCCTTTTGTTTTAGCATCTTAAGAGTTAAGATTTGTGGGTGGTTCCAAATCTGTCTTTGATACCAATACTAAGAAAAAAAATTCCTGAAATTCTTTAATGCTTTTCTGTACCATATAGGAGTTAAAATGTTTGTGTAGATATTAAATTTCACCATTAATGGAAACATCTTTCAGTGGATTTATTTCTTTTTTGGTTTCATTAGGAAATTAAACTCAGTTTCTTTTTGTTTTTTTGTTTGTTTTTTTTTTTTGCTCATTCTGCGTTGGTTTCTTTTTAATGCTCCACTCTTATCTCTTGTCTTTTTATATATATAACATGCACATAGCACCAATTTGATTTTAAACTATACAATTAACCTCTTAACAATGTCAGAACACTATTCTTAGAGAAACATTGGTAAAATGATTTTCTGTTTTCAAGAATAAAACTTAAAATTCAGATATTTACTACCAAAAATTAAATTTTAGTTTTGAAAGCAATTAGCATAGATTGCTGATATATCATTTAATGAAACAAATTGCATCCACACAAACATTTGACTAAGTCTTTAAGTATGTGAAAATGTTTATTTTTTAACATATCCTTCTTGTCAAAGCATGCACATCATACATTTGCAAATATTAATCTCTGAGAATATACAATGAAAATTTATCTAATAACTGAGTTAGGCTATAAACATTAAGCCATTTTATGCCCCCCCCCCCACCACCACCACCAACAACAACGGAGTACTGAAAAATTCAGGGCCTGACCAAAAGTTCTTTCTCCCCAAATTCTAATTTTATTAAAAGTCAGAAAATTTCATCATCTGTGTGTGTGTGTGTAATGTTTTCAAAACTGAGCTGAAAAAGAATATTTTTTTTAAATTTTACTTATTGTCTTCTATACTTGTGTGAAGGTTAATTGACCTGTTTCTGTTTGAAATGCCAATCTATTTTTATTTGAAACCTCAAAAATACTTCATTTTCTATTGAAGATTTGTATCTTGTCAAAGTTGTCAGTACATTTTCCTATTTATATCTTTTTCCCTAAAAAAACAAAGTAGCATAGTTTATATGAGTGCACGCACACAATTCTATAGTAGATATTGGATTATGAAATCTTGTATGTTTACTTTGTGTAAATAGCTTATGCATATATATATATATAGTCATATTCTCTAAACCTTTGAGATGTATCTCTTCAATATCAAAGCAACAACTTTGTAATTAGCGCTTAATAAATCAAAAGTTATCTCCCTTGATAAGAGGATTTTTGTGTATTTATATTTAATTAAAATTTATTTGCAAATCAGTCAAATGAAAATGGTTTTATTCTCCAAGTCAGATAATTTAATTCTAATGTGCTAACAAAAACTGCACTATGATATTCTATTGCTGTTGTTATGCCAACAAATATGCAATCATACAGAATTCAATTTATAATATTGATATATAATATTTTTCAGAATTACCTCATGTTTATTTTTTAGAGTTGCTTTCATTTTATACATGTAAACAAATCAATAGATACATTATTTAATGTCGAAAAAAACATGTTACACAGCAATATTTTTAACTCTATTCTTCCTTGCCAATGTGCTCAATTCAGTAGTAAGTATTCATTATTCTTTTATGTGCCATATCCCTTCAGGATGTTGGTGATCATAGTTCTCCACAATTTTCTGTTTCTTGTGACTCTTAATAGCTTTTGTCTAGGTACCGCCACAAAATCGCTGAAAAAACAGCATAGTATGAAGGAAAAAAGCCCCAAACTAAATAAAAACAAAGTTTTATCGGCAAAATGTTTATATTATCATTAAGAGGATAGATCAAAGCATTTTTAATTTATTTTTAAATTTTTTAGTTATTTCTAACACGTTCGAAATTTTTGTAGAAATTTTTTTCTTATGTCAATGCGAGACCTAAATTGACACAATGTTTATTAAGTAAAAAAAAAAAAACGTAATATTGCACAATGCACTTTTTTGACCGTGAAAGACACATTAATTTGGAAATTCTTGCAAAAATCAAATGGTCGGATTTTGATGAAAATTTCAGGACTTATTCATAATTGACTGAAATCAATTTTGAAATAATTATTTTGTATAAAATATTGGTAAAAATATTTATTTTTTTTACATATGTTTTCTCTCTCTCTCTCTCTCTCCCCCCCCCCCCCATTAATTTCCAGATATTTTTAAAAATTTGACAACGGGCAGAAATAAGCCTAATATAATTAAATTCAGGAGTCATTGGGGAATGCTAATCAAGTTTTTTTTTTCTCCAGTAGTCCCTGACTTTCTAAAAATAGGTCCGTATTGGATAAACTTCTGATTGCTTTTATAAACAATATAAATATAAATTTTCTCTAAAAAGAAAAAAAAATTCAATGAATAATTAATTTTTAGAAGAATTATATTCATTTTTTTAAAATTCTTTAATTATATATAAAAAGTTTCAAAATTATTGTTAAATTTCTTCCTCTATTGGACCGGCTAGGGTATGTAATTAATACATGAAAACTACAATTACTAATCAAAAATTTAAAAGCTTAATACAAATGATTGACGTGTCAGCGACGTATATTTTATTTTTGCCAGATTTTTAAAACAGAAATGTGGCTACTATTTACATAATGTGTCGATCAATCAAAAAAATGGCAGTACGTTTAAATTTATTTTTTAATCTGAAAAATTTTAGATTCCAATCAATATAATTTTGGTTTAAAATATGCCAGTGTATTTTGTTTACTGGAATTACTAAATTTAATCTCTTGACTTTCAATTAAAGCTAATTTTAAAGCTAAAATATAACTTATTTATTTAAAATATTTCATTTTAAAATCAGGTATCGAAAATTTAGTGGAGGTACCTACTTTTGTCTTTTTACCATACCTGCTCCACTATTTATTCACTCAACCTTGCCAGGTAGGTTGTATATGGCGTTCCTCTGTCTCTCTTACTTTCAATCTGTCCTGTGAGTATTAAATTTTTCAAGTCCTCCTTCCTCCTCATGTACCCCAAAAATCTCAATTATCTCTTTTTGATAAGTATAAGTGTTCTTTTTGTTACTATTTTCTCTAGAGCATTCTGAAGAAAAGATTTTTAAGGGAAAATCCAAATTGCTTTGAATGTGAAATAAAAAAATTGCCTGTCTTTCTGTTGAGCTGCATTTGTTGAAACATATTTGGTGAATAATATTTAAATATAATTTGCAAACTTTTTATATCCTTCCTAGTAATATATAATTACTTTCCAAATAATCTTAATATGAGAGACACATATATACCAGAAATATAATGGTTGAAGTTAACAGAAAAACATTCATCAAATAATAGTAGTAAGAAATATAAGTAAATATTTTTTCATCACTAAAAGTTTCAATTCTTTCTTATTTTTCAATCATTATTGTAGTATCGTATGTAAATAAAGAGACCAGTATATATAGAAAGTACTTGGAGAAGTAGGGCAGAAAATAGCCTATTGTCACAGAGGATATGCATAGATGTGCTACGGCAGCTACTGCTATTCACATTTATACGCAAAACATACCAACTATTTTTTTAAAATTTTACTTTAAAAAATATTTACTTTTCTTTTTTACTTTTTTTTTTAAATGAAATTTCTTCCTTGTTAATGATTTGAAATGAAATTTATGAAGCTTATAGCAGCAAAACACTGGAAGTAGATGGAAAGGGAATGAGGAAGAAAGCTGATCTTAAGAGATAAAAACATATGCTTTGAAAATCAGCATTGAATATTTCAGCACTTGGCTCAACTGCTAACCGCAATTGCAGGGATGTGGCTGTGCAACTAGCTAAGCCACCAAGCAGACATTGAGTATTTACAAATCTGAGCCTAGTCTGGTAAAAGTTACAAGTATGAGGCACTCAGTGAAAATTTAAACTCAGTACAGTAGTAGTCATGTGTGTGACTAGTTTGCCAACTATTATTTGTAGAAAGTAAGAAGGTTGATATCAGCTTTCATATATTGAGCTGACAAACAATAGCCACTTGGATATGTATTTTGTATTTAAAGGAAACCATCAATATATGGTCTGTGTGAAAAAGATGCTGTTATTTAATATTAACAAAAAAGGAATTTTGGAAGTGAGTCAAGCCAAGAATATTTCAGCACCCCTTCATATTTACTGGAAATACACTAGCTTCAAGGACACTCCAGTCTGAAGCACAAATACTACACTGATTCCAATTTTATCTTGCACAATTCTGGTTGGGGGATGTAAACTATTAACTGTGCATAAAGGGAATTTTAATCATTACATTTCTGTGGCTCAGCCATGAATTCCATCCATTACACATTAAAAAGAAAGTTTCAAATTTCTATTTATTAAAGTTAGTATTACATTTGGAATATCCCAACTGAACTGTTCCTGCAATAGTAAGTTAAGTAAAAGAAAAATGTTAATCTTTAGTCTGTTAGATGCATGGTAAATATCAACACTTACAGAACAAATTTGTGTCAACAGAGTATATAAATATGTGTATATTTACCTACATTTTGCTTAAGCATACAAATAACTATGCTTCTGGTTTTCTACATTTTATTTCCAACCCAATTAGCACACTTTCTCTAGAGGATTAAACTTATTACTTTCATTGGTTGTTGATTTGCTGCTATTTATAGAATGGGGCCAAAACGTTTATATTATGTGAAAATGATTGGAGTTTTTGAATTTGTGAGGAAGTTTCCAAGCATTTTATGAAGTGAACCAAATTTTATTTAAAAAATGCTCCCCATCCTCCAAAAAAATAAGCCATAATCATAACTTATTTCTCACTAATTGTAGGCAAATCATATACATTATTTCTTTGTGAAAGAATTATATCAGTTTTAAATAAATAGATTTGACATCATTTCAGGATCTTTGATCATTCATCAACTTTTACAAGTACAGGAAAAGATTATACATTTAAGAATGAGTAGAGAGAGTGCAAGTAAACTTTCCAACCTAACTGCAGCGATATTCATGGGTCATTTAGATACCGTGTGGTATATTTAGCATTGCTGAACAGTACATGGATTTTTCACAGTGTTGGCCTTTCTTTCTATTTTTTTTTAATAGATTATATACTTCAGTAGTGTTGTTTAACTTGAGCAGTTGTCAATGATGATAATATTCACCAATGAATTCATGCACTTCTGAGAAATTAGATGTGTTGATGATCAAACAAATTTGTAATCTGTCAGTGAATGTGTCACCAAGTTTGTGAGTTGAAATTGTTAGTTGTAGCTAAATGACTTGGGATAGTGGTAGGAATGATAGGCGATTCAGCTGCTCTAATTTCACTTGACTGGTCAACTATATAATAGTTTCACACCTTGGTATGAGTTTGTGGTGAATACAAAACAAAATTTTCTTTTCTTCACTATTTTCAAATTTGCAACCCAGTGAGAAAATCTATTTTTAACCAATAGGATTGCCTCTGTGCTAAGACAAAGGCAAAATTTGCAAGCCAGTGTGAAAATATTTATTATCAATGAAAAAAGTGATTTACAGCAAACAACAAATTGAAGTTTCAATGACCTGTGTCATATTTCTTCCTGCCCAAAAATGAGTTTATGTTTGGAGCTGACCATGAGACTGATCTGGCCTACTTATTAACATGCCTGGTTGGTCAGTGACAGTTGGAGTCAGAGAAAAACAAGAGAAAGAAAAGCAGAGTACCACACATCTGAATAATGCCAGTGTCAAATTACAAGCTGATACATTATCAACCTCTAATGACAACTAGTAATTTCATGGACTATATTCAACAGTTAAGCTAAGTACCTTAAAATATCTTATTTTGAATTCAACTGCATAACTTTTGTGTAAAAAAAAAAAAACACAATCTCTCTCAATTTGTTTTAAGCATTATGAAAATTTCATGTCTGATGATTTGATATGAACATTTTCTTTCCTTGACAGTTCATAAAATCTATGAATTTATAATTTTTTGATTACTTTTCTTGAAACAAGCTACTGACAATTACAAATGTGTAAATTTGTAAATAAATTCTTTATCTTGTGTCGTTAAAATATACACACATGTTTCCTCATCATTATCTGTAAATTACCTCACTGGATTCTTACAGCTTCCTACACTGGCGACCTACGATGTGCACGGAAACTAAAATTTGTGGCTTTCACATGTCAAGATGTTTAATAATGAAATTGATATGAATCAAGCAACCACAAAGGCTAACGAATCTATACAAACAGTATCCATTAAGTCACCCACATTCATGGAATCAAATGAATTTGCTTGGTTTACAGTTATGGATGCACAGTTTAATATCATGAAGATAAGGACTACTGTTCAGCAATTTTGTCATGTGTTGTCTGCATTATTGCTAGAGACAGTATGCAAACTACTACTCACTGTTTTACAGTCAGAAGACTAGGAAAAACTTAAAGAAGCTGTCATAGCTCTGCATAAAAAATCAGAGTTATCTGATAAATTGATGTCTTCTCACACTCTCAAAGGAAGACCATCCGTTTATTTAAATGAACTAATGGCATTAGCTACAAAAATTGGAATGAGCAGTGACATTGTATGACACAAATTCATCCAAGCAATGCTGACTTAAGACCTGTCGTAGCAGCACAAGCAGATTTAGTAACAGAAAGACTTTGGAAAATGGCTGACATCCTATTGCTGTATTTTAATCAGCAAACCCCTACCCTGTTCAGCAGGTTCAACCAAATGAAGATAAAGACTGCCATAGTCAGAATTACAAATTCCAAACTACTTTAAATCCATATCACCTCGACCAGAAGCCAAAAACATGTAGGTTGCACATATACTATGCACATCATGTTAAATCGTATAATCCATGACTTATATGGCTGAATAAAGATTAAATTAGAGCTGTTTTCATGACCACCTTCACCAGCACAAAAAGAAAAAGTAGAAAACTAGTGCAGTGGGAGGTGATGGCTTTCACTTTTGGAAGTAACTGCACATTTAGGAGCCCAGAAAATTATGTTAATTGTGAATACTGGGGGTGCCATATCAATTATTCCAAATGAATACCTGACAAACACAGTCCTATATCCCACAAATATTGTGCTGGTTTCAGTAAACAATGTAAAAGTAGAGTGCTCTGAACAGACTGTACAAACCATGATAATAAAAACATCTTTGGAAGAATTTTACATGGACATTTATTGTAGCTTACACTATAAAACCACTTTTGGGATATGACTTTCGAAGTCCCTATGGACTAACAGTGAATTGTAAAAATAAGTTGATTGACACAATTACCAATAGGCAAAATGACACCAAGCTATCAACTTGGGTGTTAGGCATTTCAATCCATGATGATGAAAATGTACAGGGAACTTTAAAAAATATTATGGAAGGCTACCCTAATTTAATATCCTCCACCATCAGGATACTAACGCAAAAACCAAAAGTATTTCACAGAATTGAAAAAAGGAGCAATTTTCTTGTATTTACAAATGTGCGACAGCTGTCAAAGCAGAAGTCTGACATAGCCAAGAAAGAATTTAAAAAGCTTTGGCAAGCTGGTATAATTTCCCCATCCAAATCTCAATAGTGTTTGGCACTCCACATGGTGCCAAAATCAGATGGCATGTACAGGCCAGTAGGCGACTACAGACAACTGAATAGCATTACAAAACCAGACCACTATCCAAATTCAAATATTAACTCACTAGCTACGAAATTGCATGGAAAAAAGATATTTTCAAAGGTTGATCTATCTTCAGCATACCACCAGATACCGGTACATCCTGATGATGTATGTAAAACTGCTATCTTGACAGAACATGGTTTATTTGAATATCATTACATGCCTTTTGGGCTATAGAATGCTGCAAGTACCTTTCAATAGATGACATCTTCTGGGACATGGTGTGTACATTTGTATACATGATATTATATTCCAGTGATGAGGATTCTCATTCTGAACATCTAGATCAAGTATTTTGGAGGCTGAGTATGATGTAAAAATTTCGAGATGTGTTTTTGATGCGACATAATTCAAACAAAGGAATCAAACCTAGCACTAATATTCTTTAGGACCTGAATAATTTTATTCCTTCTAAGGATTCAAAAACATTGAGATGATTTATTGGAATGGTCAATTTTTATAGGAAATTAATATTAAAATTTATTGACTTAATCTTCCCACTCACAGAATGTAATAATTTGAATTTGAATCCGAGTGCAAAACAACCAATTTTAACCGCAAATTAATTAGCTTCTTTCCAAGCAGTGAAAAAGTCATTGTGAAGTGTAACTGCATTAGTCTTCCCGGATTTGAACATTAAAACTTATCAATTTGTAACGGAGAATTCAAATCATGCGGTAGGTGCCACTCTTCATCAAATGATAAACGACCAGCCTATTCCCATTGGTTTCTTTAAAAAGTTGTCTCAGACCTAACAAAGATATTCAACTTTTTTAATCATGAGTTGTTTACTGCATATTTAGTAGTGTTGCACTTTAAATATCTTATAGAAGATAGGAATACTCTTTTGTTAACAGCTCATAAACCTTTGTGTAATGCTTTTACTAGCCATTTGCCTTTAAAGACAAACAGACAACAGTGTCCTCTGAGCTTTATAAGCAAATATATCATAGACATTTCTCACATAAGAGGACAGGAAAATATTGTTGCAGGCTACTTATTAAGGTCAGCTAATGCTGTGACAATAGATCTTTGTGATTTACAGGAAATTGTCACTCACCAGCAATCAGATGAAGAACTTAAACAATTAAGACATGTTGAAACCTTCTACAGGTAAAGACCAAGTTATAATGTGCAATATATTGTTACTGTTTCTAAGACCTTTTGTACCCCAAGAGCATAGAAAATATATATTTGATAGTCTGTACACATTATCATGCCCAGGATTATCATCCACATTACACTTACTAAAATAAAGGTATTACTGGCCACAGATGGACAAGTTAGTCAGTGAGTTCTGCAAAGTGTGTCAAAATTGCCAGCAAGCAAAAATGATTAAATACACAAAGAGTAAAGTACAACCATTTGAATTACCTTATGAGCGATTTCAAACAGTGCATTTAGACATAGTGGGTCCATTATTGCCAGTAAGAAATTAGACGCCTATTTTTTGCCATATCAGAATCTATTAACCATGACTGATAGAGCTATTAGATGGTTGGAGGCATTTCTTCTAACTGAAATAATTGCACAAAATGTCACTACTGCTTTCATTAGCACATGGGTAGCTAGATTCTGAGTGCCCTTATATATTATAACTGATAGAGATAGCCAGTTTGAGTCAGAATTGTTTTCAGAGCTGTCAAAGATTATTGGCTTTCACATACTGAGAATAACTTTGTACCATCCTCAGGCAAATGGATTAACTGAATGTGCACACAGGACGTTAAAGACAGTAATTATTGCAAGGAAGGATTCATGGCTATCAGTCGTACCTATTGTACTTTTAGGTATCAGAATCACGCCCAGTGAATCAACATACTTGCCATATACATCAGTAACAGGATGTTATGCGCAAGTTCCAAAACTGTTGATTGACCCATGTGACAAGGATAACAATGAGTTATCAAACCTGACAATAAAAGACCTGATAAAGAAAATGCGAAGATTTGACACGGAAAATCATTCTTCTGGACATATACATTCATCATTAAAACCTTATATACAAAAGGACCTAAATGATTGTAAATTTGTATGGCTTAGGACCAACAGAGTTTGGAAATCTTTGGAAGCACCTTACACAGGTCCGTATAAAGTAATTAGCCATAATAAGTTCTTCACTATTACAACCACAGAAAATGTCAATAGCAATGCATCCATAGACCAATTAAAATCAGCGGTTGTCTCAGAAACTGTGAAAATGTCTGATATTGATAAAGCAATACCAGCACAAGAAGCTACTTCAAAAGAGATATCTATGGAGATAAAACAGCAAAACAAAAACTAGATCAGTTACTTGGAAAAATGACAATATCTATACTATGACTATTCATCAATTCATTCATGTACTAAAGCAAACTCTGTAAAATGAAAGTGATGTGGTGAATATGAAATAATAAATAACTTTTTTATTCACTATTTTCAAATTTGTGAGCCAGTGAAAATTTATTTTTGACTAATCAGAACCAATGAAAAAAAGAGCAATTTACAGAAAATAACAAATTGAGCTTTCAGTGTCATATTTCTTCCTGCTCAAAAATGAGTTTACATTTAGAGCTGACCACGAGACCAAGCTTCCCTACTTATTAAAATGCCTGGTTGGTCAGTGACACTTGGAATTAGAGAAAAACAAGAGAAAGAGAAAAGCAAAGTACCACACATCCGAATAATGCCAGTGTCAAATTACAAGCTGATACATTATCAACCTCTAATGACAACTAGGATTTTTAAGAACTTTATTCAATAGCTAAGTACCTTAAAATATCTTTTATTTTGAATTCAACCGTATAACTTTTGTGTGAAAAACAAACTCTCTCAATTTTTTTTAAGCATTTTGAAATTTGCTTTGTCCAATGATTTAATATGAACATTTTTTTTTTTCTTGACTATTCATTGAATCTATGAACCTGTATTTGCTTGTCTTGAAACAAGCTACTGACAATTACAAAAGTGTAAATTTGTAAATATATTCTTTATCGTGTCGTTAAAATATACACACTTGTTTCCTCATTATCCCTACATTACTGCACTGGTTCCCTGCATCTTCCTACAAATTGATCTGATTTCATCCTGATCTGTATCCAATTTGAGGTTTGTCCAATGTCTTGAATTTGCCACCTTTGAATTGTCAATAATTCCTCTTCTGAATGTTGAGCCGAACATAGACTGACTTTGAAATTATGCAACAAATAAGTTCTCAGCTGCTTCCAAGAATTTTTTTCCTGATATGATAAAATTTTTTACATCAGATTGATAGAACCACCAATTAGATAAAAAAAAAATCTGACAATGTCTCACAAATGGATTGCATAACAATCTAGCATCCAACTCTTTGTTATTTCAAAATGCTAGAAGACAGTGGTTAAGTGTCAATTTAATCAAAGAATAAAGTATCTTTGACTACTGTTTCATATTAAGGCTTCAATTATTTTGTACTTCAGCACAAAATTAGCAGATTCTCAAAGTTACTGGTTGATGTATTCCCATTTTAACCAAGGCAATTGGCTTTAACCTCTTAGGCAAATTCTCAAGAGAAATTGGACTCTATGGTTGGCAGTGGAGCACAGGACCAATGAAAAAAAATCATGTGGTAAACTTTAAAAAAAAACCTGTTGTAACCCTAAAAGATTACTGTGAGTCATCACAAAAGAGATTGGGAATAATAGTATATCCACAAATATAAAACTTGCATGCTGCATGAAGTAGATACACCACTAGTGTACTGCTAGTCAGTATAATCACTCTTCTCTACCCTACACTTTACTCCAATAGTGTCCACATATTTAAGAGGATAGGAACATTTCATTCCTGTATATAGGTAGATATACAGCACCCTACTTTTTAGATTGGCTCTTTCCAGAGTCAATATTTTTTCTTTTTAAGGTCAATGTCAATCCTTCCTGTATCCTTTCTCTTTCTATGTCTTTTCCAGACCACTATTTCTGGAGCTTTTTGCGGGATAGGCATGTCAAACATATCAAAGAGAACCTCCATAGGTTCCACCTCATCTGAAGAATTCTTGTGAACTGTATACCTCTTTTTTATTTGGTTATACACTAATTCTGGTCCCTTAACCGGATATACCATTTTTTTTCAATTCTTTGGACAATAGTACCAACTTTTCAATACATACGTTTTCACCCAATACATGCAATAAATATTCTAACCAATATTGTAAATGTCCTCCCCATTTTTTTTTTTTCCTGTATGCTCATATTTTTTTTCTATTGGGAATCAGTTTATCAAATACTGATCATATCTTATGAACAAACATAATCTCTGCCAGAGTCATAGCTGAAGGCATTTTGTTATTCAGTGTAGCTCTATACACCTGCAGAAATTGTTGTATTGCTGCATCTGTGAATCCACTATTAGCATTTTTAAAAAACTTTTTTGAAAGTATCCACAAAACACTCTGCCTAGATGTTGCTTTTAGGATGGTAAGGGGCAATTGTAATTTAACACAAACATCTTGCAAAATTCCTTGAACTCTATTATCAGAAACAATTGAATCTGGAACTCCAAACCTCGCAAACAGTTCATGCAAAAACTGCATTACTACTTGCATGGTTGAAACCTTACATCTGAAAATCTCTGGCCATTTTGAAAAGTTGTCTATGACAATAAGATATGATCTATTCATTAAACCAGCAAAATCAATATGAAGACATGACCATAAACACTCAGTTTCTGGCCATGGATTAAACTTAATTGGTGGTGCCTTAAATGCCAAAGCACAGTTTTTGCATGACTTTACCAAAATTTCAATGTCTCTATCCATGCTAGACCAGTAAACATAGCTTTTCATCATGCTCATCGTACTGGATATACCAGGGTGTCCTGCATGGAATTTTTTGGGGATCTTTTTTTGTAGTGCTAGAGATACCACTACTCTTTTGCTGTACACAAGAAGGTTGTCACATATTGAATAAACTTTAGAATCTGTTTTATTCTTGTCTTTTAATTTATTTTTCATTTCAATAATGAATTTGTCATCCAGTGTTTTTTTTTTTTTATATTCTCCTATGTTACAGGTAATTTCTGTACAGTATTGTACAAAATATTTTGAATCTCTTCCTCTAATAGCAAAGCAGCAATGACTGTCTTCAAAGGGATCATTATTCCTTGGAATCAGCCTGGACAATCCATCCATATGACTTAGCTTACTCAACAGCAAAAACCCCATTCTAAAGTCATGATTTAGAAGAATGGTTCCCTATCGTTGCAATCTGTTAGCCTTATGAGTCAGTAATCCTTCTTTTTACCCATAAATAGCTAACAATTTATGATTTTTCTGCAATGTAAATTTTCTCCCATGAATAAATGGAATTTTTTAAAGGCAAAGATAATCTCTAAGCTTTGCTTTTCAATTACTGAGTAATTTTTTTCCACAGGAAGCAGCGTTCTGGATGCATGCACAATCAGTTTAATAGAGCCATCATCAAATTTATGCATAATACAAGCTTTGATACCATAAGCACTCACGTCACTAGCTATGATCAGTTCTCTTTTTAGGATCATAGTAGGCCAAAAATAAGTCTGAAGTTAATATATATATATTTTTTTTTTTTTTAAATGCTTCCTGGCACTTGAACATCCAGACACATTTTGAGTCTCTCTTCAAAAGTTTTAGTGGTGCTCTCAAACAAGGTATATTTTTCACAAAAACATTGTAATAGCTTGCTAGTCTCAGGAAACATTCTGATAGCTGGCATTTTCAGAAGCAGGCATATCCTTAATATCACTAGCTCATGCTGGATCCAGTCTCCTGCCATTCTTGTCAATATTCTGTGCTAAGTATTTAATCCTTAGCTTGTATCCATAGTCCTAAATTCTGTTAAACACTTCAAAAAAGTTTTTATGTTCTGTGTTTTTACTTCTCAGCAGAATACCATCAAGGTATGTGTTGACAAGTTGAAACCATTTAGCACCATGACTTGCTGGAAGATAGCTGAACCAATTAAATTTATATAATCCTTTGTGTGTATTTATGGGAAAAAATTCTGAACATTTGTCATCGACTTTAATTTGAAGATATGCACCACTAAGGTTTATTTTTGAAAAAAATCTTACTTTCGCTAAGCTGTGGGAAAACCTCTTCTATTCCCAGAAGTGGGTAGTGATAATCTTTGAGGGCGTTGTTTGAGCTTGTGGAAAAATCCAAATAGACCCGTATCTTCTACTTTTATATATATATATATATATATATATAGTCAATGAAGCCCAGTCACTATGCTCAGTTTTGGAACAAATTGCGATTTTTTTTTTTTTTTTTTTTTTTTTTTTTTTTTTTTCTCAAGTCTATCATGCTCATCTTTTATCTGTTTGATTGGCACAAAGGGTAAATTTCTTTTCTTATTGAAAATCGGTTGTAAGCTTTCTTTCAGCTCAAATTTTGCTCTTAACTTGTTACCCCTACCAAGCCTACCAGAAAATGCCTCTTCGAATTTAATTTTTAATTCACTTTTTAAAGCTTCTGTTTTGTTAGAACTCCCTTTTTGGCAGAATGAACTGATTAGGCAGTCTCATAATTTGAATTTTTCTATCCAATCTGTACCAAAAAGATTGTGTTTTTCATTATGAATATTTTTTAATTTTAACATTATTTGTTTAACATTACATTTCCAATAAATTTGCTTACAAATTTAATTTTCTCACTTGTGAGAGTACAAGTTAATTTTTTTGAAAATTTTAATGTTGGTTTTCTTATTTTCCTCCAAGTAAACATTTATTTTGTTTAAATCAGAACCACTGTTCTGTTGTAAGTTGACATTTTTGTTCAGGATTTTCACCTGTATAAATTTTCTCATATTCTAATTTGGAGATTCATTAACATTAGTTACGAGGGTCGCCTTGTCACCTACACCAGATTTTTGATCGAGGCGAGAGTAAACTTTGGTATCATCGGCGTACATGCCTACTTGTGATCTTATGGTATCGGGGAGATCATTGATATAGATTAGAAAGAGCGTAGGACCTAGGATAGAGCCTTGGGGTACATCCGCGTTTGTAGGGTAGTTCTGGGAGGCATGTCTGTTTAATACCACCTTTAGTGTGCGGTTAGAGAGGACTGACCGGTTTAAGTCCAACAAAAGTACAGTTATGCTATAGCTTCGCAGTTTCCGTAGAAGGCAGGCATGCCATACTCTGTCAAATGCTTTAGAGATATCCAAGGCGACGGTTCAGGCTTCACCATTCTTGTCGAGAGTCTGGTATATATACTCGGTGTTGGTCGTTAGCATGTCAGCAGTGGACCTGGTGAAGCGGAAGCCATACTGTTTGTCTGAGAGGAATGTATATATTCATAACTGTCAATCACAAAAAATACTTAATTTCCTACTAATTATTTCCAAGTAACGCTTTTATCCCAAGAAATCCTCTCAATGTTACATGTTTTTTTACAAAGCGAAATTTTCAATTCCACGTACCTTTTTTCTACATTCTAGTTGGAATAATATCATGTTTTTTTTCTCTGAATGTTGTTTTGCACAACTAGTTAATATCATGTAATACTTGAAAATCCTTGTACCCCCCCCAAAAAAAAATGCTTATATATATATATATATATATATATATATATATATATATATTTGTACTTTTTTAATCTTCCTTTTCTAATATTCCTTGGTGAATTTTTACATGTCAACTTTTGTTTGCAAAAGTTGACTTGGTAATTTCTTTTTTGTGCATTTTTACCAACACTTTATTGATGGAACATTATATCCGTGAACATTTAGTTGTGTACAGACCAAAACTTTGTCACAAAAAATGTATTGGTGAATGCCACAATCTTCCTTACCAAAATGTTGTATTTTGCCAAGAGCACAATCTTTGACACCAAAATTTTGTATTTTGGTCTACAGCATCTACAGCACAATCTTCGTTACCAAAATATTCTGTTTTAGTCAACAGCACAATCTTTGGCATCAATGTTGTAACCCTAGAAGATTACTGCGTGTGTAATCACAAAATGGATGTTGGGAATAATAGTATATCAACAAATACAAGATTTGCACACTGTGTGAAGTAGATACATTGCTAGTGAACTGCTAATACAATCACTCTCATCTACTTTACACTTTACTCCAATAGTGTCCTCATATTTAAGAGGATAGGAACATTCCATTTTTGTATATAGGCAGGTATACAGTAAGACCCAAATAGAATTTCTCTGATGCTTATTCAGAAATAGAAGCCACAACTGAATTCTCTAAGGGAAACCCTTCTTACGAATTTGTCACTATTGTTGATAGAAAAAAAAATTAGTAGTAGAGAAGATCCTGGAACAGTGAAAAAATGAGAAGTAGCGATCTTGTTGTAAACATGAACAATAATAAACAGACATAACTTATTGAAAATTAAATCTTTACACAATTTAAAATGTAAAGCTTACCCAAATTAACACCTCAAAGGGAGCTATTAGAAATAGCTGTTTTTTGTTGCACTAGGATAAGCATAAAAAGGGGGAAATCAACAAATTCAAGCATATACATATATTTTAACTTTTAATAAACCCTGTTGTGGATTTTCTAGCCAATTTGTTGTGACAAATCTTAATGCAAATCTTCATCACCAATTTGTTGTGGAGTTATTGTGGTGAAACTTTGCCGCAAAGTTGTAGTGACTGGTTTGGCTGGCAGTAAGACAGATAACACAGGAGGTAAGTTCAAAATAGTGTATTAGTGTAACAAGAACATATGTACAAAGTAAAGTGTTAGTAACTAGAAATAAGTAAGTTCGAACAGTACAATTATACTGCTTATTGCCTGACTAGTAGCTGGCTTTAACTGTCGTCCTTAACTCCCTTTCAGAAGTCATGCAGGTAATTATATATAATAAGAGGAAGAGTCCATTCCTCATAGAAGGGCACCATAATAAACCCTCAATCCCAAAAGAAATAAAATCTGAATTTATGATTGAGTGGATTGAACAATACGTCCCCAATCCCTTAAGGTGTTTAAGTGTCAAAAGTATATGAACCACAAGGAGAGCTGCAAAAGACACTGTATGTGGAAGAAGTGATTTAAAAAACCCAGATCATATAGAAGATTGTACTCAAGATACTAAATGTTCTGTCAATCAAGAGAACCATCCAGCTATTTTAAGTATTGCTTTATATATATATATATATATATATATATATATATATATAAATAAAAAGAATGTCATCTATTTGTTCTGCAAATGTTTATTGTCTACTGATAATGAACAAGATCTGTAAGAGACAGAAATACAATAATTAGAATTACATCAAGCATAGTTATCCTCTATCTCCCCCCAAGTCTTTGCATGTGTATCAACATAAATGTCAAGTGGGACATGCTCAAAGACTGAGACCACAAAATGTCTACAAACATTAGACATGAGGCATAGGAGACTTAATAAGGAGTGAGGGGAAACACAATAGACGTTCATATCGATGATTACAGTAGAGCTGAATTGCCAGAAGTTGCACTGTAGACACTGGATATAACATACGTGCCAGGGGGCCAAATCAGAAGTCATGTGAGGTCCGAACTGTCATGATATAACCACTTTGGTACATATTTAGCGTGCTCTGACCTCAGCATATTCAACACCCATGGGGAGGATGTGGTTCTTTCTAGACTAGATTTGGCTTTTGGGGTTCAGCTTGGTGGCACACTGGTATCAAAACTCAAGCTGTTGTCAGTTGTCATTTGTTCTCGGCCATGTGGAGCACTTTTTAGCACTGGTAGCACACTCCATGGTGTTTGTGATGCTTTCTGTGAGATTGTGTAGGAGAGGCAGAAGCAATAGGGTTCTTGGTTTCTGTGAGTTTGGGTGGTGTTATGGTGACATCATTTGAAGTGATTGTGGGTTTCAAGGTGGGAGCTGCATGACATATTCTAATGTCACTGTCAATTCGATCAATATGTCATCAGAAAGTTCCTACGCAAATATATCCCCGTGTAACTCCCTCCCTCAATGCCTACAACAGTTTTATCCCGTTTGCATGCGTAAGGTCCAACCTGATTTTGAATCTGCACATGGTCATCGACTAGTGGTGGGAGCCGTTGGGTATGTTTAGATAACCTCTCAACACACCTCATATGTCAGTTGCGCAGGGCCTCTTCATGTGCTTTCCATCTGCAGCACCATGTTTCATATGGTTTATAATTTCCCGGGATGATGGGTATAAAATCACAAATGGGGCAACCAAAGATGCACATAGCGGGTGATAACTTAGTGTATCTATCTGGTGTATTCTTATACTGCAGCATTGTACATTAGAATGAGTTTGTATCAATGATTCCAGAGGGACCTATGTTGTCCATAAGTAGGTGTTTCACAGCCTTAACACCAATCTCTGCTCTGCAGTTACTGTGTAGGAATATTACTGGTGATAACCTATGGTGAACACCCCAATCAGTTAGGAACTGTCGCGTGATGGTAGCAGTGAACTTGGACCCTCTGTCAGAGGCCAGCTCAACAGGTATGCCATGCATTACAAAGGTACGTCTGAGGAAGGAAATAAGTCCTTGAGCATCATCTGAGGATCTTTCGACTATTGGCCAGTTGAAATAGCTGTCTATGATAACTAGGTAGTGGTGTCCTTGATATGTGGAAAAAATCAGCACAGACACACTGAAAGGGGTATTCCATGCTCGTTGGTGGGATTAGTAGAGTGCTTGGATTAGACAGTGTGTTATGGCTACATTGCACACAGCTTGCACGGAGTGCTGCAATAGCAGACATTATCCCTGATGCTTTGGCCCTTGTGATCATAGTTTATTCCCTGATGAGCTGAATGTAAAGCATGGAGTACTTTGTCTCGCAGAGATGGTGGGATGACTCGATCTTTATAAACTGCATATAAAGTTTGGCATTTCATGACGGAATTCATGCATGCTAGATTCTATGAGCTTGGTTAGTGTAAGTATATCTTTGTCACTGGCAGTGGTGGTGCACACTCTGTCCCATGTGACTAACTTGAGCTTTAGTATATTAAGTGATGTGGCAGTGGCCGCAATCATATACTCCTTGATATCACTGTCAGTGGTGTCGTATGTACTAAGGTCAAACATTAGTTGGGTTGGATATCAGAAAGTATCATGGTTCAAGGCTAGTGATACCAGGTCATCAGTCAATGAGTTTCACAGATTTGCCTGTTGGATGGTGTGATAGGCAGTCAGTGGCATGATGCTTTACTCCAGGTATATGAACCATTGTAAACTTGTAGTGTAGTGTCTTCTGTTTGAGATTTTGTAAATATGTGTTTGAAATATATTCAAGTGATCTGTCGAGGAATACGCTTAGCAGTGGTTTGGGATCAACAGCAATTATGAGATCTGAGCAGCCTACGACGAACTATCTAGCTTTGTCTAAGGCTTCAGTGACAGCAAGGGCCTCACCTTCTATTGGTGCATATCATGACTCTGCAGCATGGATGAACTGGCTGCCAACCAGTGTGACCTTCCAAGCAGAGCAGCAGCAGAAGGGCTCACTTTTTGTGCAGTCACAATGTTTCTGTAAGAGCCAAAATCTAATACTAGACTTTGACCAATCAGTCGCTAGGCAGGTTTGTTTGTCAAGGTTGAAGATGCAGACACCATGCTCGATTTCAGCAGTGATTGCAGCTTTGGACTTCTGAAAGAGAGCCTCTAGGTCCTCATTTCACTTGAATTGGGTGCCAGGTTTGAGTAACTCCCGGAAGAATAACATGTGGTCCACTATGCTGAATGCGTAGAAGATTTGATTAACTAGACTGAATGATGAACGGACATCCATGATGTTTTTCAGTGTCAGGAAGTCTAAAATTGCCTGTAAGTACTTCCTACATGGACAGATATAGCTATTTGTGATTTCAAACCCAGTGAATTCGACAACATCCGCTCCGAAGATAAACTTATCAGGGTTCAGCATAATGCCACTTCTACCACAGATATCCAGCCAATTTACGGTTTGGAAAAAAACTTTCAGATTGTCGGCCCAAAGTAGAGCATTGTCCACACACTTCATCTTGATCCTGGGCATGACGGTAAACTGCATTCAGCAGCAAGGCCTCTGATTGGGAGGTTGTGAGGAGCATGGAACCACCTCTTAATTGCTGTTGTTCCCTAGTCCACCCTGACCCAGACTGGTAGCAGCTATAGGGTTCCAGCTATGGGTAAATAGTTAACCCCCAAACTATCGTCAAAACACTGTGAATATAAAAATACACTTTTATAGAAATATATACGTAAAAATAGACTTTTATAGAAAAATATACATTATTGAAGGAAAAAAAAATTCTCAGCAAAACATTTTTTAATACCAAACTAGAAGACATTTTCAGTTTCCTAAAATAAAAAAAGGATAAGAACAAAAATTTTCAATTAATTCTGACTAAATCAACCTTCTCACTATAACCGAACATTAAAAAAATACCTCAAAACTCCACCTTTTTGGCATTAAATAACTCCAATCCATTTACAAAAAATAGACTTTTATAGAAATATATACATAAAATAGATTTTTATAGAAAGAATATACATTTTTTAAGGAAAAGTATTACTAACAATACATTTCTGAGGGGAAAAAAATGAAAAAATTATTGCCATAATGAATTTTTGAAGAAAAAAAGTTATTACCAGCAATATATTTTTGGATACAAAACTAGAAGACAATCTTCATAAAAAAATACCTTAAAACCGTACCTTTTAGACATTAAATAACCCACAGATATACTGTTAAACAAAACTTAACTCAAAAACTTTGTCTTGTTTGAAATGTCTGCGACAATCTCATCATCACCGCTTGTATCCGTCGCTGGATACAATATAGCCTTGTGGTGTCGTTTTGTAGTGATACTGATCTCAAGGGGTGATGAATGTGATAAAATGGTGATCTTCCTCACACAGAGGTACGCTATGGTAACCATTTCAAGTATCGAGGACAGTTTTCTTTTTACAGGGGTGTAGTGATCATGCTTGAAGGAATGGTGATGGTGTGTGGTGCGTTTCTCGAGTCATGTGGGCATTCAGAGCTTGGAGATTGACGCTGCATCTGGGTTGTTTGTTTTTCTTTGCACAAATCATCATCCTATGACACCAGGTGACATGTTCACCAATGGGCACAGGCTCAATGACACCCAATTTCACATCTCAGTCAAGTCCCTTTTTGACTTCATCTCGCCAATGTATGGAAACTGGTACAGGGCGTGTGATGAGCTACAAGCTCAGTGTCTGGTTTCACTATCAGTTTCAGAGATGGGCAGTTCATCATGGGTAATGTTTGATGTTCACATGTGTTAATTGTGCTGGTACCATAAAAATTGAGGAGAAACTTCTGGAGCTTCTCATGGTTTTCCTTTGTTGCTGCAAATGGCAGTGTGGTTGGCATTTACATGATGACTTGTTTGTCCCATCTATGCTGGCAGCACTGTAATTGTGCGTTGCATGTAGAGCAGGAAGGTCATTTGTAATAATGCCAAGATCTACACAGGTTTCTCTACTCAAGAATAATTTATCTGACAATAGGGTGATGTATGTCATTTGTCTCATTTTGATCAGTCGTCCATGTGGATTTCTGCTAGAGAGGTGTAGCAGGATGGCTCCTAAGATTTTGATGCCACTATTAGTCGCCATATGCATGCACATCGTCACTGGAATCAGGTCCAACTCATGTAAACCAAGGCGATGGATCACTTTGAGGCCAGCAAGGCAACTTTGACAACTGGTGTCAGCCATGGCTGGCACAATAACAGCTGTAGAACGTGCCAATAGATCGATGCCTAGAGCTTTGTGATCTCCAGGAAGAGCCTATACAATCAGATTGATAAATAGCTGAGGTTTTGAGTTCTGCCTGATCTAAGTGTTGGAAAATCTGTCATATACATGGTGATCTAGTGGTATGCTTTCATGTTGTTGTCCATGCCAGCTGATGTTTTTACTGTAAACCCTATCTTCAGATAAGCCATCCTCTATATTCCACAGAAAATCAAAGACAGCATTTCCTTTGTTGAATCATTCAGTCTGTGGTGGTTTTATGTTATTAGGGTTGCCTTTACTATGGCACATGGTTTCAAAGTGTTTGTATTGGTGGCAGTGTTCACATTTGTGGCCAGAGGCTGTGCAGTGGTTTCTGCGGATGCATGTGGTGCTTTTCATGCCATGGCCACGCTAGCCACAGTATGAGCATAGACCCTGTTTGCCCTCATCTAATAGGTGCTTAGCTCTCTGGTAAGATGAATATGCCGCCTCCACTGGATAGTTGTTTATTAGCCTCGAGGCTGATCTCTTCCCAGCTTCTTTTGCTACAATGAACTGAAATAATTCCTCCAATGACATATCCTGATTTTGTCTCCCAGAAGATCTAATTGAATGTCAGGATCAGAAATACCTCGGCTCAGTACGTCATGCACGATGGCATCTGTATAATTGACATGTGCTTGCAACTAGGGTATGTCATGATGAACTTGCAGATATCAGCTTGTTCGAGAAGATGAACACCAAAATGTTATCCTGATTTGTCTTGATCATGTCACATGTTGTGCACTGTTACCCTTGCAACCATTGTTTTACGCGCGGCCGGCCAGTTTCTGGATGGTGCACATGACCTCATCTATGGACTTTTCGGTAAGGTTGCCACCTGATGTACGAGTAAGATCATTGTGTAGTGTTTCATCACAACACTCAAGCAGTTGGATCACCTCTTCGCACCCTGATACCTTTGTGGTGGCCAAGTGCGTTTGAAAGTAGGCAGTCCTCGCTAGAATCAGTGGCAGTTAGGGTTAGCCATTTACTTTCTCAACTGCAGCGGTCTGAGCAGAAGTACCAGGAGTGTGTACGGTGCCATGGGTTGTTATGAGTGCAGCAACAATAGCTGCGTCAAGGTCTGTTGTAGTGTAGTCGCAGTCAGGGAAAGGGCACTGTACTTCAGACGTGACAATTAAATCGGTACAGGTGAAAATCTTGTTCATCAATAAGAATATCATCTATTTGTTCTGTAAACGTTTTTCTACTGACAGTGAACAAGATCTGTAAGAGACAAATACAATAATTAGAATTACATCAAGCATAGTTATCCTTTTATATTTATATATATATATATATATATATATATATATAAAAGGGAGAAAGAAATAATGCAGATGAAGTATAGAAGAGATATTTTTTCAGAAGCAACAGTGAATTCATATATAAAAAGCCATACCTATGTCAATGTAGCTCAAAAGGTGAATTCAGCTACCAACAGTAGTAACAAAATGAACAGATATAGAGCACTCATTAAGCAGTTAGTATAGCTAAGACCAAATGACTGGCCAAAATTCCAAGAACTCCTAAAAAGAATATTCATGGCTGAAAGTGCCATAGAGAAATTAATCAGAAAAACCCATTTCAAATTCACATACTATGGCTCAAATACCACCTATACAAAACTCAATCTACTCCAAAGCAAACCTCATTAAATAAAACTCTCAAAGATAACCAATCTCTCCACCAAACTCTCAAAATAAATATCTCTGGAAAGCCCTTCAAAAAACATGACCTACAAAAGTACCACCTGACACCCACAAAAAATAAATTTGAGGTCCTAGAGAGAATAGATGATACAACACCAAAAAAACAAGCAAAACACTAAAAACATAAAACTCAAATAAAAATACAAACATGTAATATAGTATAGTGGGTTGCTTATCTATTCTTTTCTGTTAGTAATGGGAGTTTGTTCTAGTGAAGGGTAGTTGTGTATTGTTGCAGATTAACGGAATTTGGTCTTGTTGTAGATAGCCCACTATAAGTCATAAAGAAAGGTTATAAACCAAGAAAAGCAAATTAAGTTGAAAAATAACATTTTATATATAACACATATCAATTAATGTTTTTACAATTGAAGTAATACATGTAGTAGAGGTCCAATGGAGGTTAAAATGTTCATGTCAATAAAATGCTGAAAGAGAATTAATGCTTAGAAATTTGGGAGCATGTAAGTAAGGAATGTCTTTGATGTATTCACTCCTTAGGTCAGTAAGTAGTTTTGAGACAGGGAAGAAGTTAAAGAGGTAAGGGAGGCAAACATAGTAACCGCTTGACTTAGGTTAAGGGGATATTGATTACACTCCTCTCTCTCTAGTCAGTCCATGTGTGTCGGTCTGCATTGGTCTGTCTGGTGAGGCTTTCTGTATCGGCTTTCTGTATTGGCTTTTTATTTCGACTTTTGGATCGCAGGTGCTCATTTGGGAATTCATATCTGTATTTGATTCTGGGCTTCCCATTGGCCAATAAATAAAATTTGCATAGGCTCTCGAACTAGAAATTTAATATTTAATTAATTTTTATTTTTCAACCGGAACATGCGCAACGACGACTTTTGGTCATTTGCTTTTTGTTCGTGAAAGTGTGAACATCTGGTCCCTCGCTTTTGCTCGGTCAGTATCACCACAATAGAATAATCCCACTGAACTGTGCAGGAGGTATAACTGTCCTAATCAGGAATGGTATATCCCAGAGAAAAATTGACCTACAGATTTACAGGCAATTGCTGTCAGACCTACACTTTATGGAAAAGATAGCATATGCTCTTAATCTATCTGGTCATGTGGTGGGATATACAAAGATAAGCTGGAAGATCTGACAAAGCAATTATCCAAATTCTTCATTCTCTTAGGGGCTTTTAATAGCCACAGTACCATCTGAGGGTCCAAGGAGACAAACAAAAAAAGGAAAAAGTTACAGAAAAATTTATAGATAATGATCTATTTGTACTCAATGAAAAAACACTGACACATATTAATCCAACAACTGGAAGCCTGTCAGCAATTAGCCTAGCTGTATATAATCTAGCAATTTGCCTTAACTTTATCGGTAGTGAGTACATATGGTAGCAACCATTTTCTAATAATCCTGAGTAACTGAGGTGATCAATGAGAACCCACCTAGATGGAGACTAAGCAAAGTTGCTAGGGAAAAATTTGAAAAATGATGTAAAATCAAACTCAAAACAATATAGAAACAGCACAAAATTTCATAGAAACTCTAATAGCCATAGTAAAAGAATGCTTCTTCAAAAGTCCAACACCAATCAAAAGAAACAGACCCTGGTTTGATAAATGTAAAGAAGTAATTAGACTAAAAAGCAGCACTTAGAAAATTCAACAAAGAACCAACAACTGCCAAACTGATCAACTACAAACTAAATATAGCAAAGTAAAAACGGCACCACAAGGCTATAGCAAAAGTCCGTTAGCAAAAACATGCTAGCAAGCTAAATTCTTTTAAAAGATGAAAAACAGGAAAATGGTTAGAAAAAATATTTGACCAAAACATTCTAAAAAAAATTCTTAAAAAGTAATCAATCCCTCACTATAAAACAAAATGCAGAAAAATACAAATTATACTCTGTAACAAAGAACCTAGATGATTACAACAAACCACTCTTTCAGACAGAACTCAAAGACCCATTAAAAGCTCACATAACCAAACTGTAGAGATAGACAAAGTCTATTATGAGTTCTTAAAACAATTCCTATAAGAGCCATTAAAATTCTTAAAAAACTTACAATGATATCTGAATTAAGTTGAAGTTCCTGGAACAATGGCAACAAACAACTGTCATACAAATTCCAAAACCAGAAAAAAGATTGAATTCAAAATAAGATATATTTTAAGGTACTTAAGTTTTAGTTATATTTTAAGGTACTGAGGATTTTAGTTAAAAAGAGACCTTGAAGTTCAGAGTTGTCATTAGAAGCTGATAATGTATCACTGTGTAATTTGACACTGGTGTTATTCAGATGCATGATCCTGTTTTTCTGACTCCAATTTTCACTGAGTGACCAGGAATGTTAATGAGCAGGCCAGCTCAGTCATGTGGTCAGCTCAAAAGTACACTCATTTTGGAGCAGGAAGATAGATGACATGGGTCATTGAAAGTTCAATTTGTTGTTTTCTGTAAATTGCTCTTTTTTTCATTGGTTAATAAATATTTTACACTTGCTTGGGAATTTTCCTTGATCTTTTTATCAGGCAATCTTTTTTTCTATTAGTCTAAAATAGATTTTCATACTGGCTGAAAATTTGCAAACAGTGAAGAAAGTTATTTTTATTTTGTACTCACCACAGCAATATAGATTTCACTCGTCTTGGACAATGGCTGATGTATTAACGATTATTGCTGAAAGAGTTTATCAATCTTTAGAATGGTGAAGTTTGGGTTGTTGCATAGGACATCTTGAAAGCATCTGATAAGATTTGGCATACCAGTCTCCTTCAGAAGTTTTGAACAGTAGTAGTAGTTTATCACTTGTTTCTTGTTTAAGATTAAGTTTCCAGTTCCTTCTAAAGTTTTTCTTTCTCTTTTGCTCTCAGTAGCCATTTGCATCTTAATGGTATTATAGCCTTGCTTGAAGTGGCTTGATTTAAAAACAGAAATTTTCAAAGGTTATAGTATTTCTGGAAACATTTTTGAAATTATTCAGTCTTTCTTATCAAATTGTAAAATGAAAATTCTCCTAAATGGACATTCTTCTAGATCTTTTTGTATTAATGCAAGTATCAACCTAGAGTTTTATTCTTGGACCTACTTTGTTCCTAATTTTCATCAATGATCTTGGTGGCAACCATTCTTAACTCCATATCTAGGCTGATGACATAACTATTTACTCTGTCTCAATAGTAAGTCTGATTGGTTCAATAAAGTGGCACACCCTGTTGATAGGGCTTCAGAATACATCAACTGTACTTCTGCAGGAATAAAAGTTACCTAAACATCCACGTTTTTGGCATGAAATAGCAACACATGATGTTTGAGAATGGGATGCTGATGGTTAAAGGTTTTAAGAATTAGGCTATACATATACTCCAAAACTCTACCACACTACTTTGTCCTCTACTTGAACTTGACAGGCGGTTGGAAAAGTCCAATCAAATCAACCGGCTGATCACATGAAACCCTAAGTCACACTAACAAAACAAACAATATGCACTTTTTACCATATCAAATATTAAAGTGACTTTAGGTGGCTGTAGGGTCAATCAAACTGGGAACAAAAGAATCTGACATGGCTGTTTCAACTTCTGAGGAGAACCCACACTTGAGTTGATAATTCCAGATATAACAGGTGCTTGGAACTTTTGATTATACCAGTCTTGTAGCCGTGGAAAAATGAGGCAAATAAAATTTCTCCTCTTATCATTTCCTCCATATGGGGCTCCAATGTGCATGGGGAACATGGTTTATGAATAATAATAATAAAGTATAGAGAAAAATCCCAAGAGACTAGATATTGATATAGACACAGAAAGCCATGCAGAAAATCAGTCAAGGGAAAGTATTTTGAAATTCATAGTAATCAGACCAATAGAAGACAAACTAATAATTGTCATCTTTTGTAATATAAAAAAAAATTAGTATCTCAGATAACTCCAAATGAGTTTTTTTTTTTTTAAAAAGAGAAATACTTTACTGATAGAAGTTAGAGGAAAACATGACACTGAAACTCTACTAAGGATTATACAAATGTCTTGATATAAAAGTAAGGGTCTACCCACACTAATTTTTAATTTTCTCCAGAGACATGGTGAGAAGCACTTAACCGCAAGTAACTATAATTAACCCTAGACATTTTTCATTTTACAATTAATAAACTATCTCTTTTGCTTTATAGTTATATCTGCATTTATAGTTCATACACAAACTGTTTTAAATCTATGAGAAAATAGTAGGAATATTTAATACTGCTTAAATACTTTGCAGTATCCAACATAAATAATTGTGGAGAAGTCTGTTGTTATGAACCCAGAATTCACAACTTTAGATTTTATGTACACATCAGTTCCAGTTATTGAAGAAAAATATTTAATATTCAGTATTATTTTAACAGAAAAGTCATTTCACTCATCTACAGTAACAACTCTTGAATAATGGGTAAAAGCAAATGTTGTTTTGTTTTTAATCTAATTCTACATTTTCATGAAACATATTTGATTCTTGTTTTTATATAAGAAAAAAAATTATTAGCATTAAAGCATATTTATTTAAAATTTTAACACATGCACACACTCCTCATTGTAGATTGAATGCAAGATGATTAGTGATAACAGAATTGTTGCTAACTTTGTCATCTGTTATATGTGGCTTGAGCAGTGTCCACGGGATAACCTCTCCTTTGATTTCTTGATTGCTGGTTACTTTTCTTTCTTTAGTAAAGACTCCAATGTTCCATGCAAGGCCTGGGAGTTTGTCAGAGAATGTCTCTCCCTAGCTAGAGTGATTTCTCTTCAGACCATTCTTACATGTGTCTCCATTTCTCTACTAAATTCAGCTCTTCTTTTTTTCTCTACCACCCCCCTTCCTCTCCTAACTGTTCTGTGCTAGACAGTATTTCAGATAATATAAACAAGACCATTTCCTCTCACTCATCTGCAAATATATTTGTGTTTAGTGTCTTCAATGTACACTGTGCTGAAAAACTCTGTCACTGACTGATATCCATACTCTGAACTTCACAATCACTCATTCTTTCATGCAAATGGTAGATTTCCTCATGTATTTCCCCAGTAACCCTGAATGACATGCTTCTCTTCTAGGTCTCTGCTTCACTTCTATTCTTGACTCTTGCCATACCATGCAACCTGCTTGGAAACTCTGATCATGCTGTGGTCTCTATTAATATCTCTTTCCACTACCCACTCTTTCCAGAAACCACCTACCAGAAGAATATCTTACTGCTATCAAAGAATGAACTGGAATTTGTTCTATGATTTCCTTTGTGATGTCCCTTGGAACAAAGTTTTTAGTCTCCCTGTTTAAGATTGCACCTCTTAGTTCTCCTGGGTGAAAGCTGCCATCTGTGCTTTCATCTTAGCCAGGAAGTTTTGACTTAAACCTCATTCATCCCCTAAGTTCTCTCCCACTTTCTCAGCTGCCATTGTCCACAAGAATTACTTCTTCCAGCTTTACCAGAGTGTCTGACAACAACAGATGCCTTTTTTTCTTCACTCATAATCAATGTAAGTGTGTCCTAAATGATTCTCAACTGTTGTTTGCCAATAGAATGAAGCAGCATATAGCATCCTGCAAGTTTGGCTCGAAAGACTACTGGCATGTTAAACAATAGCAAACTATTGCTACCTCTTCCATTCAATAAATTTGAGGTCCTCACAGCCACAGCAAACAAGGTTGAGTGTTTTGGTTGCAAATTCTCTTCCAACTCTATACTTGACTCATCTGGAGTACCCACATCCAATTTCCATATAGAACTGAGGCTCAACTGAGTGAAGTATTTATAAACCCATCTCTTCTAACATAATTTCTAAGCTTGAATCCCATAAGGCAAGCAGAAGTGATGGAATTCCAGTCATCATCCTAAAGAAATGTGCCCCTGAACTCTCTCCTGTCCTCTCCAACTTCTATAACTATTGCCTTGCTGCTTCTTGCTTCCCTGCTTGTTGGAAGTCTTCCTCTGTAGTTCTTGTTTTTAAAAAGCCCTCTGACCCCTCTAATTATTGCCCTATCAGCCTCTTAGTACTTTTTGGCAAAGTGCTTAAGGCTATTATCAATGCTGAAATTGCTCATCATCTCACACCCCACAACCTATTCTCTCACAAGCAGTATGGCTTCTACTTTATCAGGTCTACTGCTGATGTGCTAACAGCCATCACCATATATATATATATATATATATATGTATATATACACACACATATATATATAGGACGTCTAATCTATGATGTATCTTGTATGTCCTTGATTCCAATATTTCTCTTATCATTTCTTCAATATTCCCTGTACCTTGTTCTTCTTTCCTCTCACTATAACCCCTTGTACACCAGTGGCAGTACTGCTTTGCTTGGGGTGGAATGATTATAAAAAAGAAATAGACTAGATCTGATAACGTGTTATTGCATAATTATATAAACTGAAAGGTACACGAAAATTATCCAATGAAGATAATAACCATTCACTGAATGTTATATTGAATTTAGTTGATTAAATTACAGATCTGCAATGCATGAAAAATCTTTTACTATTTATATTTCTTTCTTGCTTTCCCAGGTGGCATATTCATGTATAGCTATAGAATGCACAATTGTGATCATATGGGAATTTGCTTAAATAAAATACCTAGTTATTTTTTGAAGATATAAAGGAGTAATCTTTTTAATGCAATGAAGAGGTGCTTTCTGAAAATCAGATTCCTGATTTATAATTTTTTGTTTCTTTTAAATAATTGTATATAATGTATATAAATCTAAACTTATTTATAAATGGAACTTTGTGTGTGTATGTGTGTCCGTTACCTATAGACTCCGAAAAGGCTGAACCGATTTTCTTGAAAATTTACACAGTTGTACTATAAGCATCTGCGAGTGTTCTTAGCTAAGTTTTGTGTCAAGGTACCCCCGATAATCAAAATCGATAATTGAAAAAATCGGGTTATAGAAGGAGTGGTCCAATTTTAATCAAATTTGATACACTCATAGACAAAGACATAAGAAATGATATTCAAAAGTTTCAAGGTTGCAGTTCTTACAATAGTGCAGAAAATCAATTATATATATATATAAAAGGCAAGATGTATGTGTGTGTTTGTTTATCTGCCTGTATGTCTGTATTTTTTTTCAGCCCTTTTATTTTAGTTTTTGCATTGGGTTTGGCTCTAAGTAGGTATAATTGTAGTTCTTAGTCTCAGCCATGATACCATTTACTCAGAGGACTTATTTAGCCTTCAAAATTCAGTCTACAACAAAAAAAAAAACTTATTTGATATCGATACCAGGAAATCAAAATTGACTTACATCCATTCATTTTTCTGTCAGTCTACGGTTTCACTTTAACTGGAAACAACTATTGCTTTTTAGTCTTTCGTGCCAACGTCCAAAGAGTCTGGGTTCCAGGACCATGGATTAGTTTTAAAGCTTTCATTACACCCAAGCAATGCCGGGCTATACTGCTAGTAATTGTATATGTTTTCTGAAAAATTAATTTGTTATCCTTGTTTAGTTTGGCTTTTGGTACTGAAAATAAATAATAATTCAAGAAAATCAGCAAAATCATCTTTCATAAATTGGTGGTTGATCAGGCAGAACCTGAAGGACAAAATCTGTGTTTATTGTGAATTTACCTAGATAATCAACAAGAGTTGCAATATTAACATAATTTTGCATTTCTATTGGTCATACTTTCAGCTTCATTAATATAGGATTTTTATCTATAAGAAAGGATTTTGCTTTTTAAATCATTAAAAGTAAAAAATATCCTGAGGGGAAAAAAATCAAAAAAAGAATGCAACTTTATCTTCCAAATTATTATGGGATATTCAGTTATAGCAATATTAGGCATGTTTATTTGAGGAATGCTTTCTGTTATAATTATTGAATAAGAATAAACATGCTGGGTGACTGATAAATATATGAAGGCAATTTATTTTAATACTACAGAATAAATTTTACTAAAAATATTACATATTACTTGTGGATCAAAAATAAAAATATATGATAGTAATAAATTTTCTATGGAATTGTACTTATTGGATTAAGACATACATAGTTTCTATTTTTGTACATCAACTTTATTCTTCAAAGTAGCAAATATGGTTTCCAATAACAGAATTTACATATGACTCAAACTAATATCATACACTTGACATTGTTCAGTATTTTCTTGTTTGTAATATTTTTAAAAAATTAAAAGAATTTTTTTTTTTTAATCGTATCACCCCGAGCAAGGCGGTAACGCCACTGATGTGCAGGGGGCTACGTAAGAATGAAAAGATAGAAAAAGAAAAAGCCGGAAACCACATCCTAAACAGGGAACAAGGGATGAGCCTCTTAACCTGTTCAATAGATATGGGTGGAGTGTGAACCGGGCGATAGATAGATCTATCTACTCCAATTAAAAATGGGAAGATACTAGTTAATATTCTGCAGAGACCCCAGCTATACAGAAAGGCAATTACAATAAATAAACCTAATTATTAATGCATATATATTGAATTGAAACCTATCTTACATTATAAGTTGAGATGTTTTAATACAATATTTTGCATGTTGAGGATATTTCTATTGCATTATTGAATGGAACACCATTTCATTGAAATGAGATTGACTATTTTGGTCTTACTATAAAATAATAGAGAGAAATATAAGTATATGGATTTGTGTAGGGGAATAAATAAGAAATCTTTTATATTTTTTTCTGCTAAACTGGTCTGTCTTAGAGCACTTCTTAAAAAGTAAATATTAAACTGTGAAATATATATCCATTGATTTTTAAACCACTTATATGTATATGTGTGTATACATATACATGTGCATTTTTATATATATATATAACACACAGAGTGCTACCAAACCCCATCTGGAACATACTTGTTCATAATATAAATATCATAGCATCATCCACATGCATAAAAAGACTAAAAATAATGGAAGCCTTATTAAAGATGAAAAACCCAACACTCAATAACATCAACTACGAACATAATAACCGTGTTCGGTACATAACACATACCACTACTCTGCATTATGCATAACACCACTTACATTCTGTTATGCATAAAGTAACATTCATCCTGGAAAATGACTAAAAGTATAGTCAAAAGTGCTCAAATAATTTTAACATTTGGACAATTTTATATAATTTATGTGCACAAAAGAAAGAAATCATAAGATCACAGGAAGAATTACATAAAAAACTTTATATATATATGTATACACATATTAATTTATATTTGGGCAGCAATGTTTCATTTAAACATGTTTCATTAAAAATGACCAAAAGTAAGATTTTATTAATTTTTGATTTAATTTTTCCAGTATTCTTACATGTTTCTTTCTAGCTGGAAATAAGAAATGTAAAAACGCTCCATAATTTTCAACTTTCCAAGCACTTTTAGCCTTTCAGTGTGTGTATGTATATAAAGATGTATTAAATAATTTCACCCCCAAGCAAGGCAGTACTGCACTGGTACACAGGGGGCTACATAAGAGGAGAGTGAAGAGTTACACCAGAGGAGAATGAAGAGAAAAAGGAACCAGTTACTGGGCGTGTTAGAATGGGCAAGAGAAAGATGGGAGTACTGGTGTGAAGAGAGTAGAGTAAAACAGGGAGAACAAGAAGATTCAGAGGGTGTTGGGAAAAGTATAAGAGAACTATAGGAGTCAATGGGATAAGAAATGGCAATAGATGTTGCATTTAAACTCTTGGAGATTGTAGCTATCAGGGAAGCTAGTATACGGAAGGGAGTTCTACAGGTGGGGAGTTTGAGAAAAGAAGCTGGTAGAGTAGAAGTGACAGCTGCATTTGGTTGTTTTAACTGCAAAAGGGTGAGACCTTGTTGCCACTTTGATTGCTTCTCAAGATTAGCAGCAGGGCTATCTTTGTCCACCTTTGCCAATTTCTGACCGAGGCGGAAGTAAATGATGGTATTGTCAGTGTAAATGCTTACTTGGGGTTTGATCACATCAGGAAGATTATTGAAGATCAGAAAGAGCATCAGGTCTAGGATGGATCCCTGGGGGACACCCACGCTTGTGTGATAGGATCTTCATTATGTGGTTTGATAAGAATGATTAGATCAAACCAAGCAAGCGTCGAGTGATGTCATAGCCCTGTTGCTTGTGCAGAAGGCCAGTGTGCCAGACCCTATCAAAGGCTTTGGAGATATCCAGGGCAAACAGCTCAAGTTTCGCCGTTCTTATCGAGGGCCAGGTATACATACTCACTGATGATTATTAGCAAGTCCGCAGTAAATCCAGCAAAGTGGAAGCTATACTGTCCAATAACGAGCAACGCCGGGCTATACTGCTAATATATATATATATATATATATATATATGTGTGTGTGTGTTTTAATGTCACGCTCAAGGTAGAATAACATGTGATGAAAGCATTTATTAGTCCTCTCATATATGTTGCCGTCCATTTTGACGACAGAGGTAACACTTTTATTGTAGGAGTATGCAAGTAGAAACCAGATAAATCATCAATGAAAAAACCATATATTTACTGTGTTCATTTCCATGTTAAATATATTTTTGTTATTTGTTTGCATTCAGTACTTGCTAATCGAGTGAACGCATCTTCCATCATATATTCGCAAACCTGTGAACATCCACTCAGGTGGATTTTCAAAAATTGGTCAGCCTCTGCCTCGTCCCATAGTTCAATTCGAGTTGGAATTGGTGTGAAAGGAAATTGAGAATAGCCCAGTTAGTGAACTGAAACTGAAGGTGAGATAACGTACGGGGAGAAAATTCTCACGACTGTCTTGAAATATCGTCCTGGTGAGGGGGGGATGAAATCCGAGATGCAAAGTCAGGACCAGAAACACTGTTATCTTAACCAATTGAAGCAAAGAGTCAGTTGTTATCTGTTGTGGATTCTGGTTGAGAATCACACAAAATAATAAATAACAAAAGCAGATATGGAGATAGAAAATGTAAGTTATATTGAACAAAAATATACAAACTGGAACATGGGTTAGTCAATTCAGGAATACTAGGAATGCTATTGGTAGAATCACTATATACAGTCTTGTAGTGAAAAAGTATGTCTGGGTAATGAGTCTATATCCAAACCACTTCAACTTATTATGCACCAAGTTACTGATCAACTAAAAGACTGTACAACTACTCTTTTACAACTACTACTACTACTACTACTACTACTCCTGCCATTCACTGTATAGGCAGGATTACATGTACACATCAGGCGAGTTCATTCTTATGTGTAAAAAGGGGTGATCCCCAACATTATCCTCCTTTCTTATATTTTTTAATTGTTTCACCCCAAGCAAAGCAGTAATGCCACTGATGCGCAGGGGGCTACATAAGAGAAAAAGATTAGATAGGAGGAGAGTAAAGAGAAAGACGAACTAGCTACAGGGGGTGTCAGAGAAGGGAGCAAGAGAAGGATGGGAATACAGGTGTGATAACAGTTGCAAAGGTGGAGAGAAAGGAAGATATACAGGGTGATGTAGAAAGAACTGAAGTCAAGTGGTTAAGAGATAGGTATTGACATTTCATTTGAATTCCTGGAGGCTGTAGCTGTCAGGTATGCAAGAATATGGAAGAGAGTTCCACAGGCGGGAAGTGTGAGAAAAGAAGTTGATGGCGTAGAATTGTCGGCTGTATTTAGTTGATCTAACAGTGAATGGGTGGGACCCAATTGCTAGTCTGGTTGCACAAGTAAACTCATGTGGCAGGAGCACCAGTGACTTAAGTTAATTGGAGCAGAAGCCATGAAAATATTTATAGAACAGAGGGAAGCAACATTCTGCCGGTGAGAAAGTGGCTGGAGTCAAGCCGCCAAGTCGGTACCTATCACATTACTGATTCTTTGTTGGAGCCTGTATTCCCATAAATTTGACTTATTAGAACTTCTGCTTGCATTCTTATCACAATGCATTACTATTTTAACTGTAACCATGAGTGTATTGGAGTGAACCTTACTAAAAACAAAAAGATTTAACCTTCTGCCAACAATAACGGTCCTGATAGCTTAGTTGCAAGAACAATTCATTTGAGGTCTAATATTGTAACAGGATGTGTCGTGCCAAGTTTAAATTCAAGCCATGGTCTCTGTACTTGCTTTCGCACAAAGACTCACAGGGAAATGGTTGATCATAGGGAAGATTGACAACAAGACTAGGAAAAAGAAAATTCCGAATTCAGTACCGTTTGCGCGTGATGTTATATCTCTCCCATTTCATAAAAAAACAAACTTGTTACAGAAACAACACAGCAGTAAATTGAGGTTCTTTTCGTGTCATCTCCTTACAGAACATTGGAGATCATAGGTGTTGTGAATTCCAGGTGAGGAACCAGACAAAATAATGAAGAACAAAACAGATATATAGATAGAAAAATAGGTTATATTGAACATAAAGATAAAAACTGGAACACAGGTTAGTAATCCAGGAATACAATTAGTAAGAAATATATATATATATATAAGTCTTTGAAGTGAAGCCATGCTGGAAATAGTATATCCTTGTAATATTATTCTGGCTGGTTGGAGCTCAGAGCTACTATGGCTACTGACGCGGTATTCTCTATGTAACTTCAGTAACTTACGGACCTCTTACGGTACTCATACGGTTCTCCAACGGATCTCACGTATCTCATTATGGCAGGAGTATATGTATACTCAAGTCGAGTCCATTATCGTAGAAAAAGGGGAGATCCCACAACAATAGGTCTCCACAATTTCCTAGCCATTGTACCTCTTTTGTATTTGTTATCTCCTAAAACTTGTTTCACTATCCATTTACTCAAGCTTTCTAGGTTGATTATGTGCTGTTTTCTTCTGTTCTTTGAATAACAAATTATAATGACCAAAGGGCCATAGAAAGATAACACGGACTCTGATATAAGGTTGAATAGTATATTCATGGGAAACGTGGTATATATATATATATATATATACACACACACACACACAGAGGTTTCATTAAAAATGACAGGCAAGGTGTTTTCATTAATCATTTTAATATAATTTTTTCTGTGTTCATATAAATTTTTTCTTTTCAGAACTCTAATTATATGAGAATTGTCCAAATGTTTTGTGCTTTTGAGTACTTTCAGCTCTACTTTAACCATTATCAAGAATTCATTTTGTTTTCCTTGTAAATAAACATGTGTAAAGTTTGTGTAAAGAGTCTTCTGTATGTTAACATGTTCATAATTGATGCTATTAAGTGTAGGATGTCTGTTTTTTATTAGTAATGCCTCCATTATTTTTAATCTTCTTTTGCATGTGGATGATGCTATTATATATGTCTTATCAACAGGCATGTCATGGATGGGTACTGGAAGATCTCAATGTGTTTTAAATGACATCAGATGGAACTTTGTGGGAAAGGTGCAAGGTCAATCTTCTCATTTTGTGGTTGTATAGCCCATGTAATTGTTTGTGGATTTGTATAGTTGAGAAACACAGTTCTTGAAAGGATATATCAATTTGTAAATGATACTGGTTCTTTGCAGTTTAGATTTTATAGGTGAATTGTTATTATAGTTGATTATGAGGTTGGCAGTTTTGAAGTTTTTGTAATAGGTAATTTAATTTTCTTGTTTGAATTGGGCGGTGTTGCATAATTACAGATAATATTGCAAAGGGAAGATTTGTCCTGTTTGTAGTTATGTGCATTTGATTTTTGTAAAAAAATATTAATTTTCTTGTTTTTGTCAATTTGTTTGTTGTTCCCATTGGTTATGTTATGAAGAAAAAGTTTGATATAGTGATCAAGTAAATAATTTGGAAAGCCATTGTTGGCAAGCATTTGTTTTAAAGATGAATTCTCATATAATCTTGTGAGGAAAATTTTTATAACGCCAATTTGGTATTGAAGAGGACATTGACTAATAAAATTAAGGTGGCAAAAATTTTTGCTCATGGGTTTTTTATATACTGAAGTTGTGAATGTATTGTTACTAGAATCTGCTAAAATATCCAGGGATGGAAGTTTTTTGTTTTTTGTTTTTTTTTTTTGGCTAAACTCTTATGTGAAGTTGAGAAGGGAATTTTTTTTCAAAAGTAGTTTTAAGATGATCGATTTTGTGTTTGTTGTCAGCTGAAAGGAAAATATCAATGTATCAAACATATATTTTTAGTGTAGTAACTTTTTTAAAAAACTGTTTTCAATGCAGGACATATAAAAGTTTGAGAAACATGGACCAAGAAGGTTTCCCATACTTACACCATTAGTTTACGTGATGATCATAAAAAGGTACTTAGTGGTGCAAGCAAGTAAGAGTTTTTTTTAAAGAATTTTGGACTTGATAGATGGAGGTGGGATTGAATCATGTTTATATACAGAATTAATTATGTCCATAGTTTCAGCAACAGGTACATTAGTATATAGATTTTCACTATCAAGCGATGCAAGAGTGCCATTGTTTGGTATAGAAGATCTAAGAATTTGAAGGAATTCATGAGTGTACTTTATACTATAATTGGTAGAAAGGTATGAAGTGATAATATCATTAAGGAATTTTGTTAATTGATATACGGATGTTGGAATCTAAAAAATTATAGGCCATAAGGGATATTCAGGTTTATATATTTTCACGTTACTGTTTAAGTATCTAGGTTGATCACCAATAATTTTGTTGATTCTCATGGATCCTATGATGGCATTGTTAGATGTTATGAGTTTATTAACATAATTTTTAAGAGTTTCAGTGGGGTTCTTATTTAATCTTTTGAATTTGGATTGGTCATCGATGAAGTGCTGTAATTTGATATGGTAATTTGATTTATCCGAAATTATGTATGTGTTTGATTTATCTGCTCTTCAGATGGCAATATTATGGTGGTTTTTTTAGTTCTCTAGCAGCATTTGCAAGATTTGTTGGGATGTGATTGTGGATATTGTGTGGAGAATGGTCTTTTAGACCTTCAGCCCAGAGGTGATGTTTGAGATCTGGATAGAGTTTTATTAATTTTTCATTTTCCAATTGGCATAATGACTGGTATAGAATTTCAATCTCAGCCTTTTTTGTGAGGTTAAATTTTGGTTGGAGATGACAATTTGGTCCTAGATTTAAGAATGCCATCTGGTTGTCTGTTAATGTATGACTGGAAAGGCTTATGTATTTGTCAGTAATATTGGGAAGTAAAATATTGCCAGGGTATAAGTTGCAGAGTTTTATTTTTGTGATTATTTGTAGGTGTTTTATATGAGCATTATAGATTTCTTAAGTTAATGTGTCATAGTGATTTGTTATATTCATGTTCAGTCAGGCTATTTTTTTTAGTATTATATCATGGTTTTCAATCTCATTATTTACATGTTGAATTGCATTTTTTGCTATTGTTGTGTGATGTAAAACGGAGTTTCTCTGAAATGGTGTATTACATTTCTTGTTAGCTGCCGGGTCATGTAATTTAAAAATTGTGTATTTGGGCAACAATCTCTTTTTATACAGGTTTCATTTAAAATGACAGACAATGTATTATCATTAAATTTTTTTATATAATTTTTCCTGTGTTCGTATAATTTTTTTCTTTTTGGAACTCAAATTATATAAGAATTGTCTAAAGCTTTTGGCTATACTTTTAGCCATGATTAAGAATTAATTTTGTTTTACTTCTAAATAAACTTGTGTAAAGTTTATGCATATAGAGTCTTGTGTATGTTAAGTTCCAAACAAGGTAAACACATTTTTACCATGTTCATAATTAGTGTTATTGAGTGTAGGATGTCTCTTTTTTTTTTTTATTAGTAATGCTTCCATTATTTTTAATCAATTAATAATTAACTTTTTTCACTGTAAAAGGGTGAGACCTAGTTGCTAGTCTAGTAGCACGAATATTCATGCAGAGGGGACATTAGGGAGCTAAGCTCGTTGAAGCAGAAGCTGTGAAAGTATTTTTTGAAAAGACAGAGAGAGGCCACATTACGCCTGTGAGAAAGTGACTGCAGCTGAGCTACCAAGTCAGGATCAATCACATGGCAGATTCTCCGTTGGATTTTGTGAAAAATCTTGAGTTGAACAGCAGAGGTACCCAAACAGATTTCACAGCAGTATTCAATACACAGATGAATGGTAGATTTATATATGTGCAGGATGGATTCAGATGGGAAAACTTCATGGCTTTACACAGTGAACTGACCTTCCTAGAAGCAGATTTAGCTACGAGTATGTGTGTGTGTGTGTGTGTGCATGTTTATGTATGCATGTGTGCGTATATATGAGTATATTTGTGTGTATATGTATGCATATTTTTTTTTCTAATCATATCACCCCAAGCAAGGCATTCTACTGCCTTTATAGCGTAGGGTGTTACATAAAGCAATTGGATATAGGAAATGTCAGAAGGGGGTGATAGACGAGTAAGGAGGTACATAGGAATAGTGTTTGAGAGAATGGATGTGAGTTAATGTGTTAGGTGTCTATTGACCTTACATTTAAACTCCTGGAGGTTGTAGCTGTCGGGGAAGCAAGTATGCGTAAGGGAATACCACAGGCAGGAAGTGCAAGAAAAGAAGCTGTTGGAGTAGAAATTGCGGTTATATTTCATCGGTTTCACTGTAAGAGTGGGACCTAGTTGCTAATCTAGTATCTCGCGCAAATTCATACCTAGGGGGCACCAGTGATCTAAGTTCATCAGAGCAGAAGCCGTGAAAGTATTTATAGAAGAGGCACAGGGAAGCCATGTCACGCCAGTGAGAGAGTGACTGCAGGTGGTCAGCCAAGTCGGTATTGATCACTTACAGATTCTCCATTGTATTTTGTCAAGGACCCTGAGGAGAATAGCAGGGGCACCCGACCAGATGTGGCAGCAGTATTCAATACACGGGCGGATGGTAGATTTATATATGTGCAGGATGGACTCAGGCAGAAAGAACTTCCAGGCCCTGCACAGAGAGCCGACTTTCATAGCAGCAGATTTAGCAATGGATTCGATGTAGTCATTCCACTTGAGGTCCGCTGAGAGTGTCAGGCCAAGCAGGCATAGTGTTTTACTCTCTGGGAGGCAAGCCTGTTCCATGCTAATGGGAGGGAGGTGCGGTTGTCTATGGTGGTTAATTGATAGCAGCTTCATTTTGGAAGAATTGGAATTTACGAGCCATTTCTTACCCCAATCCACCACGGATTGGAGGTCCTTTTCAAGCTCAGCAGCAAGGTTCGCCTCAGCATAGTTGCAGTATAAAACACAGGTGGGCTCTGTGTGTGTTGAACAAACAGAAGTGTGCCTGCGGAGGCGTCTACAATGGGGATTAGCTAGTCGCTCTGGTAGACTCTTATCCTCAAATGCGAGTGGCCAGCCATTATATATACACACACACACATATATATATATATATATATATATATATATATATATGTGTGTGTGTGTGTGTTATGTCTAGTATATATTACAGTTTTAGTACACGATACATGGTACACTGTTGTGTAAAGGAATGTCAACAGTTATTGGCTTAGCAGTTAAATGCATCTCAACTAATTTGTATTTTTTACAAGCCATAACTACTAAATTCTAGTTGCAAATAATCTCTTGACACTGCAAATTGTTATAATTATTGAAAAAATACTAAACATCAATCTGAAATTGAAAATTGGGACTTAATTGCTTTCATGCTTACTTACTATACATAAGAGTACAAATTATTTCATTGGATAACATATCTATGAATTTTACATAAAATATTTGACAATACCTCTTTTGCATATAATCTCTATACAGTTTATTTACCGTTTCTGGGAAAGATCATGTTATCTAGCATGAACAACTGTCTGAAGAAGGGAGGAGGCTCAAACCTTTGGCCATGATGACTTGTGAGTTTTAGCTAGTACAAACATCGATGGATCCTCACACAGATCCGTCTACAAAATTTCTATCACAAGGCTTATGTCAACCTATAGTATGGTTTTCAGGGACTTTCCAAAGATACTACATGCTGAAATCACCTCCTCCAGACTGATAATATCAAGAAGTCAACTTCCTGGCAAATCAAATATATATACATACATACACTGACATACTCATATATACGTATATATGCACGCATGTACACACACACACAGACATACCCGTATATATGCACGCATGTACACACACACACAGACATACCCGTATATATGCACGCATGTACACACACACACAGACATACCCGTATATATATGCACGCATGTACACACACACACAGACATACCCGTATATATGCACGCATGTACACACACACACACAGACATACCCGTATATATGCACGCATGTACACACACACACACAGACATACCCGTATATATGCACGCATGTACACACACACACAGACATACCCGTATATATGCACGCATGTACATACACACACACAGACATACCCGTATATATGCACGCATGTACACACACACACAGACATACCCGTATATATGCACGCACATACCCGTACGCATGTACACACACACAGACATACCCGTATATATGCACGCATGTACACACACACAGACATACCCGTATATATGCACGCATGTACACACACACAGACATACCCGTATATATGCACGCATGTACACACACACAGACATACCCGTATATATGCACGCATGTACACACACACAGACATACCCGTATATATGCTCGCATGTACACACACACACACAGACATACCCGTATATATGCACGCATGTACACACACACACACACACACACACAGACATACCCGTATATATGCACGCATGTACACACACACACACACAGACATACCCGTATATATGCACGCATGTACACACACACACACACAGACATACCCATATATATGCACGCATGTACACACACACACAGAGATACCCGTATATATGCACGCATGTACACACACACACAGACATACCCGTATATATGCACGCATGTACACACACACACACAGACATACCCGTATATATGCACGCATGTACACACACACACAGCCATACCCGTATATATGCACGCATGTACACACACACACTCAGCCATACCCGTATATATGCACGCATGTACACACACACACAGCCATACCCGTATATATATGCACGCATGTACACACACACACAGCCATACCCGTATATATATGCACGCATGTACACACACACACAGCCATACCCGTATATATATGCACGCATGTACACACACACACAGCCATACCCGTATATATATGCACGCATGTACACACACACACAGCCATACCCGTATATATATGCACGCATGTACACACACACACACACAGCCATACCCGTATATATATGCACGCATGTACACACAGCCATACCCGTATATATATGCACGCATGTACACACAGCCATACCCGTATATATATATGCACGCCATGTACCACACACACACACAGACATACCCGTATATATATGCACGCATGTACACACACACAGACATACCCATATATTTGGGATTTGCAGTTTTGTCTTTCTTGTACCATGCTTTCTTTTGTGGCAAAAGACAAGGTAATGAAGGCTCTAATCTGTCTATCCATGAGAGCCAATTGCCTCAGCTTCTCTCTGCATGTGGTATTGACCTATAGCGGAGAAACATTTTAGATAGAAATGTCTCAATTCTTTCAGTGTCAGACAAGAATGCTTTCAGTGTCATTTTTGACTGTTTGTACCATCCAATCTGTGATTTTATTGGATTGAAGATGGTACAAAGGAATTTTATAAAGCATGCAGCCTATGCCTGTGGAGCTACTCTCACTCTCACTTTGCCATTGCATATAATTCCATTTTCAACTGTTAACTTATACCGTATCACCTTAAATGGCTGCTCTGCTAGTGAACAATTGTTTCACTTCTTATTCTTTCAATTATTTTGCTCAATACTAAGGCTTGATCTATGTCTTTTGTTAACCTGTTGACCAGAAATACATCTGACTCTACCCATTAAATTATCCTTTCATCCTCAGTTCCATGTTGTGGTGGAGACTTACCTCGCCAAAGCAAGAGAAGGCAGTTTGTCTGCACATGCATTCATAGGCGTCATGGAACCACAAGGCGAGCTCATGCAAAGCAGTTTTTGGAATGACTCAGCGCATGCGTCTTTGGTGAAAACAAGGCTTTTCAGAAGCGAGAAATTACAGTTTCTTGCTCGAGACAAAAAAACACATAAAAAGAGCCAACTTCTGTTTCGGAGGCAGTTCGGTGTTGGCAATTCGTGGAGGCTACACTGGTGTTCAGGAGACAGCGTTTTGTTTACGGTGCGCAGGGAACGGAGTCCCGAGTAAGGCAGTGTTCCAGCTTCTATGTGAAGCAGCTGGGAGAACGGATCCAAGCGGTCATTAATTTGTCTACCAACTACACTCCAAGAAGATACAAATACACACAATTGTCTGTTCATTTGTCAAAGCATTTACATGAGAGATGGTATTTTCCTTAATATATACAATACCAAAATCAACTGCGATGATTTTAATGGCCCAGCGTAAAATTGCTCGATGAGGTAACCTTCAGCAATTCGTTCCTTGGGTTAAAAATAAATACCAACAACTTATGTTTTGACTTTAGTAGAAATTTTTTACCCAGTAAAAAATTCTGTGCCCTCTCTATACTCCAAACAACCACTAGGGCCTCTTTTTCAATGTTTAAGTATTTTATCACTGCTGTTGTTAATCTCCTAGTTAAATGCATTATTATTAGATGATCTTCCTGTGATAGGATAGCAGCAATCAGTTTCTCACTTGCTTCCATGGTTAACATTATCTCTTTCTTAGGATCAAACACTCTTGTTAGAAGTTTCTTTTTCATAATTGCTTTTAGTCTAACTAAAGCATTATTTCGTCTTTGTGTTGATTCACACTTTGTGTTCTTTTTACGTAACTCTGACAATGGTTCAATTAGTTCACTATATTTCGGGATGTATCTACTGTAAAAATTTATCAAACCTAAAAAGGATTCCAGTTCCTTTTTATTGATTGGAATTAATACCTCCATAATCTTTTTGTTAGTCTTTCGTCAGGTGCTATACCAGTCTTCAATATTTGGTAGCCCAAATATGCCAGATTCTTTCAATCAAAGTTACACTTGTCTCTATTAATGGTTAACCTAGCCTTTTTCAATCACCATAATATTTAAGGACACATGGCCCAGTGGATATAGATTTTGGTTAGTTCCAGTGACTTGAACCAGAGAGTTGTGAGTTCAATACCAGGCTACAGTAGTGATAAACAAATAACTTATAGAGCTGAGTTAGTGGGAGATAACACATGACTACCAAAAGAGGCTTCACACAAGGAATGAGAATGATATACCCCAGTGATCGTAATAAAGGTTTTGGTTCGAAATTCCTAGCACCTGAAGAAGGCTGGAGTGTACAACAGCCAAAATGCCATACAAATGGTAACCAAGATGAGGACAATAGTCTGAATAATGTAAATAGTATGTGTGTATATATATATATATATATATATATATATATCTAAGCCATCCACATACAAGCCTGTTTTGCTCATCAGTGTTGCTAAACATCTATTTGCTTTTTTTTTTTTTTTAATCATTTCACCCCAAGCAAGGCATTCCACTGCCACCATTGTGCAGGGGGTTATATAGGGGAAAGTGATGAGAAAGAGTGGTTAGTTATAGAAAATATTGGAAGGAGGGTGATAGACGAATGGGGATACCAAGGATGGGGGTTGGATAGATAGGAAGAGTGTTTGAGAGAATGGATGTGAGTTAATGTGATAAGAGGTATGTATTGACCTTACATTTAAATTCCTGGAGATTGTAGCTGCCGGGGAAGCAAGTATATGGAAGGGAATTCCACAGGCAGGAAGTGCGAGAAAAGAAGCTGTTAGAGTAGAAATTGCAATTACATTTTCTGTTTCACTGTAAAAGAGTGGGACCTAGTTGCTAATCTAGTATCTCATGCAAATTCATACCTAGGGGGCACCAGTGATCTAAGTTCATCGGAGTAGAAGCTGTGAAAGTATTTATAGAAGAGGCACGGGGAAGCCACATCACGCTGGTGAGAGAGTGACTGCAGCCGTGCTGCCAAGTCGGTATTGATTACAGATTCTCCATTGTATTTTGTCAAGATCCCCGAGGAGAATAGCAGGGGCACCTGACCAGATGTGGAAGTAGTATTCAATACATGGGTGGATGGTAGATTTATATATGTGCAGGATGAACTCAGATGGGAAAAACTTCAGGGTTCTGCACAAAGAACCAACTTTTATAGCAGCAGATTTAGCAATGGATTCGATATAGTCTTTCCACTTGAGGTTTGCTGAGAGTGTGAGGCCAAGGAGGCATAGTGTTTTACTCTCATGGAGTTAAGCCTGTTCCATGCTAATGGGAGGTAGGAGTGATTGTCTATGATGGTTAATTGAGAGCAGCTTCATTTTGGAAGCATCAAAATTTACGAGCCATTTCTTACTCCAGTCCACCATGGATTGGAGGTCCTTCTCAAGCTCGGCAGCGAGGTTCACTTTGTCGCCCACACCAGATTTTTGATCGAGGTGAGAGTAAACTGTGGTGTCATCGGCGTACATGCCTACTTGGGATCTTAGAACATCGGGGAGATCATTAATGTAAATCAGAAAGAGCGTAGGATCTAGGATAAAGCCTTGAGGGACAACCACGTTCATATGGTAGTTTTTCCAACAGATGTCATTCCCATACTGTGTGTGTGTAGTTTTTACAGATGGTGATGCATCTATAAATAAGTATCATAAGCATGTTTGTAATTCAGTGTTTGTCATTTTGCTAAAGTGCAAGTTGCTTTTTCATGGCATTAAACATTTCCTATTTCATGCCAAAGAAAATGTATTTGAGGGGTATTTTACTTCACTACTTCATTCAAATGAAACACAGAATTCTTGTTGAGACTTACAGTAAACATGCTCTGTCAGACACAAAATGCAGAGATTGTTGTAGAAGCTTCAAAATAATGATTTTGATGTTGAAGTCCAACAACTTTCTGGTGCACCGAAAAAGTTTGAAAATGAAGAATTACAGGCATTACTTCATGAAGACCTATGTCAGGCATAAGCTGAACTTGCAGAAGCATTAAGAGATGATCGCACAACAGTTTTGAAATGTTTGAGAGCATTATGATTGATTCAAAAGCAGGGACATTGGGTGCCATATAAGTGTAAGCCAATAGATTTCGATTGGTGTTTTATGTGTGTACAGTTGTTTCAACAGCTGAAATGAAAAGATTTTTTTCATTGTATCATGACTAGTGATAAAAAGTGGATACACTGCTATAAACATAAGTATTGTACATGACATCCATGACTTCTTTCTCTTCAGGTGGACCACTGTCAGCATCGTCCGACAAGCATTTCCTGATTTGGTTTAAATGTCTTTTGTGAGTAAGCTGGGGGCCTCTTATGTAGATATGTAAACCATATTTTCTACTCTTTTCTCAATTGTGCCCATTTCCCAGAAAGATTTATTATCCTAAAACGTCAGGAAAAAACTTTCTCTCCGAGTTGGTAGCATTTTGTAGGTACCGTGTTTGTATGGGAAGTAGTTTGTTACACACAGACCCGATTTTACACACAAACATTACCTTGGCTGGGGGTAATGATGATGGTGCATTGTCATTGTACGTGATTCTATGATTGATCTGAAAGTTCTCACAAAAATCTTTTAAATCACCAGACATAAATTGTGTCCCATTGTTTGAGACTAAACAATCAACTACCCAAAATCTGATGACAGGTTCAATTAGGAAATTGATTGTCACTTCTGTAGTGGGATTTCTATATCTGAGAACTTCAGGCCACTTAGGAAAACTATCTAATATTATAAGATAGTAGGATTCATCTAGCGAGCCTGTTAAATCTATATGAATTTGAGACCATGGTCGGTTTGTTTTGGGCCAAGGACTATATTTGATTGGAGATGCCTTAGCTGTCAAAGCACAGCCTTTACAAGATTTTACGATGTTTTCGATATTCTTATTCATGTTTGACCAGTATACAAAGCTGCACATAAGGCTTTACATCCTTGCAATCCCTGGGTGGCTGGCATAGAAATCTTTCAGAATTCTTCTTTGTAGTGTTGTTCACTATACTGCAGTACTTCACTGTATAGAGAGAAATTATCTGAAGTCTGTTTGTCCTTTTTACAAATTTTGGTTTTGGTTTGCCTGATAAACTCATTGTTTAGAGATTCTGATTTAATTTGGTCAAGAGTTACAGGGAGTTCCCTTACTGTGTTGCATAATGTGGTTTTAAATTCACCTTCTGTTCGAAGAGAAGCAATCACAATATCTTCAAGAAGTTCTCTCTGTTTCAGGATTAATCTGGTCAGTCTGTCAGCATGACAGATTTTTAGATAGTAGGAACTCCATCTTAAAGTTATAATTTAAAAAGATTGTTCCCCATCTCCACCGTCTATTTGCTGTATGCACAGGCAGACCATTTTTAGAATCAAAGATGATCGGTTTATTGTCTGTCTGCAATGTAAAGTGTCTACCATGAATGTACCAGTGAAACTTCATTACTGCAAAAATAATCCCTAACGATGACTCCTTAATTTACAAGTCTTTCTTTTCTGCTGAAAGGAGTGTTCTCAATGCATGAGCTATTGGTTTATGAGATCCATCTGGCATCTTGTGCATAATACATGCTCTAATGCCATATGAGCTGGCATTGCTAGCAACTATAATGTCCAGGTCTGGGTTATAGTGGGTAAGAAACAAGTCCAACTTCAAGACTTCGTTTATTTTGACAAATGTTTCTTGGCATTCAGGTGTCCACTCCCAGTCTTTGTCTTTTTTTCAAATGTTCATTTAATGGACTACGTAAGTTGTGCATATTCGGTATAAACACCTGATAGTAGTTTACCAATCCTAAGAAACTTTGTAAGAGAGAGACATGTTCAGGAGCTGGCATGTCCTTGATTGCTGTAGCCTGTTCTGGGTCTAGTCTAATGCCATCTTTATCAATAATGTGTTTAAAAAGTCGCATTTGGATTCTTTCAATTTGAACCCGTACTCCTGAATTCTTGAAAAGATTTTATGAACATGTTCCTTATGCTGTTCTACATTTTGACTAATTATTGATATGTTATCCAAATATGCAACTGCGAAGTCAAGGTCTCTCAGCATAGTGTTCATTACTTGTTGGAAAATTGCAGGCGTTACCTTTACCCTGAATGGTAGACATTCGAACTTGTACAACCCACAATGGGTGTTGATACAGAGCAACTTAGAATCTTCTTCCTCTTTTGGTATTTGAAGATACGCGCCACTGAGGTCGATTTTTAAAAAAACTTTTTCCTTTGTTTAGTTTTGCAAAAAATTTCTTCAGGTCTACAGAAAGAATAATGATAGTCTTTGAGTATCACATTAGAAATCAGTGCAAACTCGCATCTCCTTTGACTTCTTCACATAGACAGTTGATGAAGCCCATTAACTGTACACAATTTCTAGTGTGTTGAGTTCTTCATTTATTTGTGGTAAAAAGGCTAAAGGCACATTTTGTTTTTTCTTAAACAGTGTCTAGATGTCCTCATTTAACTCAAATAATGCCATCATCTTATTACATCACCCAGAGCCCCAGAAAAAAATTCTGGAAAAATTTCTCATGAATCTTTTATTAGATTATTTACCTCGGTGGTCAGGTTTTCAATTTTTTTAGCAAAATGAATTAATTGGCATGTCCCACAATTTAAATTTCTCCATCCAGTTGGTGTTGAATAAATTTTCTGTATTCTTTCATACAAACGTTTTTAGTTTTAATGTCCTTCCTTGAAATGTTACATTTGTGATAAGTTTTCCTGTAAACTTGATTTTCTCTCCTTTCATGGACCTGGCCATTTTATTAGTTCTTAGCAAGGTTGGTTTTTCCAACTTTTTCCAAGTGTGTAGATTGTTAAATCTGAACCAGAATCCAACTGTAGTTTAATATTTTTATTTAGGATTTGTACTTGCATGTATTTCCTAATGTTTAACCAGTTTTGTTCTTCTGATTTTGTGTTTTTTTTATGCCGCTATTAACCTTTTTCTTGCTCAAGAATGTGAGCACTTGTGTCCAACACAAATACAATTTAGGCACTTTTTATTCCAGTAAAGGCAGTTCATATATCAATGTAGTGACCTACAACCGGAACACAGGTTGGGGAAAAGTTGCCTTGTTTCTTTTTTGATTGGTTTGATTTAGAAGAAAAATTACACCATTCTTACTTTTAGTGTACTTTTCTTATGTGAGCTATGCCAGATTCCTTGATATTTTTCAAATCTTGGTGTATGCTTATGAATCTGACAGTCTTTTGCTATTTGTTGGAGAGTAAGGTTTGGCTCATTTTCCAATTTATTTAAAATTCTATGTCTGATTTCAGCGTCTTCAGCTGAAACGAGTCCTTGAACAAATATCAGAGACTTGAAATTATTCGCACACAAGTCTGACAGTTTGAAATCATTGCAATGCTTCTTCATGACTGATGCAAATGTAGTGTAATCTTCACTATACTTTCTAGTTAAATTCAATCTCTTCAATCTCTTATGAAAAATGTTAAGACTAAAAAGTTCTGTAAGAACTTTAATTGCTTCAGTAAATGTCAGTTTGCTTTTTTACAGGGTAAAATATAGTTCAGAAATTTGGTGTGTTATATAGAACCCAGTTTTTGAAAAAGGCAAACTTTCTTAGAGTCTGACTAATTTATGCAATCTGTGATGTATAAATCCTCGAATCTTAAGAGGTGAATGTTATATCCTTGTCCAGAAAATATGTAAAAATGTCTGTGTTCCAGATCATGTTTTGTGAGAACGCATTTTCATTTTTACTAATTTGTCCCATTTGCCAGTTCAAGCAAGTTTCTTTGCTGTTGTTGAGTTTAAAGTAGAATTTCTTTGAGTTTTTGAATTTAAGTCATTCTTTTCGTATATCCAGCTGGAGTTGCTCCATTCTCTTTTGTTGCTCAAGTTGCTTCTCTTGCCATTTAAATTCCCATTGGTTTTGCTGTTCAAGTTGGGAACTTAACAAAATTGAGCATGGCAGATTTAAATTCATTCATATTTGTCTGTGTCCATTTTTAGGTGGCCCTGTGGGCTGGGCTTTAGAATATGCCGGCTGCACTCCTGCAGAAGGTAAAAGTCCCTCAATGGGGCTACCTGGGGACATAATGCCTGGGGACAGGATCCTGGTGGTTGAGCAAGTCATGACCCAAGAGTTAAGTGGCCATGACTCTGCAACACACTACTTTGGACCTTACTTGGTCTAGACAGGAGGTTGGAGAGGCCCAATCTGATCAGTCAGCTAGTCATATCCATCACATCTAACCTACCTCAAAACAACTACAACTAACAATTAACTTTCCCAGTCCCAAACCCTACACTAACTATACTAACACCATACCCCAAAAATGTGATGGAAAGTGGCTGTATACCACCTGAAGTGCTTCAGGACTTGGTCAGTGAAACTAAAGACATACAGGTGCTTGAGACCTTTCCCATATCTGAGTATACTATTCACGTAGCCCTGTAGTGCAAGGGTGAATGGGTTTCCTCCCTGGCTACTACCCAACACGGGACTCTGAGATGGGTGGGGAGCATGGATAATGAAGAAAATAAAAACAATAAATGGCTACCAGAAAAAACTCCAAGAGACTACATATGAATTTAGACTTGGAATGAAAACAATAATAATCATTTGCCCGATTTATTGTATTATAATTAGTCAAGAAAACTCCCCTAGGTACACTGTCATCTTTCCTTATTCAAAAAGTAATAACCCAAAACATCACTACCAAAACAAAACTGAGAAATGTAACATTGCTTGTTGAAATAGAAAACCAAAAATATGCAATTTCCCTCCTAAAAATGAATCAGTTTCATAACCTGAAGGTTAAAGCTTACCCTCATGAAAGGTTAAATTTTTCTAAAGGTGTGATATGCAGTAGAGAATTACTTTGGTGTTCAATAGAAGAAATAAAAAAAGAATTAAAAAGCCAGAGAGTAACAAAGGTGAAAAGAATCACAATTAAAATTGAAGGAAAAATAAAAAAATCAAATACCTATATCATGACCTTCAATACACCCACCACACCAAAGGAACTAAAAATCGGATATAATATAGAAACAATAGAGCAGTATATCTCAAACCCCTTAAATTGTTATAAATGCCAAAGATATGGACACCACCAGGATCACTGTACATGTCTACCATTGAGATGTAGAGAACGAGACATGTATATAGACTGCCAAAAAAAACTATAAATGCATCAATTGCCAGGGAAACCATCATGCCAATTCCAAAAACTCTGAAACATGGAAGAAAGAAAAAGAAAAAATTTGTTTGAAATACACAAAAAATGTAACCTACCTGGAGGCAAGATAAATGGTAGAAACCACAAAATACACAAAAGTAGCAAAAAAATACCCTCAAAAATTATAAACAAAACTGTGAAAATAAGATTAAAATAGAAGACAAAGCCCCAAACACAACCCCAAAATGTAAACTTTTCAGAAACTACACAAAAATTGACTGGAAAAACTTAAAATTCAGCACATGAAGAAAAACAAGAAAAAAATCCTCCAGACAAACCAAAACAAAAACCCAAGATAGATCATGCTCTACTTTAAAAACAGTAAATTCAACCTGAAACAATGGATACAGATGACAAAAACTATGACACCCAATGAACAACCCCCACAAAGAAAAAGACAAAGCTCGCTTAATATTAAGAACAAAAACCCCAACGCAAAACAAATCTGAGGCAATAAACAGGAGACAGAAAATTCAAATGAAACAATGGGTATTGAAGAACAAATCACCAAAAAATCTAAAAATATGGCAAACAAAACAGCCTGTCATGCCCCATACACTGTAAGACACTTCGTGATGGTCTGCACTGACTTTTCATCTGTACGGAAAAAGTACTACAATACAAAAACAATGAAAGAATTATTTGAACATACCAAGATAGATCATTTAAAGACATTTAAAGAAAATAGGACTATACAACAAAATTTAATTAAAATAAAAATGTGTACAACCAATCTAATGCGTACAACCTCTCTAACGCGTGCAACAACTTTGAAACAAATGAACTATTTTGAAAAAATGTGATCCCAAAATTCAAAAACTGATCTAAAATGACCATAATGGTTGATGGGTTGTTAAACTTAAACCAAACCATTTTTAGGATTAAACCCAATACAGTTAAAATGAAAAACTTTTCTTTCCTTTGAACTAACAAAAAAAAAAAACTTCAGTAAACCAAAATAAAAATTAAATGAAGTGAATAAAAAAAAATAACTTTAATTTCTTGCTCACTTAGGGAATCACGAGTACTTTTTTTTCTCTCATAAAAAAGTATTCTTGTAGTTTAGTGGCTCACATTCAATCAAGTCTAATGTAAGTTAAGTTAGTTAGACTTTTTTTTTTCTTTTTCATTTGATTTCCTTTTCTGGATTACCAAGTACTATTAAGTAGAACAAAGTGTGACAAAAATAGAATTTTGTTCAGTTTCTTTTTCTGGATTGCCAAGTACTGTTGAATAGAACAAAGTGTGATGAAAAATAGAATTCCATGCATCCAATGTTGAACTAATATTAACAATTTCCATGCAGTCCTTTTGGGCTCCTTAAAGGTCCTTAAGAGTCCTCACTGCCAAGTTGTTGTGGCCTTGTTAGAGGCCAGAAATAAAGATACAAAGAAAGAATAAACAAATATATTAACATAGAACAGTAGTACAAAACATATACAAAATGAGACTGTTTGGTTTGGCTGTCAGATCTATCTGCTGGAATAGATTTCGATATTTATTCATGTGAATGATACATGAAATGTGGCACAAGGCCAAAAAGGGGGATAAGCAGAGGGTGGTCTTCAGTAGCTATCCTATATCTAGCTAATCACATTCATAACCTAATCATTTTTAACAATTTCTCCTTTACCACAAGGACTTGTTCATTGTCATACAATCCTACAAACACCATAATACAACAAATTCACAGGTAAGCCTAAAAATGGAGTAACAGCCATGAGATAAAAATTGATTTACAAATAATAATTTTATAAAATATATATAAAAATTTAAAGATATGAAAATGAGAAAGGGAGGAGATGAATAACCCAGAACAAACTAAAATTGTAGCAAAATATTAAAACAAAATAAAACAGATGTGAAATCAAGTAGCACACTCGCTAAGAGAGAGGGGAGGGATAAAATAAATAATGGAATAGGAAAATAAAAATAAAAAATGAGGCCAAAAAACAAACTGGGCAGGTTGGGAACCTTAATTTGAATCATAACAAAAGAGAAAACCAGGAACAGGCTAGAAACACATTCATTCACATTAACTGCGTACACAAAAAAAGTCTTAGCCAGGGAAGGGTTCACAGGAAGCCACTAAAATCTGTCAATATCAAGCATTTTCTATCAGACCTGATCTTCATCCTGAGTTGATGCTCAAAGAATCTAATCAGATGCAGATAAGAATAATGCTCATATTGCAAGATTCCCTCTTGTCACGTTGTCCAAATCACCATTTGCACTATGGTCAGCAACATGAGAAACACAATTCGTTTCACCCCACAAAACGAGGACAAAACATTATTGCATGTCTACGCAAGATCAATGGACACAAACTGATTGGGAGTGATACGAACTATCAACTCACTGGCATAGTCCCAAAAAGGAGCACCTGAGGACAATGGTAGAAGTTGTGCACAGCCGTTTCTTCTAAACCAAGGTCACACTGATGCTAGTCGGGCAAATCTGCCCCGCCCAATTTGAAGGCTCTGTCATTGAGAGATAGCAAGTTCTGAATCAATTGTCAGCTAAGCGAAAACTTAGTTGCTGAGGTAATTCGCCACTGGCACCCAATACAAAAATGAGCATGACTCGGCCACCAACAAGCCGAGCGAATCACATAGAGGATCCTTCGTCATAACCTTCTCCGAATAAATGATTCAAGTGCCTCCAAGGCTGAGAAACGGTAGTGGACCATGGAATGGACTGCAAGACACTTCAACATTCAAATAAGAATTCCGATTGATTTTGGAGCTTACGTCGGCGCTCAGCCCACGAAACGAGAGGAGTGATAGTAAGGCAAGGGAAAGCTTCCCTGACCCTCCTCTCCAAAATCCAATCCTCTGTCAAGACACAGCATAGGAAAGCCAACCTTAAAGCATGTTGGTAACTCGCCATGTGTGGCATCCCCCCTCCCCGTGATGGATGTTTGCCACAGGCTTTTTTGTTGACAAGATGCTTGTGTCTACCCCACAAGAGGGTGGCTAACAAGTGCTCAATCACTTTTTTATGGTCATCACAAAGAGGGAGTACCGACAACTGATAAAGGACCAGGGAAAAGACATATGTAACACACGCCTTAGCCCTCCCTGTCACGGACAACCACTGTCAGAGACAAGTCTGGACTATTGCTCTGACCTTTGCTAATACCTCCAACTAATTCTTCTCCAGCTGGAGATCTGACTCAAACTACACTCTAAGAATGCAAACCTGTCCATCTGTTCATCAGTCCTGGAGAGCAATGACCTTCCAGGCATCTAGCTGCAAGCCGGAAGACTTGGCGTGATTAATTTTGGCCCCTGTCACCTTTTCGTACTGTTCAAGTGCCTTCTGTACCACCTCAATGTCATCCTGGGACTACATGAAAATGGATACGTCATAGGTTTTTCGCAGAAATCTTGGCTCAAGCCCCACCAGGGCCAGAGATTACACATATGCCCTGTCCTTCAGTCGGCAAAGGAGGGGCTCCAACACCAAAGCATAAAGTAAGGGTGATAGTGGGCAACCCTGACGAACTGACTAAGACAGCACAAAAGCACCCAACTGCTTCTGTTCACCTGTACCACAGCACTGGGTGAGCGATACAGTAGGCTAATTCACTTGCAGAAGTCAGCTTTGAGTCTGACTGCCTGCTGGACAGATAGCAATGGTTGACCCTATCAAATGCCTTGGACTAATCCAAACTGATCAGTGCGGCTTGCTTGTCATCTTCTACACCCTCTAGAATCATACAGATCAAGTGCAGGTTGCTATGAATTATTCAACCCTTCACAGTACAAGTCTGCTCAGGTCCCAACAGAATCTCAGAAACTGTTTGCAAGCACTCTGTCAGGATCTTGGCCAAAATCTTTAACTCTGTGTTTAGCAGAGTTATGGGCCTGTAATTGTCTAAGCCGTCACCAACACCCTTGATCTTTTTCAACAGCATGATCACACCTCTGGAAATCCAGTCGGGCACAGAACCCTGGCAGAACCAGTTGTTGAACGCCATTGTCAAAATCAGTACAAAGATGTGACAGCCTCAAGTACAATTCATAGTGTAGACCATCAAGCCCCAGAGACTTGTCCATGCCAACCCTCTTCAGTGCCAAGTGAAATTCACCCTCCGTAATCTCACCTTTGCAGCTAGCTGCTTCTGTCGGCCGAAGTCAAGGAAAGTCAGCTAAATAACTGCAAAACTCCTCATCACAGAGACCAGGCTCCTTGGTAAAGTGGCTCTCAAAATGTCACTGAAACACATCATACATATTGTTGGTCAACCTCAGAGTACACCTCTCTGGGTTGTGACATCTCAAATGTATCACTCACCATCTCAACCTGACTCTGGTACCATGCAGTCCAAGGCCTGCCTAGCTAACGCTATCTCTAAGAGATCCCCCTCACCAGCCTCTGCCTGGGATAGACTATAAGTGTCTTCACCTTGTTAACCTTAGCTAGGTTGAATTGATAGCTATAGTCAGCGGTGAAAGAACTAATGCTATCCTTTGGGTTCAGGATGGCATTTCTGTCCTCCACTAAGACTAGGTGCGAAGTATCCATCAGGAATGGCCCCAACTGACGGAAAAAAAGAGACACACTCATCATGTTTGTTGGATGCATGAACCACAACAATCCAAAATGATCTACTGTTCACAACAATATCAGCCACGATCAAGCGCCCTGCCACGCCAACATGGACAAGGTCCACCATCGCATCCAGGATATGTTTAACCAACAAGGAAACCCCTCTGGTCTGCTGGTCCCCATATGCTGAATAAACAACAAAGTTGCTAGACAGCACATGAGCATCAACATTGCAAACAAAGTGAATCTCCTGGATTGTAGCCACATCCACTATGAAAGACAAAAGATCATGAAGCAGGTGAGCAGCTTTACCCTGATCTTTCAGGCCCCTTGCATTCAAGCTGGCTAGCTTGATAGACATTTTTCAAGTTGATTCCTTAATCACAGACTGGATGAATGTCTGCTGGAGTTGGGAACCCAACGTATTATCCCAGTCTACCAGTTCCAATATCAGATGTAATGCATCCATCTGTGACAATACTGCCAACATCTGTAGGGAACGTGAGTTTTAATGCTCTCTACAAGGAAGGATGGAGAATAACTGGGACCCTCCCACCACATAGCAGTGGTAATTTTTTAAGATCGAGTGTCCCCATTTGGGACATCCACAATTTGCACAAAGCTTCTGTAGCTCCCTCTAACATATCCCTTACTCTTAGATTGCTCCTAGTATTCTGAATTAGGGTAAGTACCCTGGGGACGTTGGAAAAATTGTTCGGTTCTTCACTGGATTTATCATCTACTGAAGTCAGTTGGAACAAAAGCCTCAAGAGAGCCTTTCTTTGGTCGGAGAGATCCCTCTCAAGTTCTTGCCTGTTCACTTGGCAGACTTTTTCATTTTTATAAATGTTTTGTCTTTTTTTTTTTTTTTTTGCACATCTAGATTGGGGGAGGGATTATCTGCTTTTTGGGAGGATTCATCTGCTTTAGGGGAGGGAGTTGCAGGAAGTCAAACAAGAGAAAAAGACTGATTCCTTGTTTTAGCTTTTATAGCTTTCACAGGCAACGCAGGCACGGATTGGATCTTGGCGGTAGCCATGATCCGTTCGTTCCATCCTGCCTCAATCTACTTTGATATCTTTTTTCCGGCTTTTCTACACAGTAACTTCCTTTTCCTCTCTCCCTCTTTTTTAAGATGAATGAGGAGGGGGCATTTCACTACACTCTCTCATGTTCTTCTGGTTCTGGTTGCTGTTGCTTTGTGAGTGCCTTCTTTGTAGGGACAACTTGCTGTTGTGGAGGGGAAACTGCCTTTTTCCCCTTCCTTACAATTTCCATCCATTCACCATGGCCCACCTCCTGGCTAGATTTTCAGCCACTTCTGGTATTGTTTGTTGGACCAATGAAACAACTGGTGTCATTTATGGCACTTGTGCAGCTGCTGGATTTCTTGCGTGGCACATTTTCAACAATTGCTCTGCTGCACCACATGTCCAACAATGTGGTCTTCGTTCTTCTACCACAACAAACAACTTCCTCCCACGAAACTCCAAGATGTTTGGAAATTTGTTGAAATTGGGTCAGTCAAAAGTCACTTGTAGTCCAACATCTTCAGTTGAGACTTCTGCCTTGCTCGCCACACGTGAAACCTCCTCCACAGGCCCAAACTGAGAGAAAATGGCCCCCATATATTCACATTATTTCCAACGGCACATCAAGCACCCCTACCCTTATTTGATGCATACCCATTTACTCTGTCTGTAGTCTTACAGTTTTTGTGGTCATTGTTGTTCCTGCTAAACTTTTTGCCTCTTCCTTGGAGCCCAGTAGCATGTCCCACATGGCCCTGGACCTTCTTGCCAATATTTTTGACACAACATTGAGGCTTTTTAGTGCCTCCTCCATGCTTTCTCTGCTTACACTACTAAACTTCTTCAATTTGACATCTGACATCAACAAAGAGATTGTTACAATCCGTTGCCATTAATGTAAATTTTGTACTTATCTCTCATTTGGTCATGGTAGACTGAGTGCTTTTTTGTCAGCGCAGCATTCCACACTGACAGAGATACAGCTGAAACAGTTGGCTGGAGAGACTCAGCCATTTTCTAGTTGTCTCCCTGCAATTAACGAAAAAACAGGAATAACACAGAAGACTAGAATCAAACTAGAGACAAAATACAATCACAAAATAACACGTAGGTTCAAAAGGTAATGGCCAAAAAATGGGCAGCAAAAGCTGGGTTGTCAATCAAAAACTCAATCAGCCGGGATAGATTTCTGCCACGAAGCAGAAACTGCTGCTTATCTTTAATTGGAAGAGTTTGCATGTGCATGGGTAAATTACCATAGCATATATATATATATATATATATATATATATATATATATATAATAAAAACCATTTAAAGATTTGCTGGGTGAACCAGCAGATGGTAGATCAAAGAAGTGTTCAATGCATAATCAAAACAAATGAACTGAATATGCAAAGCCAACAATATATCATAGAGCAAAATACATGCCACTAACTTGCTACGTAGGTTTCAACGACACTGGTTTCTCCTGGCAAAAAAAGTAATCTGTCTGCCAAGATACTTATATACAAAATTGCCAAAACTTTCATAGAAGTAGAGGGTAACTCTTTACATTCATGCCTGCCAAAAGAGATGGGGGAACCTCCTCATGGCCACAACCACTGAAACTCTCACTGAAGGCAGGGGATGTGAAGGAGAGGGAATCACACAAACCACCTCAGCATGGCTCATACACACCCAAGACATACTGTTTTGCATGCCTGCATCCTGTCATTACCTTAGACCTCTCATTCAATAAATTTTTCTTGTCTGGGTATGTTACAATATCCAGTTTCTCCTCCTGGTACAATCTGTAAACCTTGTCACCAATACTGTAAGGCCGGACTCTCTTAAGTATGTTCCATTTCATGTTAGGGCTTCTTTTTTTCGTTCAAGGCTGCACTGCTCTATTAGATTGCATTGACATACTGAAGGCAGCCAAGTCATCCAATCTATAGCACCACAAATTTTGGATCGAGGAAGACTGAGATTCACTCATATGAATGACCATTCTACAGTCTTTTGCCCCCTACCCACTCACCACACGAGAACTTTTGCCAATGGTTTATTGCACAAACTGCCAATCTAATGTTTGTCTTTTCAGTCTTCTTTTTTATGGACAATGCAACATTTGGAAGAGATTGAATAACAAATTTACACAGCCAACATTTGTAAGCTGATCGAAATCCCCATGGTATAATACGGGCTAGACACAAGCATCATTTTATGAATAATGTTAGCTGGAATTGTAGCTTCCTATTTTGTAGATCTATATGTTCTACCACTACATCTTTTTCAAACACACTTCCAAATTTGCTAGATGATGTATCCAAGCTAATATGAACACATCGTTCATGTGAGCCATCTAAAACAATTAGTAATGCAAAAATACTTCCATTTGACACTGTGTTGGAGTATTTGAAAGGGTCCACTAGTCAATGGTCTGATGGGTGTATGCATGTGTAAAACCAAGTAGAGGACATTTCGGACATTTGTTATTAGTTGCTGTGTTAAGAGATAATGATAACCTTTTGGACATGTTGTTAAAAATCCACTACGAAAGTTTGTAAAAAAAATTTTTCGATCGTATCTTGGATTGTAGATTTAACTGCATCTACCATAAACTTTAAACTTATTAACTCAAAAATTAAGGATTAAGGATTTGTGGACACATTTATATGAACTTTTTTCTTGTGTTGGTATGAGGAACCCACCCCCATAGTTTGTAAAAAATTTTTTGATACACCCTCTGTGTGTGTGTGTATATATATATATATATATATATATACGTACCTACAATAAAGTAGCACTAATTAAAGACTAAAGTCAGAAAAAGCCAATGCTAACTTATCAGTAACGTAAATCGTCAACAACCCAAAGAGGACTACCACGTGGGTTAAAGGGGAAGAAAAAAAAGAAACAAACCAAGCACAAGAACAATGCGTCAAGAGCTTGTTTGAAAGAAAAATAAACCCAAGACGAAAACCTTAACAGCAGAGTGCTCCATACGGAAGTAGAGCAAAAATACAATACACTAAATCTAAAGATGAGCCAAACACTGACCACAGTTCCAAGCAACGGATTGTCATATATATATATATATATATATATATATATATGGTAATTATTATTAAAATAATAATGGCATACTGCAACTTAATAGCATAAAGTTTGTGTTAAATCACCATCATCAGCCAGTAAAATGTGGTTATTTTGTAATATATAGATAAGGAGATTTAAAATAAATAAATAAATAAATATTAAGAAATAAAAACAAGGTCAGCCAATGAGATGAATTAAGTGGAGTGGGGGTAATAACTCAAAGAATGGGGGGTGCGATTCATCAGACGGTAGTGTAGCAAATGTTTTGCCACAGAAATCCAGACTTGTCAAAATTTGAACTGAAAGAAGAAAAAGATAAAGCAGAAAAAATAAATAAAAGGGAAAAAGAAGAGAGAAGGTGAATTCAAGCATTGGAAAAGATAAAAATAAAAGAAAAAAAATCAAAACTAACAGAAAGATAAAAATCATGAACTGAGATATCAAAATATAAACTTGAGGGGATTTCTTCATAAGTACAAATACAATAAGAATAGCAGTTAAAAAAATTGCCAGTTTAATAAGCTAATTTTTTTAAATTATAAGGGGATTATCATAAGTACAAAAAAAAATAATAGTAATTTAAACAAATAGCCAGTTCAATAAGCTACTTTTTTTAAGTTATAAGGGAATTTGTTCATAAGTACAAACAAAATAATAGAAATTTTTAAAAATTGCCCATTCAATAAGCTAAATTTTTTAAAAATTATAGGTGGATTATTTCATAAGTACAAATAAAAAATAAAATAATAGTAATTAAAAAAATTTCTAGTTCAATACACTAAATTTTTTAAGTAATAAAATTAGTAAATAGTGAAAATATTTAAATAAATTTGAAATAATTTCAGATATATTTAAGGGTATGAAAGATTTTATGATTGCAGAAATTAGTTATTTGATTACGTTGGTTCAATAAGTCAGTTTTTTGGAACATTATTATATGGATTTTTTTCTTGTAAGCAAAGGAAACAGATTTTATGTAAAGATTTACATGTTCTAGCTTTAGTTAATATTTTCCATTTAACTGTAGGAGTTTTATTTGCATCTTTCATTTACCAGTAGTATTTAGATAATGAAGCAGAATTACTCTGCTTTATTATCGAAAGATAAGTTATACTGGTAGAATCAAGACTTGAAATTCTTCTTGGTATATCCGATATGATGTTTGGCAAGATTAGGATTTTCATTGGTAGCTAAGAATAACTAATAAGAAAAGTAAAATCACAAATACAATTTTCCCTTTTTCATTCATTTTGCGAAGTGAAAGTGGGTGCACAGAATTTAAGGAAAAATTGAAGGTATATTACTCCCTGCTCCCTCTGCACATCTTCCCCACACACAATAAAAATGTCATTTGTATTTAGTTGAAGCTCATAATGCAAATGTTTCTGCTTCCCTAACCCTAATGGATCAACATATTGGAATGTTTGTTCAGTTCCTCATATGTTTGATTACTTCATTCTGATTATTTACATTATTTACATGGTTTGAACTGTTGTCCTCATCTTTGTTGCAATATTCACTTCGTTCTGATATTTATTTTAAATGCTTCACTTTTTCTTGCTTATTTTTGTTTGGATCTAACTCATTTTTCATTTTTTTTTTTTTTTCTTTAGAGACTATTTTTTAAGCACTAACTTATTCAGACAATTTTTATCTTGTATTTGTCATTAGAAAGATAAAACTACATACTCTTTTATATGGTGTCTGTCATATTGGTGTACATTTTCAAAATGTTTTCACAATTGACATATTTTTGGTATATGATGCAAATCAAAAGATTTGTGCGGTTAATAAAGGAGGTATTGTGGATGATCAGACATGTTGGTGGCTTGCAAGATTTCTTGATGGAAATGTCTTGCTGAATGATACTCTTTGATCAGACCAGCTAGACTAGATGGCAATCAAAACATGTGTTATGTAAAGCTAGAGTTAATGAAGATACTACAAAAATGTAAATTAAATATTGACCAGCTTGGCTATGTTAGTTTTTTTGATGTGTGACTTCCACATAAAAAAAAAAGTTCTATTTTTTTAAAAAGTTGTGATGAGCAATGGAAAATGAATACAATATAGAAAAGTCCATGGGGTAAGTGAAATAAACCACCACTAATATATCAACTGGTTTTCATTTAATCATCTTGATACTGCATTCAGAATTAACAGAAAAAGTTAAATATTTCACCAGACATGTTTTTCTGGTAATCAGCCAAAAATGGTTGGTGTTTGGCTGAGTAAGAAGTTGTGGTTCATCTACAATAGTCAGCAGATATTGCACCTTTTGGATTACTATTTATGGAATTTGTTTTAATGAAAATTAGCTTCAATCCTGTGAAAACCTACAAAAGTCTCCTCAAGCAGTTCTTTGCTGAAAAAGACAAAATGAAATTTTAGGAAGTGGCATTATGAAGTTAACTGAATCATTGATGATAGAACAAAATGATGTTATGCCATACAGTTAATGTTAGAAATTGTTTTATTGTTACTTCATAAACAACCATTTACACAGTACATAGCAATTATAACATACCATTCATATATATTAAATGGTTAATTTGAATACACCTTTCATATTTCAGATTAGTTACATTTTTAAAAAATATATTTGTAATTTGATGTTAATAATTTAGAAAAAATATTATTTTATCCATATTCATTACTTTATTTAATTTTTTTTTTTTTGCATATTCTTTGATGATCAAAACACCAACATGTGCAAAAGTGGCAATTTATTGAAAGTTTTTTTTTTTTTTTAAATAAAATGTTAGATTTTCCCTAATAAGAACTCAGGGAACCTATCAAGACAAGTACCCCAATAATGTAATTTCTCTCTTTGGTTGAATAACAATTATGACATAGCATGGACTCAAGAAGGTGCTGAAGTCATTGCATTGATATATATCCTTTCTGGTCAAGTCAAATTCAAGAGAAATCTGATAAGCAAAGAGCCAGTTTAATCCCTGTAAGTTAACTAAATCTCTGCAACCAGCTTCACATCACCTGCACAAAAACAATTGTTATCTTACCAAACAATCACCACCAAGAAACAGCTGAATATGAATGGTTCCAACAGTCTGCAACAAAATCTATATCTATCACATATATCCTCCTTGTAAATTAAAACAAATATCTTGCACATGATTAGACCAACCACCCTGCTAACAGACTGTATCCATAACCATGTGCATACATAGTGCGATGGGTAAATTATTACCATTATATTTTTAATTTTGTGCATGCTCATTGTTCATTTTTGATTTTGTTAGCTGCACAGTATAGTAGGATCATTTGGGCACTATCTATGAAAAAGAAGAGCACCATGAAACAATTTACTCTGCTAGTAATTTGGAAATGGTATGCTGTACTGCCTGACATTCATGCCAGAAACTCCAATATGAATATTTCAGAGTGTTTGGGTGTCAATCTGAGGACAGTGCATTTTCTATGCAAATTAAGTAGTTTTACTTTCATTTTAGCTTTGTTTCAAATAATTTAGATGCTATGAGCCCATAAAAATATTTTTTTTTTTTCAGATAGTGTAAAAAAGTTTTAAATGAACAAAGTTAAATCAAGAACATTAAAATAAGAATTCTACTAGATTAATTTAATTTTAAATACATCAAGTCAAAATGAATATATATTTGAAGTTCTCAAAGTGGACAGCATCTTTTTCCTTTTCAAACATTTTCATCTCCTTATAAAAACAAAATAGGTTCCTCCACTAAATCACTGAAAAAACAGCGTAGTATGAATAAAAAAGGCTCCAAACTTAATAAAAAACTTTTTCCATCAAAATATTTGTTATTATTATGAGGAAAGATCAAAGTATTCTGTAATTATTTGTTAAGATTTTTTAATCCCTTCTAACACATTCGAAATTTTGGTAAAAAATCTTGTTTTGATTTTATTTAGTGGGTAGCCAAATCATTACGAGAGTTTGCACTTGAAAATGTAATTTGTCTATAGTTCTGAGATGAGGTAGTATTTATATTATTCAGACTATTGTCCTCATCTTTGTTGCCATTTTTGTATGATGTTTCAGCCATTGTACGCTCCGGGCTTCTTCAGGTACTAGGAATTTTGAACTGAACCCTTTATTACAATCATCCCTTGCGTAGAGCCTCTTCTGGTAGTCATAAGTTATCTCCCTCTAACCCTGTAAGTTATTTGTTCACCACTGCTGTAGCTTGGTATTTTACTCACAACTCTTTGGGTCAAGTCACAGGAACTAACCAATGTCTATATCCACTGGGCCATGTGTCCTTAAGGACAATTGAATTTTTGGGACTTATAAACCTAATGTTCAGTAACCCTTTTTTTAACAAAGTTAATATTGTAATTTTTTTATGTTAATTGTTTTCTCTAGTATTTTTTATGTTAATTGTTTTCTCTAGTATTTTTTGATGTTATGGTTTTTTCAAATATTTTTTGATGTTATGGTTTTTTCTAGTATTTTTTGATGTTAATGGTTTTTTTCTAGTATTTTTTGATGTTAATGGTTTTTTTCTAGTATTTTTTGATGTTAATGGTTTTTTTCTAGTATTTTTTGATGTTAATGGTTTTTTCTAGTATTTTTTACCAGAGCTCATATTGCAATTTTTGACACTAATTGGAGTGCCAGAAAAAATCATTAGTGTCAAAATTGCAGTAAAAAATACTAGAGAAATTGCAAGATTTTGAAAACCGTGAATTAAGTTTAAGTTTTGTTTACAAATGTGTTGATTGCCAAAAAATTGAAAGATTAAAAAGAAAAATTAAAAAACCTTGTATTCCAATCAATATAATTTCTGTTTGAGTATTCTGCCTGCTAGAAATAATAAATTTAATCATTTAGCTTTCAATTAAAATTAAAATAAGTTTCAAGAAAACTTTTATTTTTAAAAATTCAATTTAAAAGTTAGTGATAGAAAATGAGTAGAGGTACCTAAAACATAAGTACGTAAAAAAACACAGCTAAGCTGTTTTAATATTTGTAATTTACACTACAGTAATTATTTTCACCAGGTTTCAAATCTGTACATCCTTGGAGCTATGAATCTCAAAATTTTGTTGAAAGTCTTTATTTAGCAAAAAACACAAAAACTGCAGTGAAATGTCAGGCTGCTCTGATCTTAGAACTAAAGATACAGAGATGTAATTTGGTTTTATGAAATTTCAAGGATCACCTGTGGTGAATATTCCTGATTTTTTATTTCCTATGTCCATAGGTTATTTTGGAATTATCATTTTAATTTGGTACAAATTTTATATAAACACCACCCATACGATATAATAAAAATAAAAGAAATTAACATGCACATATACAAAAACAGTGTGTGTGACACACACGAACACCTTTACTTACTAACTGCTAAAAAAATGTATGTTCCCACTTAAACACATGGGACAGTTGGGACTTTCACTTTTTAATACTTCTTCATAAAATGCAAGATTTTTAGTTGGAGGGTGTGAGTGTGAGAGAAGAATTTATAATTTATTTATTGTGTAAGTGTACTGTATTATTATACATACAATCATGCACACATATTTCAGATGTTCCAAAGGGACGTTGAAAAGTTCAAGAATGTATCAAGAAATCCTAAAAAAAAAAAAAAAACTTTGGTCATTTGATCAGATTTTTTTTTTAAGTGGGTCGAGTAGAGAACTTTTCAGCACCCCTTCGTAGGCAACCAGTGTCCTCCGTGTTTTAAAAATACCACGTTAGTAAGTAGCTGCTGCTCTTGGTGTTACTGTTATCACTTTGAGTTTGTCTTGATGTCTTCCTATGTTTGTTTTTTTTACAATTTACATATTCATAAGCATTGAACAAACACTTTTTTCTTTTCATTGTTTGTACAACATAATAAATTTTACACACACATATATATATATATATATATATGAGAGAAAAAGAGCATAGACCTTTGTAACTTGTTTCTTCCCACTCACAGTTGGAAAAATTGTATTATACTGCAATTATTTTTTCCACCAGGGTGGTTCCCTGTCTCTGTTCATTGCTGCCCTAGCAAGGGTTTCCTGTCTCAACTAGAGCTCGCCAGCCCGCGGCAGAAATGTTACTTGGCTTATTGTAGCTAATATCGGCCAGTGAAGCCTCTTTATTGATTGTTTTCATTTGCCAGGGAGCTGAAGAACTGAATATATATAGTTGCTTCACAAAGGTCAAACTATCTATATTTAGAAACTCTCGGCCATTAATAGCTTGTTCCCTCGACAAGAAATAGCATAAATATCGTTCGGGAATTGTAACCACTAAAAATGAGAGAGGGGTGCCAGTTGTTGTGTTGGGAGATTTTGCTTTTTCAAGCATTTTTCTTTGTTTAAGGATCTTTTTTTTTAAAATTAACAATCTAAAAAAGAAAACAATAATTAAGTGGATTTTCATTAAATTAATGTAACTTAATGATTGTTGCTTTATTTTCATTTAAAACAAAGAAATAACTCTGATTCTCTGTCATCCTGGCTGGTGATGAATGTTGATCACCCCTATGGCTTGTTGACTAATAGACTGTGCCAGTCACTCCCCCTCTCTCTTTGTTGCGTGTGTATGTATGTATGTATGTGATGCATTAATCTATCTCTGTAATGCTCTGAGCTATGCGTTTTTTAAACACGATTGTTTCTGGACGTTTGTACTGGTGACTGAATATGACCACTGCTGGTACTGCCAGGTAGGTGAATCAAGATGAAAAATGCTGTTCAGTTAAAAACAAAAAAAACAACCACCTAGAAATGTCATATCTCTTTACACGCTCATTATTACAAACAAAGTTTAAACTCAACATTTGTGCTCACCCCTCTCTATCAAGCAAGAAAGACATTTAACGACAAGTGTTTTACTTTATTATTATTTTGTTGTTTGTAACTTTTTGCAATATTCATATTTCTTCCTCTGTCGGGACTTGCAATTATTTTTGAAGTCCTTGTTTTTTCCTCCTGTACACTTGAAAGTATTTATTAACCATAACATTACTTTTCGCTTGTTTCTCAGATCTCTTTTTCATTATTACTCTTTTAGTCTTTTTCCTTGGATTTACCAAAATATTGATCCGACTAAAAAGTTTTTTTCTTGTAAAATAAATTTTGATCATTTTTTTTTTTTAACTCTAAGCAAAAACTTTGCTGGTTAAAGACGAAAAAAAATACTCAGACAAAAACCGAACTTAAATACTACTAGCTAGTCACTAACAAACTAGTCGTTCTCTTATTTCCATGGCAAATCAACCTCTTTTCCTTCACCCTATAAACTCCACCCTTCTTGTTTGTGATAGTCGTACTAATAGCAGATCTTCAGCATCCAATGGTTCCTAGTGTTTTTTCCCTAGAATTCTAAACATTTACAATTATTGTATCTACACTCTTTCTCTCTCCACTCATCCGGCAGTCGTGAGGGTTTTTTGTTTTGTTTTTATAACATTTTAATTTTCTAGTTTCGTCTTTGCTGAATTTATAAGTAAACAGATGTACTTTTTTTTTTTTTTAAGATCCAAAAATAAACTTATGGGAAACAGATAACATTTGAAATGAGAATATACGTTTTTGTAAACATCTGTAGAATAGAGGATATTGATCCACATTTAGTTTGCTTGAAAAAAGAAATCCATAGTCCATATTGACAATTTAATTTGTAGCTTGTTAATTCGTATATTTTAGCTTTATTTTCTTTATTCCTGACTTGTACTCTGGCTATGATGAGGAAAATAGGAAAGAGTGGCTTTTTAGTTGGTAACTGAATTTTTTTTTTTTTTTTTTATTCCTACTTCTCACTTGAATTGAACATAACTATAATATCAGAAAGAGATAGACTGTTAAAGAGGAGGATGGTTAATCGGCCGGTCGTGAAAACAAATCTTAATTCCCTTTCTGTCTGTTTTGAAATTAGCAGGAGCCAAGCTTGAAGTTGCTTTCTCCTCTTATTCGAAACTGTTCATAATCTTCCTTGTTGTTAGGGTCGGAAAAATCATCTTTCACTTTGACTTTGTGTGTGCATATGGACATGCAGAAATACACACGCATATGTAAATAAAAAAAAAAAACTACACGCACACGTGTATAAAAATGGTTGAGTCCTTTTCCTGCCTACTTACTGTTCTCTATCTCTTTTACTCTTCGTGTTCGATTTTTTTCTTTTTTGCTGGGAGGAGGGGGTCATACATTTTTTTACCCTTGGCTCATAATGTAAATTTGATCTTTAAAACGAAATGGCCTACACGAAAAAATCTAATTTGAATTTTACCATTATATTTTGTTGTACGCATCACGGCTAAGTAATCGAGTAACTATAAGTGTTTGTTTTTATTTGAGAAGAAGAAAAAAACAACAAAAATGCATACAGGCTATATGATGAAAGATTTTTTTTTAAATCTATATAACTTCGTTCAAAGTTTATTAAAATGTTTGAAAACGTGATTAATCCCGTAAGAAGTCAAAATAGCGAATTGTGATTTGGTGTTTGTTTTTTGTTTTTTTACAATACCCTTTGGGAATTTTTTATCGCGTTAATTACGCAAACAAGTTTTAAATTGTGATTTCATTTAAAAATGTAATTAAAAAAATATTTAAAAAAATGAAACTTCTCGCGCAATAAGTGAATTTTAAACCTACCCTTTTTTCACGTTAGGTACACAGTTGTTTATCAATTTATCTGTTGCTGAGTTGCATGTTTAATCAATCGTATAGGCTAATCATTTACAATTTTTTCATTATCAAAAACTTAAAATTGATTCGGGAAAGGGAAGGAAAAAGTTTATTTTCAAATAGTTTAAATTTTAAATTTATTACGCGTCTTTTTCTTTTTATACCAGTTGCTTCTTTTCTCGATGACAAACCTCGGTGTTTTTAAAATGCAAATCGAAACTTCCATGTATTCTTTATTAATTTTTAATAACATTAAAGAATCTTTAGTTTACAGCTGTCTGATTTAATCAGTAACTACTTTGACTAAAAGCATCGTTGGAAAAATGAATTCGTTTTTCTACCGGCACATCTCTTGTTACACTTACAGGGTTGTTAAGAAAGGAAGGTCAACCCCACCTACTTCAAACATAGACTACACACCTAGATTGACGGAAGAACGACGAAAATAACGTAAACTTCGTTTTCTTCCGTGTATGTATATATATATATATATATATATAATGAAACACTATGTAACAGTTGGAATAAAAAAAAGTATATTGATATGTTTTTTTGTTTTTTTTTTTTCCTCACACGGGTAGATTCTCTAGACTTAAACTAGTTTAATAACCTAGTTAAAAAACGTTTGACTTGATATCTCGTGTATTTCTGCGTCTGGTGTAAGATGTTTCCTTAATTTGTGCTGTGGGAAGTGTTCATTGCAAAAATGGCGGTTTATTCATTTGAAAAGATCACGACAAATTCCTTCTTGCGTATATTCTATTTTCAATAAATTACCCTTTTTTTTTCTTTTTTTTTTTCCATTTAGCAAAAAAAGAGATCTAACCCTGAATCATCGATGTGTACTGTGATTAAATTTTTAAAAAAAGGTTTTGCTGTGTGAGGTATAATAAAAATTTTGATTTTAAATTGGCACTCAAATCAACGTCAAAAAAAATGTTAAATTCTTAAATTAAAACTTAAAACAACAATTTTTTATGCGCGCTGTTACAAGATTTTTTTTGTGGTGAAGGGGTAAAAATTTTATTTGTTGATCTCGTCAATTTTCAGTTATCTGATGTATCTTTCTGTATGAATTTTTCAAAAACAAAAAGCATCTGGTACCTAGTTTGAAGGTTTAAAAATAAAAACTTCACAGCTGGAAAACAAAACAAGTGCTTGTCTTGCGGCTTTTGGTTTCTTATTTTTGTAGCAGCACAAGAAACATGGCGCATAAAATGCCCCCTCCCCACACATACACCATTATTCCCCTTTCTTTTTCTCTCATTTTTTCTTTCTCGAAAAAGTGTAAACAAATATTTTCAACATATTTAATTTTAAACGGACAGTAATGATTTTTACAGAAAATGATAAAGAACTGTTCTTTAACTTTACTTTATCAAAAATTAAAGCTCTTTTAAAATCATATTCCTTAAATCTGAATTATAATTCGTCTTCTCGCACTTGAAAAACAAATATGAAGCAAGTGTTTTTTTTTTCTCTAAGAGCTTATGCACAGACAATTCAATCAATGAACTTTAACAATGTTTGCTGAATAACTCACAAGTCACAATTATAGAAAAATGATATTTAATTTAATTTATTCTGCCAATAGCTTGGTAAGTAAAAGTTTGTAAAAAAAAAAAAAAATGTAGTATTGTAGGCTAGACTAAAAGATTCTTTTAAGAATGAAGAATTTTTAAGAACTTCCTTCCTAAATTTAAAACTTTATAAATTATAATTATTTTAATATCGTATTTCTGATAAAATTATTAATAAAAGTACACTCAATTTTTTAGCTTAAAAATACAAATGTCTTGAATTATGCGTTAGTTCTGCAACCACAAGAGAATTTCGTACTATTTTTAGCTTAAGACCAAAGGGAAGCATAATTTAAAGATTATGTAGCATTTGTATTCAAAGTGAGATGGGTCTTACCTGCCTCGAAAACCGGCATTAGACATGGCTTGGTTATTTACTAAATGTGTGAGTCTTTTTCAACACATGGCCACAAATTATGAGCGAATGGACAGCGAGACTAGTTTTTTTTACACACAGAATGTTTATACTAAAAAACGTGCATCAATAAGTCCGTAGCTAAATAATGAAAAATATTTTAATTTTTTAAATAACTATATTTTTCAGTATAATCTTTCTTTGTCAATGAACTTTCAATGGTTTTTACTTAATAGTTACGATAAACAATTGTTCAAAATTGTTCATATCAACATTCGGCTGCGGCATATCAGGCCATGAACTTTTAACTGTTCCTGCTTCACACACTATTTTATTGTACTTTTTTTCCTTTTACTACAGGTAACCGTAGAAAAAGTTCCTAGAAAAGTTATGCATGTTTTTACGGGGAGAATAACTTTGGTTAATTTAATTCACTCACACTGTCTCCAACAAAGGGCATTTGGCTCTAAAACCGATTCATTTGTTTGTTTTTTTTTTTTATTTTAAGTTCTTACAAAAAATAATAATAATAATTGCCGAACTTTATTAAAACTTTCAGAACTTGTTCACAATTGAATTAATTTTTTTTGAAACACCACTACTGAATTTCATGAAATTTTAATTTTGATAAATTAGATAGATTTATATCCGAAGTTTTTTTTTCTCTTAAAAGCAATAATCCCTGGAGAATGTAATTGTAAGTAATTACCAATTATTTTTATTTTTCTCAAACTGCTACTTATTTTCAAAAAAACTCTGCTCCGCATCGTAAAATAAAAAATGCAATAAAACTATATATTATTATCTAATTGGAAATGTTGCTTTTCTAAATGAGATTTATTAATGATACTGTTGACTTTAAAAAAATTGGATGAATAATGAATTTATATCTTTCAAAATTCTGCATTCCGGTGAATGTTAAGTGAATAAAACTATATTTATTAATCAAAAATTAAATTTTGAACCAAGATTCTTTTTTAAAATAACTTATTTTTTTTTATTTTTAAAATATTATATAACGTCTCCCTTTTTTCTTTTTATTTTTTAAAGTATGGTCAACCATGTACGACATTTAGCAGAAAATAATGGTGATGGCTATAGTAACTTTAAGTCAACATTCCTAGATTACGGAGAATATTTTCCATCATTTTCAAGATGTTACATGGACCAATTGATAAATGTTGGTTGAATCCAGTGACTTGATCCAAAGAGTTGAGAGTTCAAAACCTGTCTATAAAAACTAAAGGAAGATAACTAAATAGAAGAGGCATGACTCATGAAACTAGAACAATCTACCCCGGTAGATGAAATGAAAGGTTCAGTTCAAAATTCCAATAGAAGGTCGGATCGTATAATGACCGAAACGTCGTGAATATGGCACCGATGATTAGCAATCCGAATAATGTAAATAAATTAAAGCAAATACTTAATATTTAAAAAGAAAATATGCAAAAGTTCCAGTAAAAAAAACAAAAAAAAACTCTTGAATTTATGCTTTTCAATTTTATCCCTCCGTAATTACTTTGAGTTTGACCTTGGTTTTACCAAAATCATCTACAATTTTCAATCACGATCGGTGAAGATGTGTCGGAGTAATCTGAATTTTTCTTTTAAAATTAACGTTTTTATCTAGTGACATGAATAAAATTAATTTACCAACGTTGTAAGCATAGCACAATATGGAGAGTATGTACATGCGACTTGTACCAGAAATTGTCCAGATCTCATGGCACGCATCAGGTTTTGATCCTTTCTCTTGAAATGCAGTCTTGGCGGTGCTGAGAGTTCCTGGGACTGGACTTTAGAAAAGGTCGCGAAAAATGGTTTAAATTTTAATTATAATGAATGAGTAGAAACTATGAATACGTGAAAAAGTTCTAAAACATTCTTTAAATTTACAAAATTTTCTGCAAAAATTCGGTATTTCTTTTTTTATTCCGTCTGTACACAAAATTCATTTTGTCTTTGTCTTAAAAAAGCTAGATGTTTAGAAATCAAAAAGAAAAATTAAGCGAATTTCTTTGAAAAATTGGACAGATGAGGAAAAATGCATTTGGACTGGAGGATGTTAATAAAATACTATATTCTACGAAAATTGAGTTGAAGTGTAGTATTCTGTAGGTGCTTTAAAAATAATGTTACGAGTCAAACACGTTACATTTTTTCCTTTTTTAATAAACATAAGACAAAAATAATAAAATAATTATTTTAAATACTATCACCAATAAAATTTTTGTCACGTTTTAATTTGAGCACGCATGTAGCTACCATAAACTCAGAGGTAATGTCGGAATAAAAACAAAACATTATGAAAGTGAATTCACTGCTTATCACGGAAGATATTTTGAAATGGAGATTACTCAAAAAGCGATTTTGGGATTCGCCTTGAGATGATTATATTCAATTTCAAACGAACAGCTATGTCTTCATTGTTTTGTGCAAAATTTTACTGTTGAATGTGGATCGGCGGAAATAAAATTAGCCCAGGGCCAAAGTTAACCTCACCTTGTTTAGTGCACGTAATTATCTTGCAATTACGTGATATTTTTTTAATGATGTAAACAAATAGTTGATGAGTTAGTCAGCAGTTGAAGAAAAGAGGATTTTAGCCTTCAGCTGCAAACCTTGTAGTAGACAGACTGACTGCAAACAAAAAGGGTCATGGCTTGAAAATGTAGAACAACATTTTGGTAACAATAACAATAATCACAACACAATGTCTCATCTGTATGATTGAAGTGTAGAAAGACATCGGTTCATAGGGTAACAAGATTGTGTGTGTAAGGAGGGACAGCTGATAAGTTTTCAGAACGACCCACTTCTTAAAATCAGCATTTCAATAACTATGATTGATTTGGTGAAATGGGTCGATTCGAGAACCTTTCATCTTCCCCCCCCCCACTTTTTTTTCCACTTTTCAAAGGCAAAGGGACATTGCATTTAAAAATGTGCATGAGATAATTATGGCGACAGGATACCATCAACACAACTAAATTAGTTTTAGGCATAGAAATATCCATAATGTAAGAAGTGAACTGCCTAATTTTCAAGAGTTGCATTTTGAAAAACTGAAAATGCTGGTCTGGTGCATTAGTTTCCTTACAAACTGTCATTGCGTACAACTTTGTGAAAGCACTGAAAAAGGAAAATGTGTGTTTAGAACTTCGATTGAAATAATAGAACAGATTATTTGAAGTAATTACTGATTTTGTTAATATGGAATTATTAATATTAATTAAAATCGTAGTTTTAAGGTTTCATGGAATATTGATACTGCATATGGACTTGACTTGAAAATTTATTGTATGTACTCATAACGAAAAATAATCGCAATTTTTTTGTCCCTGCCTCATTTATTGTTGCTTGATCATAAGTAAAATTAAAATAAAATATATTCTTGCTTCAACAAACGTTCATTTACTTGACGTTGAACACTTATTTAAAGATTTGACAACGTTTCCTCTTTTTTTTTTTTTTACTCAACTGCCTTGTGTATCCATGTGGTGCGATTCATCGAATTGATTTAAGGGAAAAAAAGTTATAATCTTTCTACTTTTTAAGATTGAGATTTCAATACTGCTTATTTTAAGCAGTTTTGAAATATCGGATAATCAATGTAACATTTTTAATACAAAAAAAAAACTGAGAATATTGAATTAAAAAATGTTTTTATCAAAGTCATAAAAATTTTATGACTTTGATAAAAACATTATTACTCGGTTATTTGAAAATTTAACTGTCAATTGCCAAACTATAAGACGGGTTGCTGAAGACTCGGGTACTCGGCTCGACCCACATTCGAAAATCTTTATCACAGAGTAAATTTTTTTTCTCCTTTCTTGGTTGTGCCGAGAACTTCTCAGTACATGTTGTGTATGGTGGGTGTTAGTGTAGTTTAAATGCTTCCTCCCTTTACCCACATGAAATCTTAACATTATCTATTCTAAACTTAAAAAAAAAAAAAAAATAAGTCACTTAACTCAATGATTCTTCTCCAACACTTCAGTTAAGTTCGCAGCCTGATACGGTGTCAGCTGAAATTCTCGCCCTAGCTTGAAGTTTTCATCCGTGATTCACCATTGAACATGAATGAAAATAATTTCAATGCTTAAATTGAAATTAAAGTTAAATGTGCAAAAACAATTTTTTTTTCCTCAGAATTATTGGTATAAAATTTTTCTCGACTAGTAAAAAAATTAAACTATCAAGTTTTTCCTTTTTAAGCCCAGATACTCTTAGTTTTGAGTTTTTTGTTTTATTTAAAAAAAAAAAAAAAGTCAAGAAACAACTAACCCAAATGATCAGTCGATTTCTAGGAACACTACTTCAAAAAAAAAAAAAAGACTTGACTTTAAGAAAATTTGAAAATATCAAACAAAAATTAAAACTTTTTGGTGAAGTGAGGTGAACTTAAAAGAAATAATCAGTAGATTGGCTATTAGTATTATAGTCGGGATTTACCTTGCTTTTGAGAACAAAAGGAAGAAGAAAAAAAGTAAACAAAGTTAATGTCTGCTTTTAGTGTAAGGAAGTCTGGCGGATGTTTCTAATAGTGGTTGGTTAAAAATGGAGTCTGTGAATCTCGAAAAATGATGTCAGCCCAGCTGGGCGAAAAACATTCCGAATATTTTAACTCTTAGAGAGAAAAGGAGGTTGTGGGGGGCATAAATAAAAAGCATTTAGTCAGTAGCTTGCAACTAAAAGTGGTGTGTGTTTGCTAGATAACAGCATTTCCTTTTTATTAAAAAAAAAAAAATGGTTCAGGGGAAATCTCGTAATTGTTACACTCCCTTTTCTTTCACCATTCAGAGCTCACCTACCCAATTTGATGTATAAAAGCAGAAAAAGATCTAATTTACTATGTGCGTAACAGGGGAGGGGGACGCAACAGTTTCTTTCCTGTTAAGAAATGCATTGTTTATTTTATGTAAGCGGAAAAAAAAAAAAAATTAAATGCTTTCTTTACGAGAGGCAGTCATGTTTACCTTTTTTTTGTGTGATACTTTTTTTAAACTGGTATTTAAAACAAGCTTTTATTCAGAATGGTTGTGTATGTGTTGACTTAAAGAAACAAAAAATATCACTCTTCTGAGAGAGATGGAAAGAATCTTACCTCAACCATTTTAGTTTTTAACGTAATTATAAAAAACAAAACTGCAATTTTAGATACTAATAGGTCATACTATCCTGAAAAATAATTTTGGACAGCAAAATCAAATCTACTTTTAAAATACTTTGTCTACAAATACAATCATTGTAATGTACTTGTACTCTAGATTCACACGCATATTTGTAACGAAGTGCGTATACGGACAAATATTTATGAATCACGCGCATAAATACTTAAAAACTAAACTCTCTGTAGGTAGAGAACAAAATAAATAATCCATAAAAAATCTAATTTTCTTACTAAGGCAGCCGAAGGATAGGAATGAAAAGCAGTTGTATTTAAAAATATTTAGCTACGTCAAAATAAAAATGAATAATTTCTTTTATTCTCACTTAAAAATATTTTTGAATTCTTAAACGCATGAATTATATATTAATTTTATTCCTTTATTTTAAGGAAAAAAATAATTCCCGCTTCTGGTTTGATCGTATTCTTGTTGAATCTCTAGTTTTGCCGATGTCAGTGTCTGTATATTGAGTTCTCTCATCTATATATATATAGAGAGAGAGAGAGAGGAGACAAGAATCTTCCTTCTCAGTGGCGGTGCCTTTCTGCTAACCAACCACCAAGAGAGTTAAAGATGCCTTTTCGTCGAGCGTTCTACAACAAAAATAAATCACTTGCTCTCTCGCTTCTTCTCCTTCTCCACCCCCAACACCTCTCGTTTTTAACTCCGTCGTGTGTATTGTTGGCTCAGATAACTGCTTTTTCGTATCTATTTTTGAAGATGATAATTTTTGAATGAGGGCGGAGGAGGAGGGGAACCAGTACAAGAAAACCCAAAATATTTTTGGAGAGTTTCACTTTCTAGAATCTAGATTTAAAAATCTAATTTTAATTATAAAATTATGGTTTGATTGCGTAGGAGGACGGAGGCAGATGTGAAAATGTGGCACTTAAAAGAAAAAAAAATTAAAATCTTTTTGTTTGAAATAAAAGATTTTAAAATTTAAAGTGAAAAGTCTTAAATTTTATTCACTTCGGCTACCACTAAACTTACATTTTCATTGAACATTTTAAATTTTATTTTCATGTCGGGATTTTCCAAAACAAATCGTATGTCTCACAGCACAGATTTGGAATTTAAATATTTTAAAACGTCTGTAAATACCAAAAATTATAACAGCTGCTTTTAGTTTATGTATTGTAATTTAAACAACAAAATTAATTACAATTAGTATTTTTGCTACGAACATCGATTAGGTTCATGGTTGTTTTTAAAGTGTTTTTCCAACTTTTTTTTTATTTAATTCTGAAATTTCAAAGTAAAATCTATTTTGTTTTTTCTATTAAGTTTCACACACACACACACACACACACACACACATATATATATATATATTAACCCCCCCCCCCAAAAAAAAAAATTATGGATAAAAAAACGAAAACTGAAAATGTTTACCGTATTTTTTTGAGGAAATTTTTAAATATGGATTTTCATTTCGCTACATACGTATCTGAAAATGAAATACAAAAATAGTTATTTTTATCGCGTGAGTAACTACGAATTTAATTGAGTTTTTTAAAAAAATGCTTGCAATAGTGGAGAATTGCTTTTGCTTAACTTTTGTTGCAACTAATCGAAGAATTAAAAAAACAGTAAAAAAAATACAATAATCATTCATTACGTGCGTCGTAAACAAAAAATGAAATTCGTGGTCAGCTAAATTTTCTTGATAAACGTAAAGAATTGATAAATAAGGTGGGGGTATGGATTTCCACACAGCAGGGTAGGGAATATTTTTTGTTTGTCTTGACACAAACCAACTACAGTACACCACATGGAACTCTTAAATTTTCCAATCTCTTGAACTTGATGCAATGCAATAACGTACATTTTGATTGAAGTTTGTTAGTGTTCAGTGTTCAAGTATTTCGACTGCATTTTTTTTCCCCTAATCTTTTAAGCTGGCGGGATAGGGAATATAAATTTATTTTATTTTATTTTTTTTTTTGGTGAAGGGAATACTGAAGCTTTCTTAGAAAAGTATTTGGAAATTTTCCTCCCTCTCCCCACTTGAAATAGTTGATGATTATTAAATTATTATGTTAATGTTTATCTATCAATATGTGTATATTCCAGACTTCCCCACCTAAATAAATTTTTAAAAAATGATGAATCGAAAATGCTTTATTACTTTCTTCTTGGGTGGGGTTGGATCATCTTCAAAAGACTTTCTTTTTTTTTTTCTTTTTTTTTTTTTAAGCGATGACTTCTCGCCCTTAATTTTTTTTAAGCAGTAAAGCACTTTTTATTTAATTTTGAAAAAGACAATATTCCCCCCCCCCCACCTTTATAATCAAATTAAAATCCTCATAGTGTTTGTTGGCTTCTTGCAGTAATTATTCCAACCAAGTCATCAGACTCCAAGGTGGAGGCGGCAGATGTGGGCGCTAAAAGACATAACAACATTGACTTGACGAAATATGTTTAGTAACAAATTACGTCAAGTTCAAATCCTAACGATTTTGCTTAGTTTGAAGACATTTTGTGGGGGTTAAACAACCTCAGGTTTTTTCGTAATCCTCTGCTCTCGCCAAAACGAGAAAGGAAAATGTAAAAAAAAATTGTTCGGCTGGACAAGTTATTTCAATTTTTATGTAATTGTTTTACTTCCAACAAACAAGTGCTTGCTATTTTTAGACACCGATTGGCGTGTATATATAATATATATATATATATATATACACACACACATACTTTTTAGGACACGATCGAAGTTTTCAGTGAGTATAATTTTAAATTTCAGCTTCCGCAGTTTTCTATGTTTATTAATTTCAGATATTTTTTTTATTAAATTTATATTGTTGCTTTTATTGAAATAGATACTTTAAATTACTTAAAACCCGATTATTTTAAAAATCCAATTGCAGTTAGTTTAGGGAGAGATTTAATAATAATACTTGTTAAATACTTATGATCATTTTCATTAACATTGTTAATGTTTACATTACAATAATAACATTTTAAAGCGACAATATTGTCACGTAAAATACAATTTTAAATTTTATCACATGATTAAAAGGTTAATGCTTTTCGTTTTTGATGTCATTTGGACAAACAATGCGTATGTGGTCGTTTTACTGTCTTGCTTTAACTTTGTAATGAATGAATATTGATAACAAGGGAAAATCGGAAAGCCACTCCGACCGATGTCAATAAAATGATGACAGAATCCAGGTCATTGCTATATAGAAAGTAAGTAGTAAATGAAATCGACATTAATAATTAAAATAAATTATTTCCTTTTAACTGTTTACCTTTTCTTTGAAATCATTTGAAAGTTGCAAGAATCAGCAGAACACTATTTTTTACTAAGTTACTATCTCTCTGTTTGTCCTCTCTCCCTCCACACAATATGTCAGACAATAATCGAGAAAAATACATAACTGCAATAACTAGACTAAAAAAAAAAAATAATAATCACTGCCTGTTGATTTTTATTTTTAAAAAATAAAAAGCTACTCTTTCCATTTGAATTTTTTTTCTCGTTTCATATTTTGAAAATTAATTAAAAAGACTTGGATTGTTTCATTTTTATTTATTTTTAAAAAATGGTGGGGAAAGTACACTTTTAGTGAATTCACTTAAAAAGACTTTAAAAAAAATGATCATTACGAAAATCCCCCCCCCCCCCGGTGACAACATTGTCACCTGACCGAACACGGTCTTTCACCATGAATATTATCGACCTTTTTTTTTATTATTATTATAAGACAGATGGCACAGTTGTAAAATTAGTTTAGTAGTGTATGCGTGTGCGTGTCTGGCATATTTTTTTAGTTTCGTGAAATTCGTCTGTCAAGAAGATGCTTATAGCCGCTTCTTACCAAAACAATTTTAAAAGATGCTGCCAGAAGTTGTTGTTGTGTGTGTGTGTGTGTGTGTGACACGTAATTTTAGAATATGCTAAAATATTTCTCGATAGAAGCAGGCAAAAGAAAACAGGTTTCCCCCAAAATCTATTTTAGCTGGAATGTACGGAAATAGACAATGTGTTTCTCGACGGCAGCTACGACGATGACTACGACTTGACTAGTAAAAAATTCCATTGGCGTTATTTTTTTATTTTTTTAAAATTACATAGATTTTCGGGACAAAAATAAAATAAGCTTATCGCGTTTCAAAATATACATTTTATTGTTATAAATGTACTTGTTATCAAAAATTGTGTAAATTATTAACGTTCCGAGTGTGTTAGTGTTACTGTTGGGTTTCGTTTTTTTTTATAAAATTTTTTTATCCCTCTCATCATACTTGGTAATCTTCTCAAAATTTTTAATCAAACTGATTATTCAATTACGTTGTTTTTTTTGTTTTTTTTGTTTTTTTTTAAGGGATGGTTCCTAGTTTAATTATCTCTCTCAATCTATTCATCTTTGGGGCGATGAGTCGTTTCCGTCACTGAACTATGACTTTTGCCCACACTACACAAACCTTGGGTTTGAACTCGTTTCAGTCAGGAAAACAGGTTTTTAACAACCAATGCTTTAATTGCTAAGTTTGCTAAGAAATTTGTTTTCTTTTCCTTACCTGAATCTGTCTTATACATTTAAGTCTACCATTCGTCTAGGCATTGAATATTCTGCTTCTATGTATTTTGAGATCTTGATAAAATCCAAAGAATCTGCAATGTTATTGATCCTGACCTGGCATTTCAGTTTCAGTCACTTTCTCACTGCCATAAGTGTCTCTGTGCCTTTTTGGATTACGGCCGCATCATATTGAAACACCGGTTCTATATGATCTCCAAAGTTAAGCAATGACAAGCCTGGTCAATACCTAAATGGGTGACCACCTGGGAATACCAAGTGCTGTAAATTTGGATGTGCACTTGGTGTAATGAATAATGACTTGGATCGTTAACCGAAGAGCCAAGTTCTAATTTCAGTTGTGTTTGTTATATTCATGCAAATATCTGTAGAAAAGGTATGAATCTACCTCTTCTCCTCTCAGCTATGAGTTAGTAAGATTTGTATTACTAAAACCATTATTATTTTAAAAAAATAAAATGGTATACAAAATATTTAGATTTTGGCAATAATAACCAGTAAGGTTTGATATGCTGCTATACAACCAACCAAGCCTTTTCTATAAATATTTTCATAGTAATTATTCTGATGAGCTTTCATTTTTGCTATCTAAAGTGCGTCTATATATTATATGCAAAAGAGGTATTGTCAAATATTTTATGTAAAATTCATGGATATGTTATCCAATGAAATAATTTGTACTATTATGTATAGTGAGTAAGCATGAAAGCAATTAAGTCCCAATTTTCAATTTTAGATTGATGTTTAGTATTTTTTCAATAATTATAACAATTTGCAGTGTCAAGAGATTATTTGCAACTAGAATTTAGTAGTTATGGCTCGTAAAAAAAGAACTAACAATGAATGAAAACAATTATATAATCAAAGAAATTAGCAAAGGAAAGTCTTCACTTCAAATTTCTAAGGATTTGAAAAGGGATCATCGAACAATCAAGAAAATATGTCAAATGGGAATTCAACAAAGGAAAAAATAGTCTCAGGCTGAACTCAGGAATTTAGCAAAGCAAGATCTACCACATATTCGAAGGGAATTAAGAAAACCAAATGCGTCAAGTGCGTTCATATTTGAGGCCGCTGGAGCTTCAATGGTATCAACGGAAACAAGGTGTAGAGCATTAAGGAATTTTTCTGATGTAAAGTCAAATAAAGAAACCCATTTTAACAAAAAACTATAAGGAAAAAAGATTGCAGTGGGCAAAAAAAATACATGAAAACTGATTTCAGTAAAGTGCTTTTTACAGACAAATCAAGGATCACCCTCGATGGATGGGCTTGAGGATAGGTTTGCAAGCAACATGACTGAAGAAAATTTTTTAAATGCCAACAAGGCGACAGTGGGATCATGATATGGGCTGGGATTATTGGTAATGAGCTCATGGGTCCATTTAAAGTGAAAGATGGGGTTAAAATGAATTCCAAAAGTTATTGTGATTTTCTAGAGCAATATTTCTTTGACTGGCTTGATAACCAGTCTTTACCCAAGCATAGATCTATGATCTTTATGCAAGACAACGCACCAAGTCATGCATCAGTTTACTAAATTTTGGTTGAAAGAAAAGGGATTTGTTAAAGATTCTCTTATGGACTGGCCTTCAAATAGCTGTTACTTGAATCCCATTGAGAACCAGTGGAGCATCCTTAAGAGAGAGATTTATTCTAATGGAAGGCAATTCAATAGCAAGTGTTACCTCTGGAAGGCAGTCAAAGTTGCTGCAAACAACTTACCAGCTGCTAAAATTGCAAATCTAACATCAGATGTTGACAATAGGCTGCTAAGATTTATTGACAAGAAAGGAGCATTTGTGCAATAAATTTTTAAAAATTGACGAATTTGTTCTAAAATCTTTTCATATTATTTTTTACATTAATTTTACAAGGTATAATAATGTAGAAATATCAAAATAAATAGTTGCAAATAAACTACTGACAGTCAAATTAGTCTGTTTTGTTAACTTAGTAAATTTTTTTTCCAACCAAAAACAGTTTTCTCTATCACTATATATCTAAGTTAATAATATTGAGTAGAATCTAAACAAAATCATAATAGGACTTTTAACATTAAAGATGCAACTCTTTATACCAATTCATAACTTGCATATAATCTCTAGACGCAGTTTAGACTTTATGAATTTAAGTGCAGTACTAGATTAGTGGCAGTCTCATCATCTTACAGTTGGATTTTTTTGCTTATGAAACTTGCTTTCCAATCAACCTTGATCTTCAAAAATTTAAATGCAGTGTCAGTTTTTAATTTTCTGTCTTTTTTAATTCCCATTCTTTTATCTTTTAATGATTTTTCTTATCTTTTGTTTTGCACTCAGTAAAACCTTGTATCTTAATGGCTTTATTGCTTTGCTTGGGTGAAATGATAAAAAAAAATACACAAGGCCATGTGTTAAGACCAGTCTGTATTAGGACTGTTAAAACTAGAAGGAATGGAAATTGACAGTAGTGTAATAATGGCATTAGTATTATCCACACTAAAACTGTTATTAGCATAATACTTTTATAATAATGAACATTGTGATTTACATATTAGTGTATTTCTAACTTTCATTGTAATTACTAGTATTACTTGATATTAATAATTGTAGTGCAATATGATTATTGTTCATTATCAAATATTAGAACTGTGTGGATTCTTTTCTTGATAATTATTTTCAACCTAAGAAATATCCCTATGATTTTCCCTCAATAAATTTTACCACTGTTATGATTTTTACCTACTTTTCTTATTTTCATTGTTAACATTTATACAGTAAAAGACTATTGGCAAAAATACCTGCCAGTCTTATTTTGTACTTGTTGGTTATTCATATATTTTATTATCCTGTACTGTTATTGAGTGATCAAAAAAGGTCCACTTCATTTCTCAATCCCAAGTTATTGTCATTAATATAATTCATCGACCAATGATAAAATGTACTCTAAGTAACAATAGGCTAATGTCACTACTTCCATTTTTACAGCTGGAAAAAAAAAAAGATGTTGGTTGGTTAGGTTTGTTCTTTTGAAGTTGGAGAAATGGAACTGGTTAGGTACAAAACATTGAAATAAACTGTGCAATATTTTTTTTGTTTGAGAGATTAACTTATTTTGTCTTTTGTTAAATTTTAATTGCATTTTTTTCTAATCTGTAGAAAATCTAATGGCAAAGTAAATTCCTACATTGTAAAAACAGTTTTTTTAAACTGTTTAATGGATTGTCCTGTGCATAGGCATATTTTTTAATTCCTTTATAAAACAACTTTCAAATATGGAACTGAACCCCTAATATTTGGGTATCATGTTAGATGTTGTTCTAAAATTTATCCTGAACTTGGATGGCAGACATTAATTTCACAAGAGAAGTGACACCCAGTGTTACAATTTCAGCTATTTTTGAGCTGAATGTAAAGTTTTTATGGCTGTTATATATGGAAATATTCTTCTTCATTTTTTTCTTTTTGTGTATAGTGTTTTTATTAGCTTCTCACTTTTAATGGAATCAGGCAAATTAAGTCTTGTGTAGAAATGTTTTTAACTAAAATGTTTTGCAACAGAAAATATTTTCATGATTCCTATATACTATAGATTTATAAAACAAAAAATAATGATCTCAAAAATGAAATACTAATTTGGGCAGTGGTAGGGGGGGTGCATAAATTATAACAAATATTGTGCATTTTTATTCATTTCTTCTCTTTGTTGCTTTTTATGTTTTTATCCAGTCTAGTATTTTGCCTTAATGAAACAATGATTGAAAGATGAAGTGTGAAACCTGCTTAATCATGACAGCTTGGATGGGATAGGGTTAATAAGTTCTCAATTATACAATTTGAGTCTCATCTGAACCAAATTTGCTCAGTTGAGCAGCTAAAATTAAATAAAAAGCAAAAAGTTTTTCAAAAGACTCAATGTGTGATAATAACAGCACCTCATCTCAGAAATTCAGGAAATTGGTGGAAGTTGAAATATTATCACAAAGATGATGAATCCTGTCTGAAAGAATCGGTATATAATAAAAATTCCTGTCTCTGAAATTCAGGCTTGATTTTGTATTAAGTTTTTTAAATGAATATTTAACAATGTTCTTAAAATTAATGGCTTTATGATTTATACACAAAATCTGAGGGTGTGAATATTTGTGCTTTGTGATACTTCATTAAGTGACAATATATCATAAGAGCTTATTGGGAACTAGTAAACAAATTAGTTTTACAACAATGTCCTTCATCAAGGAAAAAAATTCCATTTGAATTTCTGTGACAAAATATTAAACACAGATTGTTCTTTGCATTTTGATTGTTTTGGCTACCCTTCCTTCTTCACTGTTCCTCTTGTATTTAATGACATTCTTAGAATTTTAAACCAAATCATTTATTCATGAGGGTAGATTATTCTCAACTCATTGTCTCTGCTTAGTATTCATTGGAATAATTGTCTAATTGATAGAAGTATTGGTTAAGTATTGCAGTTCATCTGGTGGTTGAATTCAGTTCTTGGATAAGACAGTAAAATCCATATAGTCTGGTTTAGTGGAATGAAAAGCTGTATCACAAAGATAAATTAAGAATTAACTAATATAAAATATCATTTAAGACAGGACACAATGAACAAAATCTTGTAACCATAACAAACTAAGAGAAGGACATCAGTTTAAATAAATCAAAATTTAAAAGAATAAAAAATGCCATATTTTATGGCTTACAAGACCCTCGCCAATCCCAAAAATACATTTATTATAGCATTATACAGTTAGGCAAGGTCGGGGCACTCTATGGGTCTAGGTAAACATAACTCGGATAATTTTTTGGTGTCTCCTTTTTAAAGGAGAAGCTACATCTTAAAGAAAAAACTAACTTTTCGGTATTAAGCATGATTTTGATTAGTATTTCACTTTATTATAATTTAATTTGTTTTTGTTTTTTATCATAATTATATAAAAAGCAACAAAAAAAAACTGTCATTCTATGGTTATCAATAATAATATTGAATTTTTATTAGTTATGCATTGTCGATCCTTGTTAAATTTTTAGTTGATAGTTCATTTCAATGTTTGTTGCATTTCACAGAAACTTATTCAAAACATCAGTCTACAGGAGTCTGCTAAGCAGCACAGATTGAAAATAAAGAATAATCTCCAGGCAAGACTTGTATCCTTTTTATTTTGGGGAGAATGCCAATGTTTGGCAGCTGTTCTACCAAGGAAGCTCCCAGAGCTTTGGGAGGGATAAATAGGTTTTAGGGTCAGATTTGATCTTCTGCCAACTATAAAAGCTCTGGTAGCACAATCAGTAGTGTAGCTGCCATGCATCAGCAGGCCTCTCAGAAGAACGGAGAAGAGTTCAAATCTTGCTTGGAGACTATTCCTAATTCCTGATTTGCATTGTTTATTCACTGCAATAGACTAACAATTTAAGCGAAATTATGATGAAATGCTAGTTATACTTGAATAATGATTGACAGTGTATTCAGATAAAAATTCATAATTGGTATAGAAAACAAATGTCTCTTTTTCTTTTTTTTTTTTCTTTTTTCTTTTTTTTTTTTGTCAGTAGAGTGAACATGACCTAAGCATTTATCTACAATATTGTTTACTTGTATATTTGGCCATTACACTTTCCTACCTGGGATTATTGTAATATCAGCCATGTTCCCAACTTTTCTGAGCCAGAATCAGTTATGTTTCTATTTAAAAACTTACTTAGTACTAGGTGGAAAATAAATTAAGGAAAGCAAGAGAGGAGAGGATATAAAAGTAGGAGATAAAAAAAAATTAGAGTAAATATATAAATTAAAAAAAGGGATATAGATCTCCATATCCTTTTCTCATATAAGAGATGAGGAAAGGCTTCCTAAATGTCTATGGATGTTGCTTTCTGTGTTGTCTTTGAATCCACACACTACTACATAAACCGGTATCAATAAAAAGGGTAATTTCTTTTTGGTATTCATTAAGAGTGGCAACTTGGATTCTAAGAGGCAGTAGGAGGACTGACATCACAGAAATGCATGTTGGCTTAGCGTCCCTCCATAGATGATCTTAGCCAATTGCAGACCTGGGTGTAGGAAGCATATCAACACTTCAGAATTATTGAAACTCCACCTCTGAATATTGGTATCCTCAGTATCCCACAAAGTCAATTGCTCAAGTTGGCTCATACAACTTATGATGTCATGTCATTCTTTATGACACTTGTTGCAGGAATACAAAATGCAATTCTTCGAAGCTGTAGATGTGCCCATCTGCAAAAAGGTGCATGGATATTTGGAAATGTCATTCTGTTTGCTCTTTGGCAAACCCACGGAATTGATCATTCATTTTCTTTTTTTTTCTTTTTTTTTTTTTTTTTTTTTTTTTTTAACAAAAATTTCTTTGTATATGTCTTCAGTTCATGCATACATATGTATGCAATCTAGTTGAGAGTATCCACTGTCCACACCAAACAATTTTTTTTTTATATTGTTTTTATCTCTTAAAAACTAATTGGTTCAATTATGCTTAAATGGCAGAATATAGTTTCATTTAAAACATTTCTAAAAGCAGAAGTCTTATATTTTTCCTACTTTTTGACTATACTACATGTGACCTTCCTTTCAATACTAGTTGCTCAGTTCTCACCATTCCTACTAGATTTTTGTATATGTTCACCATTTTCTTCCTTACTTTTTCTCTAAATACAGCAGGGACAAAATGTTGGCTGAATCAGTCGCTATGAATATCATACACCCATATATATATATATATATATATATATATATAGGGATCATCTACTCTTCTTTGTTTCGTTCTGAACCTATGCCTACTATTGCAATTACTACAACTATGGTCCTTGTCAGAACTCTCATCTGTCATGTTGTCACCCTGATACCTATCAAAATTCTGCTCCATTAGTACATTAGTTCTAGATGAGCATTACTATTTGAACCTGAGAAGCTATTTCTACTTTTACTATTACTTTGGGTTGTATCATTTTCTTCTTCTCTCCTTTGATGCATCCCAATGATGGAACATCATAGGGATATCTAACTCTCTTTCTGAATTGTCTTGTTGGCATCTCCATTTATTTTCTAGTTACCTGTTTCCTGAGCCATTCCCAGATTCATTGGAGAGTACCGTGGCTGCTAGGGTTGCCTTTTGTAGCAGCCTGTTATCAGTGGGAATTATCCATTCATTAATATTTGTTGCTCTAAGGTGTTCATCATGAACCTTAACTATTAAGCTAGTTAACTGATTCTTGATTTTAGACAATCTTCTTGACTACTGCACAATATGACCTCCACCTCATGTCTAATTTGCCCTATTTGTGATGGTTCTATAATAGACCGTCTTCTACTTTAAACTCTAGGTCATTTGTTGAAATGTTTGACCTTAGTTGCTGTTTTGTTTAAGTTATTTCTAACTAGTGTAAATGTGCAGTGTTGTTCCTGTAACTCAAGTTGTAGTGCTTATCTCTATAATAAAGACAGTGGTTTTAAGATATAGTAGCAGAATGATGTCCCTATTATAAAGTAGTATGGTGAAAATTTTGTTGACTCTCTAACGTCAAACCTAATTGCTGTGAGTATCTGGTTAATATATAAATCCCATGATCTTTCATTATCACTAATTTTTTTTTTCTTTAAATATTGTACATTGTCCTATACAACCATTCTACCTTTGTGGCTGGTAGAATGATGTTGTTACTTAAACCTTTTTAATGTTTCTTTCATAACTTGAACATTCTCTGTACCGTTATGTTACTAATTGAAGAGGGCTGTGAAATTTAGACAATAATTAATCTACTAATAAGTGGGTGATCATCTGATCCTTATTTGGTACAACAAATGCTTCAGGTCTGCTTGAGTGCATATCAATGAAAATTACTATGTACTGGTTTCCTGATAGGGTCTGTGAGCAATACCTATCTTAGAAAAAGGTAATAGATCATACTCTTATATATGGGGTTGGAGCTTTCACAAACTTTATTTGGCACATCCTTATAAATTCTACATAATCTTGAAACGCACCTGGCCATAAATATTTGTTTGATTGCTTGAAACGTCTTCTCCATTCTCATGTGGTCATTATCATCATGGTACTGCACGAAGTTGCTCTTTGTTTGGTTGGGATGAATAATACACAACTTTGTCAACCGAATGTATTTTTGTTCCCTAACTAGTCTTACCTTTTTTGGATTCTAGATTTGAGTCCTAAAATATCTCTGTCTGCTTCCTGCTCCCTAATTATGTCAGGTAATGTGGGTCTTTCTCTTGAGGGTTGGTATAAATTTTCTCTGTAAGTATTAATGTGTCTGGGCTTTAAATTATTCAAAATAATAGTGCTGACCCCATATGCTCTATCATCTATGTTGACTTGTTTTATTTCATTATCTCTAAGAGCATCTATTCAACACACATCCTTGCCTTTACTCTATTTTACAATTGTAGCATGCTACACTCCATGCCCACAACTGGATTTTCTTGTTCTGAATGGGAGAATTCAAAAGATACTGCAGAGACTTATGATCTGTGTAGATAGTGCAAAATTCACTGTGAGTAGTGGTGGACTTTTTGTAAGATATAGTGGATAGCATATGCTTCTACCCCCAGTTATCGATAACTGACCACCTCCTCTTCATATCACTTAGTTTGTGAAATAGAAAGTATACAGGTTTTTCCATTTCTCTTTTTAATTCTTCTTCATTAAGTTCCAACCATTAAGTCCAATGCATCTATATAAAGTTTATATTTGTTCTGGTCTGTTTACACTAGAGTCACTGATTCACATATATCTTTCAAGCAGTCAAGCATCATCCCACCTAAAATGCACATGCTTCCTAGCAATGAACCCCTGAACCTGTCTGACAGTGGTGGGAGTGGCTCTTGAGCTTTTACTTTCAGTATCTGGATGAATTCTAATATCAATGATTTTAAGCCCTATGTTACTTTTTAAAAAAATTCACACTTGGATGGTTTTAACTTCAAATTGTTTCCTTAAACTGTTGAAAACCATCTGAATCTGTTCTAAATGGTGTTCTATGGAATCAGAAAACACTAAGTGTGCTGCTCCTCTCTCTGTAAAATTCAAATTGTTTAACATTAAAGTGGTTTAAACTTCTATGACATGTGATCAGTTTATGTCTTTATCTTCATGTAGCTCTCTACTAGCCAGTATCTAGATTTTAAGACTAATTTGGAAAAGTACCTAAAGACACTAAGATATCATCAATAGCTAGGAGTGGGTGTGCATTGCTCTTAGTAATTTTATTTAGAGCCCTAAAATCTACACAGAATCTCTTACTACCATCCTTCTTCTGTACGAGCACCAATAGAAACCCCAAGGAATTCTAGATCTATCTTTACCCTCCCCACCTTTAACATTTTTCTAAAGCCTCATCTACTAGTTTTCTTTGTGTGAAGGGTGTACAATATAGATGTTTTTTGATAGGCACATGTTCATCAGTGTTGATATGCATTTTCACTGTATCTGTCCTACCACAATCTTTGTTATTCATAGCAAATAAATCCTTATTTTTCTTTAGCAGCTTTTGTATCGGTACCCTAAATTCTGGAATGTTCACCTGTTCTAATTTTCCCTCTTCAGCATGATGTTGTTTCACTTCTAATAGGGAGATGATATTTACACTGTCTACCTGGTTAAGCTTAGCTATCAGGCACCCTTGTCTAGAAGTAACTGTCTGGTTTGTATTATTGTCAATAAGTAATGGTATTCTACCCTCTGCACCTACTGTTACTACTTTACTCACTACTAAAATGCTACACAGGTTACTAATGAACCCCAGTTTTAATTGTTCAACCTCATAAGCATTTGTTAACTTATCGTCCTGTAGTCAGTTTTTTGCCATACACATGTACATGATCTGGACCCCCATTTTGCTGTAGCTAGTCTTGTCTCAATATTATATTTCTATTTGTTTCTCACTATGTAAAAATTGTGCAGTGTGAACTGGTTGCCTATCTGAACTTGTAGTTTTGCATTTCCATCTATCTGTAGAGGTAAAGCATTTGTAGACGTAGCTCTTTATTTAACATTTCAGGTTTTGGTTGCAGCATACTTAAACTCTATGTATAACTGATACTTTTTCTCCTGTGTCTATTAGAGCCTTATATGAATGAATACCTAGCTTAATCCGGTGTTAGGTGAGCCCATATTATCAACTACAAACGTCGATAATTCCTTTCTCCATTTGGTAGACTCCTTTTGACCAGACACTCTCAATTTCCCAAAAGCAATTGCTTGCAACTCTAATATGACTTTCACCATTGCATTCCCAGTAGATAACTTCACTTCTGCCTCTATTAACTATCTCCTCTGGTCATCTATGGCTTCCTACTTTCTATCACATAAATCGGGTGGAGCATATCTTCTTTTCCTAGTATTCCTTCCTATTTTGGGATTAGTTTCTACATTGGGCCTTCTCCGAGCATGACAAACCTCCATGTGTTTGTGTATGTGTTCTCTAAGTCTAATCCAACCCTACATCTCAACTTACTCCACACTAGTGCTTTTTCATACACAGCCTCTAATGTCTTGAGTCATTCTCTGAAAACTGTCATTCTAATATCTATATTATTTAACCTCTCCATGAAATAGTTCTTAAACTGTGATGCTACTCTTGCCCCCCCCCCCGGTCTGCTCCCACATAAAGCCTCTCCACTAATCTTAATAACCTGTTTAATATTAGTTTCCTAAAACACATATAAGAGGGTCTACCGCCTCTCCACAGATTTCTGCAAGTGCTAACTTTGTGCTTCCCAAATTATCTGTAGGCTGTATCTCCCTATAACACCCCCACTTTTTTTTTTTTTTTTTTTTACAGAGCTGTCCTCAGTCTTTGGTCTTCTGAGGAATTGACAAGCATAAAATAATGCTCCATCTTTTCTACCCATTTCCTAAACTCAGTATTTCTTCTTTCAAAAGTTTACATCTCACTGAGGTATTTGTGTCCCCTCAGTTAGTTGCTAATATTTTTAACTTCTGATGCAAGGCTCTGAATAAATTCAGCAAAATACTCCATTTTAAAAGTTGGCAAAAAAGACAGTGAGACAAAAATTAATGGGCACTTACCTTACCAATCATTTGTTCGAGTGGTTTCAGGTTCATAAAACATTTTCATGTGAAAATATGTATGTCACAATACCATGAAGTATCTGTTGTGTACTATGTCATTTCTGGATCCCCATGCTACTATATAAAACGGTATCAACAAAAAGGGGATTTGTTTTGTTTTTTGTTTTTTTGTATTAATTTTATTAAGAATGGCAACTTGGATTCTAAAATGCATTAAGAATACTGAAATCACAGGAACACATGTCTCACATTGGCTAAGCCTCCCTTCATGGGTGGTCTTAGCCAGTCACAAACCTGGGCGTGGAAGGCATATTGACACTTCAGAATACTCAAAACCCTTTGTTGAATTTTTGGACTTGTATTTGAAACCCATGCAAAGGCAATGCCTCACTTTAATAAAGAAGTTTCTGTAATAATTACATTTCAGTGATTCTTTTAAAAAATTGGTCAATGTAGATAAATGAGAAATATAATTTAATTTTATTTTCTATATATATTTTTCTTTTTTCATTTTAATTTAATGTAAATTGAAAATATTTTGATATTATTTATTTTATTAATAACCTGCTTGAATAGGAGCATTCTCTTGCATCTACACTATGTATTTCTTGAAGGCTCTTTCTTTTTTTTTTCTTTTTTTTTTTTCCCTAAAATTCTCATGTTTAGATAAAATGTTTTTGCAAACTATCAGATGGTGCCACTGAGGTGTGCAATCTGGTACCTTCTGCCTTGCAGTGATCTCTCTGAAGGAAGGTGCACTGTTCCAAAATTTTAACTGCAATACCAGTTAAAATATGGGGTCATAGAAGCTGACCTAAGAATCACGGACCTTTTATCTTGCAGTCTCATGAAACCTTATCAAGATTAGATGCTGACAAACAGTTGACTTGATTTTTGTTTTCATCCTGAATAACAGTCTATAACTTGATGTTTATACAGACCCTGAACTTAGTTGCTTGCTTCTGCTTTTTAATAAATTATTTCAATAAAATTACTGTTTTCCATGTCCAACCCAGATAAGATTTTTTTCTCTGTACATGTAGATATCTCTGCCAAAAGGGAAAGAAAAAGTAATGCTTTGAAACAAGGCTTTCCTAACTCCTTTTGGCAGAGAGGTGGAAATTAGTACACTTGAAAATGTGATTGGGTTAACATCAAAAATCAACTTTGGTATCAGTTACAAATTTGCTTTATTATACTTTTAATTTTCAAGATGTTAGATGCAATAGATTACTTCAACTATTTAAATTAGTAAATAATTAACTGTAAGTTAATTACTTATTTCAACAAGCTGAAAACATGCTCTCTTGGTGGAATTTTAGCTGGGAGGTGTACCTTGGTCCCAAAAGAGATCATAGATTTTAACTCACCCAAGCAAGTTAATAAAGACACTAAGATGCAAGAAGTTACTGAGTGAAAGATTCTGAGAGAGAAACAAAAACAAGACAGACGCTGACATTGCAGTTACTTTCGAAAATCAAAGTTGACTGGAAAGCAAGAAACTGCAAGAAAGTTTCACAAGCGAAGTGCAAGAGAAGAAACTATTAGCATAGAACTTATGGTTATATAGTGATATTTCAACTGTATTTGCTAAACAAGTACTACTTTTAAATTCACAAAGTTCAAATACCACAGAAGATAGCTCATCAGGACAATTATGAAAATATTTCTATAAAAGGTACATGAAACTGGAAAAATGACTGGAGCTGAGATGTCAGGACCAATAAAATTGTAAATTCTTCTTTGGGCTTTAACTAGAATATTTCTTTCACACATGTATGTATGTACGTACGTACACACACACACTCATATATATATATATATATATATATATATATATATCTCAGAGCACTAAAGCAGATGTGGTAGTAATATCCGATGGACAAATGGTGGACTTCTAAATAGGTACTACAACAGAAAGACAATACCTAAGGTTTAAAATGAATTTCTCAAAATGAAAAATCTTTCTTGAAGCTTTTATTATTAATAGATTAAATTTAATATTTTCTTTGATCTGTTTCAAAACTAACTTGAATTGACTGAAGAGACTTTTTGTTTTGAAATTGCTAAGATCACTGTTTTTTTTTGTTTTTTTTTTTTTTTGTTTTTTTTTTGTTTGTTTTTTTTTGTTTTTTGTTTTTTTTGTTTTTTGTTTTTAACACCCCTTTTAGCTGTTTTTGATCACACTGTAATTCTCTTTATTAAAAACTCTTTCAAAAATAAAATATACTTTTCTGAAACTGATTTGATGACTATTAAGAAATTTAAAAATCTAATTAATTTGATTTGAAGCAATTATTACATCAAGTTTAAAATATCACAGTAATGCCTTTTTTAAAAAAGGCATCTGTTCAAGATGTTGACAGGTTATCCAAATTTTTTTTTTTTCTAAGATATCTATAAAATTTACTTGTGGGTATAATGTGAGCAGCTTTTCTATATAATTGACAAAGCAAACCTCACTGCTGATCTTGAAAAGGACCTCCAATCTGGTGGACTGGAATGAAAAATGGCTCGTAAATTTTAATGCTTCCAAACGAAGCTGCTATGCCCCAACCACTATAGAGAATCATTCCTACCCTCTATAAGCATAGATCAGGCTAGTCTCCTAGAAAGCAAAACACTGCACCTCCTCAGCCTAATTCTATCAGCTGATCTCAAGTCGAATGACTACTTTAAATCTGTAACTAAATCTGCTGCTAGGAAGTTTGGTTCACTGTATAGGGCCAGGAAGTTTGTCTTGTCTGAATCCATCTTGCACATGTATAAATCTACCATCTACCCATGCATTAAATACTGCTGTCACATCTGGTCGGGTGCCCCCTGCTATTCATCAGGGGGTTCTTGACAAAATCCAATATAGAATCTGCAGTGTAATTCATCCCGACCTGGTAGCTCAACTCCAGTCACTTTCTCACTGTGGCTTCCTTCTGTCCCTTCTACAAATACTTCACAGCTTCTGCTTGGGTTAGCTTAGCTCCCTGGTGGCCCCTCTGCATGAATTTACTCAAGCTACTAGACTAGTGACTAGGTCCCACTCTTTTACAGTGAAACTGATCAAATGTAAGCATAACTTCTACTCTCGCAGTTTTTTTAAGTTTTAGCTACTTTAGTTTAAAATTTTCTGTAGTCATCACTCTTATTTTCTGATAATGTTGTGTATGGCTGTCCATATTTACAAAAACTGGTATGTTTATGCACACAAGGAAGAAAAAAAAATCCCAAATTCTTTTTTAAAATGTTGGCCGTTGTCGAATTGTACTTAGCTTTTCCATTTATGATTAGTAAATATAGTCTTTACTGAGGTTAGGTGATATAGTTATTAAGTAAAGTAAGATAAATTTTTGAAAGACATAAAACTTTACAAATTATTTTTCAAATTAAAAAAAACAAAAACAAAAAGAATTTTTGTAAAAATACATTATTCATTAAAAAAAAACTTTTCTTATCAAATAATGTCTTAATTTTGTTGCATTTTTTTCATTTTACAATCCAGAGCAGATTTTTGGTAACCAGTAGTCCTGTTTTAGAAATGAAATTGAAGATTTAATTTCTCCAAGGGTTTTTTTTTTTTTAACTAATATAAACATTAGACTGTAGAAACTTTAATTTCTTGAAATTTTTATAAAATTAAATAAGTGTAATGGGTGTTAAACGTGTGTGTGTGTATACACATGCATACACGTGTGAAAAGTGTATGTATATAATTATATAAATATCTATCTGCAATTTGGTATATATATTATTTATATATTATATGAGTGTGGTTCTTATTTGAAAGTGCTCAATATCAGTGATAGAGCTGACCTATTCATATAGATAGGTGTGAGTTTGTAACAAACTCACACCTATCTATATATATATATTTTTTTTTTTTTTTTTTTTTTTTTTTTTTTTTTTTTTTTTTTTAATCGTGTCACCCCAAGCAAGGCATTCTACTGTCACGATAGTGCAGAGGGTTATATAGAGCGATTGGGTATAGGAAATGTCAGAAGGAGGGTGATAGACAACTTAGGATGTACATAGGAAGAGAGTGGGTGTGAGTTAGTGTGTTAAATGTCTATTGACCCTACATTTAAACTCCTAGAGGTTGTAGCCGTCGGGGAAGCAAGCATGCGGTAGGGAATTCCACAGGCGGGAAGTGCGAGAAAAGAAGCTGTTGGAGTAGAAATTGCGGTTACATTTCATCGGTTTCACTGTAAAAGGGTGGGACCTAGTTGCCAATCTAGTATCACATCTAGGGGGCACCAGTGATTTAAGTTCGTCAGAGCAGAAGCCATGAAAGTATTTATAGAAGAGGCACAGGGAAGCCACGTCACGCTGGTGAGAGAGAGACTGCAGGCGGTCAGCCAAGTCGGTATCAATCACATTACAGATTCTTCGATGTATTTTGTCAAGAACCCCGAGGAGAATAGAAGGGGCACCCAACCAGATGTGGCAGCAGTACACAATACACGGGCGGATGGTAGCTTTATATAAGTGCAGGATAGATTCAAACAGAATTTCTGGGCCCTGCACAGAGAGCCGACTTTCATAGCTGCGGATTTAGCAAATATGGCCATATCTGACTACTGGCATGGGTCTGGGCTGATCCGTGCAATCATAGTGAAAATCCGGGCAAGGAAAAATGTCTTTGTCAGAAGTCAAACTAAACAATTCACAAAGAAAGAAAGAAAGAAAAACAAAGAAAACACCCAAATGAACGCAGTAAAAATCTGTTTGCTTATTTATTAACTATGGGAGAAAAGACTGGTTATACTCGGAAAGTCCAAACCCAATTTCCCAAAGGGACTGCAAGGCAAAGTTTTTTCGTCATCTTTTTGTAGCTACCCTTTTGATTTTTGCCACACCACTTCCACTTACTTGCCTGGTCGAAGGGAAGACACAATAAATCATTTTAATCTTCCAAGAATATTCGGGAGTCCTGAATATTCTAGGAAGATTAAAATGATTTCTAAGCTTCCCGAATTGGGAGGCTTAGAAATCTGGCACCTCTGTCTGTAGCGCCAGTCATGTCTTGGCGGTCATCTAGTCCTGAAGGGGTCATCCAGTCCTTATGCTTCTCCCATCCCAAAAGCCACTAAAAATCTTCATATGAAATTGAGAAATGTATGTACAATAAACTAAAAATATATTTCTTTTTTATATCAAAATTCCATCGCCTTTAAAAAAACCTTACTTATTCTTTTTTTAAAAATTAAAACTGAAATTTTCTTTTAAAAGTATTTTTTTTTTTTTCAAAATTGACTAAGGTGTTAAAGTTTCCTAGCCAATATTCTATTTATTACAGGTTTTTGAACTAGAGGTGTCAGTAAAAAAAAAAAATAGAGATAAAGGAAAAAGTTGTCTGTAAAAATCAAGAAAAATAATTTAAGAATACAATTGAATAGTTCAAGATGCAAAACTGGAAATTATTTCGTATGTAATAAAAATAATAGCTAATATTATTTTGAAAATTGACAAGTTTTCACTATAAATTTTCTAGCTGAACAATTTTTTAAACAAATATTTTTTAAAGGATATTTTTTCAATTATTCTTCTTGCTAAATCACCGAAAGTTAATTAAAATTCAGATAGATTTTAGGAGTTTTCAAAAGTTTAAATCTCATAAGTGTTAAAAAAAAATTGCGAAAGCGTGTGCATACCTAAATCTTAAATTTGTTTCCATGCTATTTTGATTTTTTTTTTTTGTTTTTTTTTTTGTTACGCTTTCAAAATCTTTTGAAGTATTTGTTTGTTTATACAAATGAAATAATTATATTTTCTCATTTGAATATTTTTGTAAGTTGTATCAACATCTACTTTCTGCAGAAAAAATATTTTCCATATTTATTTTGCAACTGCATTTTGCCAAGCATATCGATTTCTTTGAAAAGTGAAAAATAAAGTTTCGCAATACCGTGAAATTGTAATCACCAGTACATAAATAACTTGAATTAAATTTATTTTTATCTTCATCTTATTCCTTTTTTTTTTTTTTTTTTTTTTTACGGATTTTAAGTAATGTATGTTTAATAATCATTAACTGATGAAAACGTTACTTTTTTATATTATATCTCCAGAACCACTCACCGAAATTAGAGTAATATCAAACGGAGATCAATTCAAACATTGTTGAAGATGAAGGTGATAAAATTAAAGTTGCTCAGACTGAAACTGACTATAGTTCAAAGAAAACTAATCTCAGTAAACTTTCCATAAAAGTCTGAAATAGCCAATACTTGAATCCGATCCTGTTTCAAAAGTAGGTACAAAAAATAGGAAATTCAATTTTCAGTGGTACAAGCTGTATCTATGGATTGCACAATGGATGAACCCTGGATCCACCACTTCATTCTGGAGTCAAATCAGCAGTCAGCTGAGTGGACAGCAGCAGGTGAAAGCTGTCCAAAGCCACCAAACAGAAACATCAGCAGGCAAGGTTTTGGACTCTGTATTTTGGGATGCACAAGGTATTTTTTCATCAATTACCCTGAGAAAGGAAGGACCATCAATAGTGAATATTATTGGAGCATTTGAAAGAAGAAATCTAAAAAAAAAAAAATTCCCAAAAAATGTCCTCAAACGAAGAAGAAAAAAGTGATCTTTCACCAAGACAACGCACCGTGCCACAAGTTGATTGCAGCAATGGCAAAAACTACATGAATTGCATTTCAAATTGCTTCTGCATCCACTCTGTTCTCCAGATCTGCTCCCCAGTGACTACTGACTGTTTGCAGACCTCAAAAGAATGATCTAGGGAAAGAGATTTGGCTCCAATAAAGACGTGATATCGGAAACTGAGACACATTTTGAGGCCAAAGACAAATTGTTCTACAAAAAATGCATCAAATTGTTAGTCTCACCCTAGAAGGAAGCTATGTTTATGAATAAAGTCAAATTTTGCCTAAAGGTGGTTGTTTTATTAGTTAGGCCCGGGATTTGAGTTATTGTGTTATTTTATTAGGATCTTCACAGAAAAGTAATGTGAGAGGTTTAAAATGAATTTTAAAGTGAAAACTTTCTTGAAACTCTTATTTTAATTTCAAGCTAATAGATTAAATTTAATATATCCAATAAGCAAAATACTTTGCTCTATTTCAAAAACTAATTTAAATTTTGTTTTTGTTTTTTCTGCAGTCTTTCATCAATGTACTTTTTTTATTAATATATCTTCCAAAAATAAAATACTTTTTTGAAAATTTGAGAAATATTTACTGATTTAAAGTATAATTGATCTGATTTGAAACCAATATTATTTAAGTTTAAAATACCACAGAAATGCATTTTTTAACCCAACAGTAGCTATATCTAATGTTGTTCTACAGAGATTTTTATCTATAAAACATAATTGAAGAAAATGGTATAAGCACTTTTTTATATAATTTTTAAGTACTAATAATTTTGAAAATTTATGAAAATATTTTGCATAATGTTTTATTAAATTTCAGAAATTTGTGCTTTAAATTTCTATCATTATCACTCTTATTTTCTGCTAATGTCGTATGGTTACTCGTACTTACTAAAATCTCATTTATACATATACAAAAAATTAAAAATTCTTTTAAAAATATTGGTATTTGATTTGGATTAAGTTTTTCTATTTATGATTAATATAGTTTCCACTTAATATCTAAAAGGCTGAAATTTATACATAATTAGTACAATCTAATCTGGTGGAAGAAATAAAGAGTTAAGTTCTAAATTCCAATCACCCGAAGAAGGCTGGAGCGTACAAGGGCGGAAATGTTGTGAATATAACAACAAAGATGAGGACAATAATCCATACAATGTAAATAGTGTAAATAAAGAGATGTTTTTAAAAAATTTTCTTTTTTCTTTTCTTTAATCCATTTATGAACAAATCTTGAAAATTTCATGAAAGTCATTTGATTCTTGTAAGAATTTCCCAAACAATGTGTTTTTAATGCCAAAAAAGATGCTGAAAGTTCCAATACTAATCATTGGCTCACCTGCTGATGCAAGAAAAAAAATTTTAACCAAAATTTCAAACATGCTAAAAAGGATTAAATAATTAAATAGAATAATTAAAAAAAAATATTTTGGTCTTTGCTCTTAATCATTCAACCACGGTAGTGGTTGAATATATTCTTAAGCCTGACATTGAGTGAATCTAGGCAGCTTTCAAGCTTCACCACTAATTCAGCTCTCAACTAAATTTCAAACAGTTTACAGAGTTAGATAGGACACCTCCTTAGCTACATTTTCCAAAAAATTTTGAATTTTATAAAAAAAGAAAGTTACATCAAAATATGTGAAGTTCAAAAAGGGAGACTAAGTACATAAGTGAGTGACTAACACTTCTAAATCTTATTCTTTATAACTTTTTTTTAAAAATATTTTTGCATGCAGTCTTCAACATTTAAATTCTGATTTTATCTTTCCTCATTTTTGTCAATCAAACTTTGTTTATCACTTATATTATCAGAATTAATTATAAAAAATCAATTTTTTATTGTTTTTAATAAATTGCATATAAATTTTTTTCTTAAAATTTTTGAATGCAGTTTTCAGCTTTAAATTTATATTAAATTAATAGCAATGCCTGGAAAAATCATAGAAAAATACACACATGAAAAGTAATATTCTTAAGATTAAAACATGGTAAGGAATTGGCCAAGATATTCTAGAGAAGTAAAAAATAAATTTCTCACTTAAAATGTTGCATTCAAATTTTATTTTTAGCTGCAATATTTTAAGAAATTTCTTATTTTTTACTTCACTAGAATATCTTGTCTTGTTCCTTACCAGGTTTAATATAATCTTAAGAATATTACTTTTCATGTGTGTACTTTTCCATGTTTTGATGATAAAACTTTCTTCATCAAGTTTGGGGCCTTTTTTCATATTGGTATGTTCTATTGTAGAAAACTTTTTGGGGGTACCTATATTTTATTCATAGTAATTTTTTTCTTAAATCTACATTTGTATGAACATATGAGGACATTTTGTTTTAATTCTGTATTTAAGAAAAGGAAGATTTTTTTTTTACCTCCCACTTTACTGTTTTGTTTTTTTTTGTTTTGTTTTTATTCATTGTTTTCTTTTTGTTTTTTATGTAATAAAAAAAAAAACTACTTTTTCTTTATTTATTTTGTAGGTCATTCTTTGTAATTAACTTGCATGTTTTTAACTGTTTGTCTTTCTCTTTATTCTGTTCACTGCAGAAAGTCATTTGAGGAAAATGAAATTGTTTAAATGGAAATTACAATTTATTCTAACAACAAATAATTACTGTTGTTTTATCTCTGTAGATACTTATAGAAAGTACAAGACTGACATCATCAAACATTTCCTCCCTTTTCAATTTAAAAGCTAGATATAGATTCCTCAAATCAGTTTCAGAAAGTGAACCCCAATAATTATTAATCCTGTCTTTTTTAAATCTGGTTATAGTTTTATTGAAATGTAGATATATTGAAATGTTTTATCACCTACATATTTGATAACATCCATTCATTTAAATTTTAATGGTTTGTAGTGCAAGTTCCAAATGATGGATACTATTTCTATTAATAAATTAATTCTTATGATAGCTCCCATAATGCATGCATCATCCCCAAAATAGTCTGCCTCAGGAGTCTCAAAAGACTGTCATTTGCTGTATGGTGGATTCATTTTGCAAGAACATTAGTGTGAAGTTTTTTGGGGTTTTTTTTTTAACGCTGAGAAAGTCGCTTTTTTTTTTTTTTTTTTTCTTTAACTATATTCTGAGGTCAGTTTTATGTTAACGAGGTTCGAGTTATATCTGAATTGTTCATAGACTTGAGTGCAGGAACAAACTAAGTTTACCTTTACACTCCTCTCTAATTTCATGAGCCCTCTCCATAGATCATCTTTCATCAACAATAGTCAGTTCAGAAAAGAGACTGTTTATCAAGTGATATAATGAAAAAACAACATTCATATTTAGAATAATTCCTGATGAAGAGAACTTCAGTATGAATCGGATGAAATTTTAGTGTTCTTTTTAATAACTGCCTCTAAGCAGGAGACCATGTAGTCCCTGGTTTGATTCTCTCTATCTTGCAAATATATTCTACACAAAAATATAAAAAAAAAAAAATAAGTAGCTTTGTGTAGATTTGTGAATGTAATTAGTCAAATACAAAGTTAAATGAACAGAAAATAATTTAGATAGCTTGACTTGTCAAATACAGCCCACTTCAGTAGCATTCAACACCCTCAAATCCATGTCATAAATACTGGCTCTTAAAGTCTTTCTGTTTGTGGTCAAATTCACCATCTGCATGACTTACTGTATTATTTTTGATGTTGTCATATAGCAGAGTAAACATGGGATGAACTGAACATTAAGATCCAATATTTATGAGGCAACTTTGGAATGCTGAAGGGTTTAAGAAGAGTATTCAAATCCAAGCCAAATTTTCTCTGGTGATGAGTTTGAGTTGTTTGTAATATCTGATGTGCTACCCAAAAGTTTCTAAAATTTGAATACAGTTTGCAAAGTGTCAAGTATGGATGTTTTAACAGAAGTATGGCTCATAATTACTTTAAAGGAAATAGCTGTTCTGGATTGCAGCATATATTCCATACCTAATTGTCAAACACAACATTTAATCTGGTGATTTGAAATGCAAAAATAAATCAGGCATTGGTAATAATTCACTTTGTTTATTTGTGCCACTAAAGTTATTTAATCTGGCCATTGTAAGCAAGCCAAACCAGTTTTTTATCATGTAATTTTGGTCAGGTAATGTTTCTGTATCTATTGTGAGCAGCCTTTTAGAGTAATTTTACAATCATGTATCATTTGGTGTATGCAAAAATCTAAACACTGAAAAACCTGATGCTACTAATGTTATATACTCCTTCTAAATATATATTTCTTCTTAAAAACACCTCTGTTTGTTTGGGCCTCACATTGCTGGTCAAACGTGTTGGCAAAACGAACAACAAATGCTGTACAACACTGTTGGGCTGGTGACAAATATTAAACTTCATATATATTCGTCAGTTTTCACTGCAACCGATACTGCGATTATTCTCCAACTTCTTGGGTGATGATTAAACTTTTCAAATCATATACTGTTGGGGACCACTCAACCCAACTTTTTCACAAAAATTAGTTTCACAATCATTTCATAATCTTCTTCCTCATCTTCTTTGTCTCTTTCATTGTCACTGTAAAGCAAACTGCAATAAACGCCTCTATCGAAACCATAGGGCAAGACCCAATTGTAAATAAAATATGTTTTTCCTTTTTCATACAAATACATCTTAGGTGACATGCCACGTGTTAGGAGGTTGTTTGGTCAGAGATGTCAACACCCCCATTATGGAGACCTCAATTTTACTCAACTGTACACTTTAACAGTTGTAATTTGACTCTTCCAAAATCAAATTGCAATTCCCACTAAAAAAATTTCTGTCAGCTTGGCGTCACTTCCGTGCTATTGACAGCTATCTTCCAGTACAAACTTGAATGTAAGAGATAAACCTCTGACCCTGGTAGACAAAATAAAAATCCTAATTTGAAAATGTTTTCCCTTTTGCGCATCTGGCAGACATTTTTCGACATAATACATTTTACTCAAATTTCAAAATATTTCACCAAATGCAAATACACTGTCATAAATTTCATGATTCTGAAAAATATTATCGAATGAATATTTAACATTCCTTTCCCTCCATTCTTTCAAAATGTTCACCCAAACATTTTAAGTGTCTTTCTTTTTTTCCTTTTCTCATGATCAAAACCTCTCTGCCATACCCACCGTCACCATACAGAAATCTACATAATGAGGTATAATTTTAAAAAAATCACTATCACAACAACCAAAAAATTACACATATCAAAGGTGATATCCATCACTCTTCCATTGTGCCCATGTTTCTAGCTCGTAAATTTTAACAATGTAAAAATTTTAAGTTAGTCTCCTAACTCAGGCATAACAACAAACCAGGCTAAAACACTATTTACATGAGGAAAACTTTTCTTTTTAACTTTTACTGGCTAGGTCACCTGTCTCCACATACTGATACACATTGGCACCCAAACATGGAGTAATGGTTCATGTCAGAACAATTGCAACTCATCAGTGAGTTTGACCCTCAACAGGTTCTCTATAATTTTGGCCTTATGCCACATCTAAGTCACACTTAGAAAATCACCATTCCATGTGGTTACATGACTTATAACCATAAAAAAATTCATATTTTCATATACCTCTGTCAGTTTCCAAAGTTTTCTGCACATCTTGGCTTTATTATTCTCAACAACTGACCCTATAGCATTCTCTTTGCAATGGCGAACCTTTCGCCTTTATTAGTTAGATCATCTCATTTTGTTTCTTTACCGTTTTGAAGTTTGTTTTTTTTTTTTTTTTTTTTTTTTTTTCAATTATTCGTCAATTCAAGCACCAGACACAACCCACATCCTGGCCATTAAAGGAATGATTTACTTTTTATGCTCTGCCTCATTTCATTTTTATTTTTCTTGTCAGCCTGTTGTCAACTTTGTGGCAATGCCCAACTCCTTTATGGTACCGTGAAGAAAAATCTTAAACCCCCAAAAATTATCACACAATGTAATGGAAAAGAAATTAAAGCGCACCCAATTTTTACAAGAAATCTTTTTGTTGTTTTCTTGACACATTACTTTTTCCTTTTTTTTTCTTTCTTTAAACACAACATCAGAGAAAGTCTGAAAAAAATTTTTTTTCTTCTTTTTGAAGAACACACACACGAGAAATTTTATACAATGTTCAGAAAGTTCATTTCTTTTTCTGAAGAACACACATTAGAAATTTTTATGCAGTTCAAGAGTTCTTTTTTTCTTTGAAGAACAAATATCAAAAAGTTTTTTAATTTTTTTTTTTTTTTTTCTGAAGACAAAAGAAAAATTTTTATACAGTTCAGTTCTTTTCACTTTTCCTTCTATTCTCTCTTTGAACTTAACTACACCCACAGATGCCATGGTGCACGACCACTGCCAAAGATGGAAACTACATCCCAATTTTAAACTGACACCAGGTAAATGACTTTCACATACCTATGCAAACCCTTTGCTTGGGTTTCCATTACACATAAAATCTCATAAATCCCAATACATACGATGACTGGGCATGAAGATCTGCCCAATTCGTGCAGTGCATATCATTTCTAACAAGTCTGCCATGGACAACATAATAACCAAATTAAAGAGAAAAAAACCCCAAAGAAAACCATCTAAGATCTACTGTATCCGATAATGTTGGTACATGTTCTCAATCGAAGGATTAGCTTGCCATTCTCATAGCTGTAAACTCCCAACCAACCTAATCTAATCTAAACTAGCTCTACTTCCCTTGACTATCAATTCTACTACTCCCCCATCAGCTCTTCTTTTCTTTTTATCCCTCCTGAATGGCCTGACAACTCTTATAACTTCCCTCGGAGGGAAAAAAACAAACCAAAACCTCTCTAACTCCACAGTCAGACTCTGCAAAAGTATGCTGTTCCATGTTAGTTTTTGGCAGAACCAGCAACTTTTTTGGCCAATGAAAAAAATGAGCAGAGCCCCCCACAGGTAAATGAAAAAATTTGTCACCTACCTTGCTGATGACTGTGTCGTGACCGTCTAGTTCTTTTTTTTTTTTTTTTTTTTTTTTTGCAGTTCCATGGCAACCAAGGTTTGTATCACTCTGTTTTATTTTTAACAGCAAGCCACTTTGCACCAAATAAATGTTATGTACCACTTTCTCGGGTATATATTTCTTCTTGAAAACACCTCTGTTTGTTTGGCCCTACTGATCAAAGGTGTTGGTAGAACAAATGACAAATGCTGCACAACAATGTTGGGCTGGTGACAAACATTAAACTTCATATATTCAGCGTTTTTCACTGCGGTTGCTAAGGTGATTATTCTCAAACTTACTTGGGCGACTATTAAACTTTTGAAATCATATTAAAATGTTAGGGACCACTCAACCCAACTTTTTCACAAAAATCAGTTTCACATAATCATTTCATAATCTTTTGTCTCTTTCGTTGTCACAATCACTGTAAAACAATAAACTGCAATAAACACCTCTATCGAAAACAATAGGACAAGACCTAAATGTAAATAAAATATATTTTATTTTCCTTTTTTATACAGACATCTTCAGTGACATTTCATGGGTTAGGAGATTGTTTGGACAGAGTTGTCAGCACTCCCCATTGAGGAACACCAATTTTACTCAACTGCAAACTTCAACAGTTGTGATCTGACTCTTCCAAAATCAAATTGCAATTTCCACTAAAAATTTTCTGTCAGCTTGACATCACTTCCATGCCAGTGATAGCTATCTTCCTGTACAAACTTGAATGTGGGACATAAACCTCTGACCCTGGTAGACAAAATAAAGATCCCAAAGTGTAAAATGTTTTCCCTTTTGTGCTCCTTGCTGACATTTTTCAACAAAATACATTTCACTCAAATTTCAAAATATGTCACTAAGCGCAAATACACTTTATTGTAAAAAATATCATCCAGTGAATATTTAACACTAATTTGAAAACAAAGAATGTGGATTGTGATATTATTTTATACGATAAGATAATGAAGGCAAGTCTATTCTCTTTTATTCTATTTTATATCGGAACTGATATTTGTTCATATTCACTCATTGGCAGAGTACATGATATGCTAATCATTTTCACTGAAGAATGTAAGTTATTGAATTTTTAATATAAAAAAAGAATGTGTGGGGTCACTTTCTTTTTTAAGTTTTTAATTAAATATGATAAAATCATTTATTCCTCACTGTACCTCAATTTTACTCTGAAACTGTAAATACATTTAAATTTGATGTTGATTTCAATAAATCAGGTCAGTTTGTTCAATTCTCATTGTTCTTACTGACTGGAAATGTGTGTATATTTGTAACATTTGAGGTCCATAACCAGCGCCGACAATGTTTTATGCTTAAATGCCAGGTTATGTGCTCTATCCCTGTTATCGAGCACCTTAACGCATAAATATAGCATTCCTTAAAACTATATTTATATCATATATATTTTAATTTTTTTATAATTGTTTCACCCCAAGCAAGGCAGTACTGCCACTAGTGTGCAGGGTATTACAGTGAGGTAAGACAGAACAGGAAAAAATGGTACAGGAGATAGGCTATAAAAGAGGTAGGTCTCAAGAAGGTAGAAGATGACGATTGATGTTACATTTAAACCTTTGGAGGGAAGAAAGCATGAGGACCGGAGTTCTACATGCAGGAAGTGCAAGGAAAGAAACTGGTAGAGAAGAAGTGGCAGTTACATTTGCCTATTTTGACTGTAAAAGGATGGGACCTAGTTGCCAATTTAGTTGCACAAGTAAATTCATGAGTGGGGGCACAAGTGAATGAAGATTGTCAGAGCAGAAGCCATGAAAATACTTGTAGAAAAGAGGGAAGCCACATTTCATTGGTGAGAAAGTGACTGAAGGCACAGTGCAGATTCTTTGGATTTTGTTGAAAACCCCAACATGAATTGCAGGAGCATCCAATCAGATATGGCAACAGTATTCAGTGCACGCACGAATGATAGATTTATAAACGTGCAAAATGCATTCTGATGAAGCATCTTCTTTGCAGTGGATGTAGCTATTGATTTGATATATTCTTTCTACTTGAGATCGGCTGATAGTGGAGTTGAAGAGGCACAGTGAATCGCTTTCAGGGAGACTAGTGTGATCCATATTAATGGATAATAGGTAAGCTTCCCTATGGTGGTTAAAGGGGATACTCACACATTTGTATGTGTTTGTGATAATGTTTAGTGCTAATGTTATTTTCAGTGGCTTTACTGATAAAATGTATTTTGGCAAGCAGGGTTTTTTTATTGTAAAGTGCTCAATATTGTGGTATAGATAGAACATTGATAAGTACAAAGAGTTTCTCTTTAACAGAGCAGATTCAAGTCAACTTGGAAGTATCATGAGGACACTGTTATGTTCTCATTTGTCAGGGCTGTTTGCAAATAGATATGAAAAATTTAGATACATACACACACACCTGTGTATGTGTATTCTGTGCATTTATTGTTAACTGATAAAAAAGATAGATACGTTTTCATTTTTAATAAAATATAGTTAGTTATAATTATGTTGTGTAACTCTAGCAGCCATCAATTTGTTCTATTCATATTAAGTCTTAGATTTTTGTGCATGTGTTTGCTATGAGAACTCGGCACACCCTCATATGTGTATGATGAATCAGTATCTCAGTTGCCTAGCATATGTTTATCAACAATTTTGATCTGACATTTTTATTGTATAATGTTTGATCTATGGCAGTTTCAGTAAAATGATTTAAAAGATAATTCTATAAAGAATTAAAACCAATTTAATTTTTGCGGGATGGGGTTACAGGTAAATAAACATACTGTGAAAGAAATCATATTGAAATTCAAAATTTAAAAATTATGGAATATTTTCTATAAACATTCTCTTTATTTTTTTCTTAGTTATACCTTTAAATGTAACAAAATAATAAACAGTAATTTTAATCAGTAAAGGAAATCAAAATTCATAATTTTGTAAACAATTTAAAATGTATGGTGGTCCCATAAAGTCATAATCATGTCAATTCCTCTTGTCAGCATGGCTTATAACATTGCTTGAGTAGTTCAGTGGTTTTATTATTTAATTAAGGACAATAAAAAGGAATTACTTTCTTTCCTTTTTTTAGTTAGGTGATTTACAAAGGGAATGCATATATGAATCCAACTGAAGATAAATATTATTCAACATCTTACAATTCAGCAGTTTCAACCATTATCAAAATTGGTTAAAAACTAAATATTTTTCTTTTTTAATACTTTTAAACTTGACATTTTCTATTTATACCTTGATGATAAAAAGTAACTTACAAACCAAATTCTTCACTGAATTGTTAAATACATTTAAAACCCTAAAAATTGTAATTCTCAAACAGGAGATTGTATGTTTTTTTAACATTCACTCTTCTTTCTGAGTATTTGGTTTGTATCTTGTTGTACTTTGTCATCATAAGGTGTGTGTGTGTGTGTGTGTTTATATCTAAACTTATTTATAAATGGAACATTGTGTGTGTGTCTGTTACCTATAGACTCCGAAACGGCTGAACCGATTTTCTTGAAAATTTACACAGTTGTACTATAAGCATCTGCAAGTGTTCTTAGCTAGGTTTTGTGTCAAGGTACTCCCGATACGATAAATATCAAATCAATAATCGAAAAAATCGGGTTATAGAAGGAGTGGTCCGATTTTAATCAAATTTAATACACTCATAGACAAAGACATAAGAAATGATATTCAGAAGTTCCAAGGTTGCAGTTCTTACAATAGTGCAGAAAATTTGATATCGATACCAGGAATTCAAAATTTGACTTCCATCCATTCATTTTTCTTTCAGTCTACAGTTTCGCTTTAACTGGAAACAACTATTGCTTTTTAGTCTTTCGTGCCAACGTCCAAAGAGTCGGAGCTCCAGGACCATGGATTAGCTTTAAAGCATTCATTACACCCGAGCAATGCCGGGCTATACTGCTAGTGTGTGTGTGTGTGTATATATATATATATATATATATATATATCTCCATGTGTCTGGCCATAATAGGCACCTATTTGCCTCTGCTTGTAATAAGTGTAAGAGGATCTTAAATGACACTAAGCTGTTGTTTGCTGTGAGAATGAAGCAGCCCACAAGTTTGGCTCCAAAGACTACTGATGGCTCTGCAAATGTGTGCTGAACAACAGTAACTCGTTGATCCCTCCTTTAATCAATAATTTTGGGGTCCTCACAGTCACTGTGGACAAGGGCAAGTGCTTTGATCACAGATTTTCCTCCATATTTGACTTGTCTGGTGTATTCGCACCTGATTTCCCTCTTAGAACTGATGCTTAACTGAGGGATGTTTGCATAGCCCCTCTCTGATCTCTAAGATAATTTCAAAACTTGACCCCCATAAACTGAGTGGAGGCAATGGAACCCCTGTTATTGTCTTGAAGAAATGTGCTCCCTGAACTCTCCTCTAAACTCTATAAGTACTACCTCTCTGCTTCCTGTTTTCCTACCTGCTGGAAGCCCTCTTCTATAGTTCTTATATTTAAGAACTCAGGAAAACCCTCTAATTATCCCCCTATCAGCCTCCTACCAATTTTCGGCATCAATGCCAAAATAGTTCAACATCTCACCACCCATAAACTATTCTTGGGCAGACAGTTTGCCTGGTCTGCTGCTGATTTGCTAATGACCATCACCAAACACATATACCAGGCAGTCAATAAGAACAGCAAAGCTCAAGCTGTTTGCTCCGGATATCTCCAAAGTATTTGATAGTCTGACACACCAGCCTTCTGCACAAGCAACAGAGCTATGGTATCACTGGGCACTTACTTGGTTTGATCCAATCATTCCTATCAAACAGCATAATGAAGGTTGTCTTGAACAGGCACACCTCCAGACTCTATCACATGAATGCAGGTGTCCCCCAGGGCTCCATTTTAGGCTTGACGATCTTTCTGATTTTCAGCAACTATCTCCCAAGTTGACATTTACGCTGATGACATTACCATTTACTCCCACCTCAATCGGAAATCTACCAAGGCAAACAGATAACCTTGCTGCTAATTTTGAGAAGGACCTTCAATCTGTAATGGACTGGGGTAAGAAATGGCTTGTAAACTTCAATGCCTCAAAATTGAAGCCACTATCCATCAAACATCATAGACAGTCCCTCCTGCCCTCCATTTAATATGGATCTAGCTAGTCTCCCCTAACACAATACACTGTGCCTCCTCACCCTCACTTTCTTAGCCAACCTCAAGTGGAACAAATATATTAAATCAATAGTTAAATCTACTACTAGGAAGGTTGGATCACTGTCAGGCCAGGAAGTTGTTCTCACCTGAGTCCATCTTGCTGCACATATGCAAATCAACCATCTGCCCCTGCATTGAATATTGTTGTCATATCTAGTCAGGTGCTACTGCTGTTCATTTCAGCGTTCTCGACAGGCTCCAGAAGAGAATCTACAATATAATCAATCCCAACCTGGTAACTCAACTGCAGCCCTTTTCTCACCTATGGGATGCAGCTTCCCTCTGTCTCTTCTACAAATATTTTCATGGGTTCTGCACTGACAAGCTTAACTCTGTTTCCACTACAAAAATTAACTTAAGCAACCAGAATGGCAGCAAGGTCCCACCCTTTTACAGTCAAAACAACCAAATGCAACTGCCACTTCTACTCTACCAGCTTCTTTGATACACCCTGTAACCGGTTCCTCTTCAGTTCCTCTTTCTCTTCACTCTTCTCTTTTGTAGCCCCCTGCGCACCAGTGGTAGTACTGCCTTGCTTGGGGGAAATGATTAAAAAGAAAATACACACACACACACACACTTTTACAATTTGCACATGTTTATTTTTCATATACTAGTGGAAATATCACTTGCTAGCAGCCCACATTTATTGATATTTTGAACAAATAGTTACCCTATGGGATAGGATGATAGTTGTATGTGAAACATACAAATTTGAAATACGTATAACAGCAGCTGTCATTGCAAGTCCATTGTCTTCCTAATTTTCTATGACAATGCTGTCCACTGTCAGTTTCTGTATTCTTACTGTTTATCAAATTACTTTTCAAGTAATTTTATTACTTAATCACTTTTGTGATCTCTTAGTCTGTTCTGATCCACAGACTTCTCCATAGCATTTTTTGTACTTTTGGTCTTTGTACATTTTGTTTGCATTCAATTTTGTTAATTTCTGTCTTTCACATCTATACATTAAAGTTGGCTTTATAAACTTTGTTTTAAGTCTATAGATAAAGGGATTTTCATTGCTTTTGTTTTATTGGTGTTTTTTAAGCAATATTAGGCATCATTTCATTTTCATGAGTTTTCCAAAATTTTATTGATGGTCCTGAGTATTTTGTATTTTGGAGATTTTTCCAGGTCTTTATCTTTGCTCATGATCATTTCCAGAACATTATAATTGTATAATTCTTTTTTATTTTTTATTTTTTTTTTTCTGTTCATCTTTCTGTTCATCAAGTTGCAGAGTTATCAGGTCAGGAAAGAGAATTCACAAAATGATTTTAAATTCTTCCAACCACCATTTGTGTTTACTTTGTACTACTGACTTTTATCAAAGTGGGAATTTACTTCTTCCTGTGTTCTGTTTTACCACTGGAGTATACCATCACTGCATGTTGAGATAGCAAACCACTTTTCTATTACTACAATACTTGCTCAGGTAGTAACCACAAGAAGCTGTTACACACCTTGTTAATCTTTACACAAATTACTCATTCTAATATTTATTCATGTTACCATTGAAACCTTTCAAACAAAATTCTGAAGTTGGCATAAAAAGCAAAATTACTTTTATATTAATGCTTTTCTTTGAAGAATGTATGTGTTGCATTCCTGAAGATTATGTAAATGAATAATGCTATACTAACAATTAGCTGAAAATCTATGCTGCAGATGACTGATTTCACAAAACTTTTGAGATAGCAATATTGTGAGAATTTATAGTAAACATTATCAAGAGGTTAATATTAATTACTAAGCTGTTTCTCTTCATATTAAAAATGCAAACAGAACTTTTTTTTTTTTAAATATTTGGATTTTTCTGGTGGGTTTATTTTTGGGAAGATAATTTTCAACTTGTCATCTTAATATGTTTAAAAAAGAGAATGATTTACTATAGCTTACTTGGACACAAAGTAAGGGTTCAGTTTACAACTTGGTAGAAATCATACATTTTAGAATTTTCATAAATTAATATCCTTATAACATGCCCCATGGTCTCAGTAGATAGAGAAAATTTTATTGGTTATATCTCTTGCTGTCTTTGAGTTATAAAATTTGCATATAAGACAATTTGGTAAATTATTATAGGATTGACTCCAATTTCTGAATCAAATGTGGGTTACTTTCATATATATTTTGAAATTACTTTCATTCTTCTATATAAATAAATCCTTGTCTAAAAACAGTTGTTCTGATTGTATGTATCCAAACCATTTCTATTTCAAATGGTTTTGACTGACATGCTTTTTCAGGCTCTGCTGGAGGTTAAATTTTTCTAGTGCTGGCTACACAATAAAAATATTGGCTGCATTTAAAGCAAAGCAGAAGGAAAAGAACTTCAGGTATAAAGAGCACCTGCTATTTGCAGAGCTATGTCTTCTGATAAATTTCCGGGATAGCTTGGCCCAAAATAACTATCCCTCATGAAAATACACAATGAGACAGGATTACCACTTTTGCTCCTCTTTTAGTCAATGCAGCACCCCCTCCCCATTACTCTTTCTGTTGAAAATAATTGATATTTGTGATTCTCTGATCAAAATACATGTAAAATTAGTTTGGCATTTGCCCAATCAGGATAGAGAAAGCTTTAGTATGGGCCAGTTGGATGTATAAATATAGCATTGCTTTTATTGTGCTTTATGAGATAGCTTTGTTTAATTCTTTGCTGGAGACTATATAGTATCTCACTTAGATTGTGTGTGTGTGTTTATATGCCACAAAAAACAAAACCTCTTTACCAATGTGTTTCAGCCCTGGCTGACCATTTCAGGAGCCAAAACATTGGTAAAGAAGTTTTCTTTTTGTCTTTATTTATACTGTCCTTTTGTAAGTCTATTTTATTTATATTAGGAGGTTTTGACATGTCTCTCGTGTGTGTGTGTGTGTGTGTGTTTTTTTTTTGCTGTTCATGTTATTGACAGATTATGATATGCTTACATTTCCAATTAGAGCACACCTAAAGCCATCTCTTGAAAGTAAGTTTAAAATTATTTAATTCATGTCAATTATGCATCCCTATGAAAATAGAAGATTAAAAGATACATTTTAGATACTTGATTTTTTTTTTTTTTGTAAAGGAAAAAATGCCTTGCAAGCAGCAAAAAAGATGTGCTTTAGATGACAGAACTATATGAAAGTTGTTAGCTAAGTTTAGAGTTGCTGATTGTAGTCTTATTGATGAGAACCACTGGCAGTTTCCCCCTGCCTCTCCTGCTATAGATGACAACCAAATTAAGACATTGATTGAGAATAACCAACATTGCAGAAAGCAAGAATGGCAGAAACATTAAATTTATCAAAATCAATCATTGGCTACTGAAATCACTAGATGTTTGGATTTCATATATGAATGAAAAGAATCTTTTGAATCACATTTCTTTGAGTAATCTACTGCAAAAAGACAATGAAAATGCACCTCCTTCCTTCTCTCTTTTTTAATAGCAAATTGTGATGGGTGATAAGGAATGGGTTGTTTACCAAAATGTTTATTAACTTTAGTTACCCCAAAAGCTCGTCTTTATCTTAAGTGATGCTGTGTGTCTGGTGGGATTAGAAAGGAATTCTGTACTATGAGCTTCGAGCAAGTAACCAGTCAATTGATCTGTTTGCAACTGGATTAATTAAAGGCAGAAATTTTTTTAAAATACCCAGAATTGTCAAAATAGAAAATAGACCTCTTTTTGTTCTTTTTTTGCTTGGCTAGGGTGTGTTACTCCACTTACCATATTCACCAAACATTGCTCCTTCAGATTTTCATTTATTCAGGTCCTTACAAAATAATCTCAATGGTAAAAATTTTTTGGGTGACATAACCCACCTTAATGAGTTCTTTGCTGGGAAGACAGAATTTTTAAGCTGAAGGAAAAATGGAGAAAAGTTGTGCAATAAAATGATTCATATTTAGTTAAATATAATTAATGGCATAATTTTCTTTTGTTTTAATTTCCCTTAAAAATTGGCATGAACTTTCCAGACAACCCTATATATATATATATATATATAGGAGAGAATGCCAAACTTGTAAAGACACAGAGGATAACCCCCACAAAATTATCTAATTAATATAAATTATTAATTAGGAAAAAAAAAATAACTGGATATTGTCCAGAGCAACATATATTTACTTTTAAACAGTCTGAAGAAGGCAATTGTAAAAAAATTTTTTTTTTTTACATTGCCCAAAAAATTCTGGATTTATAACTGTTTAATTATGTTGTGTTGAGTTTTCACACACACACACACACATATATATATATATATATACACACACACACACACAGCTTTTAAAAAAAATTACTTTGAAGAAAAAAAATTGTTTTCTATTTTTCTTAGCCAAATTCCCATATTTTGTGTTTCACCTTGCATTTGCAGAATTTACAAATTTTAATTTGGTGACTCGAATCAGATCTTGAAAACCAAAAACAAATCAAGGAATCTTGTATCCAATAAAATGGAAAAAAAATTACTTCAATTTTATATTCCAAATGAAAATGTTTGAATTTAAATTATGTTGATTTGGGTCATTGGAGCAGCTACCTAATTGAACTGACTTGCTTTATTCTCATTCTTTCAATAGACTGGACTAATTTTATAAATATATATATATATATATATATATATATACACACACACATGCACACACATGGCATATTCTGTGGCATACAAATTATGCTCCTCCCCAACCAAATTTTGTAGTTTTCAAACTGAAGATGAAAATGTACAAATTTGTACATCTTACTTTTCCAATACATTTAATGCTAAATTTATGCTATATCTAATATGTGCATACACACAGTATTATTAACAATGGATGTGGAATTTTTTTTTTAAGTTTCTCTTGTTTTCCTCCAAAGGAATGAATAGTTGGTTCAAGAGTATACAGATGTTGTTTTCAAACATTTTCTGGTCATCTTCAGAAACAAGATATCTAGACACTATTTGTGAAAAGATAGCATCATGAACTAAAACTGATACCCTATTGTTTGTTTTTTTCTATAAGAAAACATTGCTTACAAATTTTTACTTAATAAGAAATCATTGGAAAAATCAAGGTGAAATTTGTTTGTTGTTAGAATCTCCTACTAGAAATAAGAATTCAGATATTACATTTGTATAGGGTTCTTTTCATTAGTGATAAGATTTGATGTTCATAATATTTTTATTATAGTTTATCAAACATTTAAGGTTGATGGGAGATGTATGATATTCTTAACAGCTATTTCTTCTGGTCTAAACTTATTTATAAATGGAACTTTGTGTGTGTGTCCGTTACCTCTAGACTATCTGAACAGATTTTCTTGAAAATTTACACAGTTGTGCTATAAGCGCCTGCGAGTGTTCTTAGCTAGGTTTTGTGTCGAGGTACTATCGAAATATCGAGTTATAGAAGGTGTGGTCCGATTTTAATCAAATTTGATACACTCATAGCAAAAGACATAAACGATATTCTGAAGTTTTAAGGTTGCAGTTCTTACAATAGTGCAGAAAATTGATAATATATAAAAGGCAAGATGTTTGTGTGTGTGTCTGTTTATCTGTCTGTACGTCCTTTATACAAATCCACAATTTTTATCCGATTCTCACCAAACTTCATGCAAATATACTTTAGACTGAGTCTGAGCTCCAGGACCATGGATTAGTTTTAAAGCTTTCATTACACCCGAGCAACACCGGGCTATATTGCTAGTTTATAATTAAATTAAATGTGCTTACAATAAGTTTATTGTATTACTGTTTTTGTTATAATTGTGAATTATTCTGATAAATTTTAGTGAGCAATCTTTATTTGTTTAAAATATAATTATTGAATGTGTTAAGTTTGTTGGCCAAGAGAAATAATCTGAGATAAGTAAAGCTCTATAAAAATTTGACAGCAATTTTTGTGTCAGTGGTGATAGTAACAATTGTAATTAGGAAGGCAAGACTTTGATCCTTTAGTTTTTCATATAAAGAGTTAATGAAAGTTTGGCTAGTAAAATATTTAGGAAGGAAATTTTATTAAGTTTGTCAGTAAAATGGAAGACAGTTATTTCCAAAAATTTCTTTGAGGCTCATTTCATTAATTTTTTTGGTAGATATGCAAATATGATCTACATATCTTGCATGTAAATTGGATTTGGCTAAATTTTTAGTAACTAATCTTCAAGGTGAGACTTAATAATTGTAACCCATTGGATCAAGATGGTTACCAAATCATAATGCAGTTTGTGTATAAATGTTACCAAGACAATTAGAATAGGGAACTAGTGTAATGTAGGTACCTCCACTTTTTCACAGGAAAAACAGCATAGCGTAATGCAAAACGCCACAAACTTAACGAAAATAAAGTTTTATAGTCAAAATGTTGATATTATTATTATTATTATTATTATTATTAAGAGAAAAGATCAAATAATTTTTTAAATTATTTTAAGTTTTTTTAATCTTTTCTAACACGTTTGAAATTTTGGTTAGAATGCTTGTTTCGTTTACGTCATCGCCTTCTACAAAGTTTAACATTGATTTTTTTTTTTTTTTTTCTTCTCTCTCTCTGTTGAAAACACATTTTGAAAATTCTTGTATAAATCAAATAATTGTCCAATTTTAATGAAATTTTCAGAACTTATTCACCAATGAATGAAATTATTTTTTAAATGCTTTTTTTAGAAAATATTGGTAAAAAAAAAATTTTTTTTTTTTTTAAATGTTCCCCCCCCCCCCTTAATTTCATTAAATTTCGCACTGAACCTTCAGGTTTATGGAATTTGTTTTGTTTTTGTTTTTTTTGTTAAAAGTAGAAGACATTAGAGATTGCAAATCACCTACTTTTTTTTTTTTTTTTTTTTTTTTTCAAATTAAATAAATCTGCTCTGAATTGAAAAATAAAGAATCCAATAAAACTATGACATTACTTAATTAGAAAAGCTTTTGATTTTGTAAATAAGTAATATTAAGGACATTATTGTGTGAAGA
>JBBBDQ010001688.1:2007500-2187500 GCA_037127315.1 Ascarosepion bandense
ATGTATAGGTGTTAAATACTTTTGCACACAGTCAAATTCGAAAATTGGCAATAAAAGTACATAAAAACAATGTTTCAATTTTTCTGTTTAGTTAGGCAGTAAGTATCATTCAAATTGAACAATTTATAAAAAAAAAGAAAAACTAATGTGTTAAATACTTTTACTACTATATATATCTCCCCAACTTGAGATATTCCAGTGCTTGAATATTGGTTAGATTACATAATTGTTTTGTTTGTTCCATTCTGAGCAGAGGAGTTGTAGAACATACTCTTTCTCTGTTTTTCACACACACACACACACACACACACACCTTGAGATCGAAAAAAGAAAATGACAAAATATATATGACTTATCTTATGTCAAATAAATGCTTTCAAAATAGACATGATCTTCTTTACCAGCTTAGCCTTGTGACTAAGATAGTTCCTTATTTTCTACTTATCTAATAGTTTAGTTTTCAGGACTAAGTGAAAGCCATGCTCTTTCTGCATGTTGGTTATCTCATGACCATATTTATTTAGGATTTAATTTATAGTTAAGTTAATTTAGGGAACCATTGCTTACCAAAGATTACCAAGTTTATTACTAAAATAATTGTTTGCTAAATTAGCAGCCTTTTCTAAAATTTTTGTTTATGATGTTCAAGGCCCAAGAGCCACTTAAGGTAGTGGCTAACTGAATAAGTGGTACCACCCTCAGGCAGGAGATAATGCCACCAAGATGCAAGGGGCCACCAGAAGTGAAAGAAGTAAAAGGCTTTAGAAGGAACCTAAAAAAGAGATATATTTCTACTATTGTTCAGAAAACCAGGGAGGAGTTAGAACTGGATATGCAGACCTATTGAGGGGTGAGTGGAACAGTGAATCTATAGTAAATTAAAGTTCAGAGTTTTAGGTGGAGACATTAAAAGTAGTGAGTTGAAGTAGACTTTAGAAGGAACCAGAAATTTCAATCCTAAACAGGAAAAGATATACCTATACTTTGTTCAAAAGACCAGAGGAGTGTGAACCAGCCAATAGGAATACCCCAAACTAAATCCAGTAGATATATTTTGAGAAGATGCTGAAAATGCATTTTTTAGCATAATTTCTTTTTTTGCCGATGCACTGAATTCACTGGCAAATAATAATCATATAAATAGTAAATTATATAATGAACTTTTCATAAACTTTCAGCATTAGGCTACAGACTTACAGATGTGTATATGTGTTACATAATTGGTAGATGAGGAAAATTCATAATGTTAATTTTGAGTGCTGGTTAGCCCCACCCATGGTGCAATGAATAAATTGTGTAAATTATGCAGAAATGAAAATAACACTGACATCTCATTTTAACAGATATATTTACCAAAATTTCACTAAAATATTTTGAAATATTAAAGAGTAAATTTATTCAATAAAAGTGCCATTGGTTTCAACCTCAACCTCTAGACGATTTTGGAATCCCCTGCAATTCTTCTGAACATTCTTGTTTAATTTGGTGAATGCTGCCATATTCCTTGCCTTCAGTTATTCTTTGATGGTATAGAGAGTTTTGTTGGTTTCTCACTCAACTGCACCCCACTCACAATAATCAAGGTTTGGGGAGTTATGTAGCCAGATGTAAGGTCTGATGTGGTCACAAAAATTTTGACAGCCATGCGTCAGTTCACCTGCTTGTGTGGTATGATGTAGAGTCCTGTTGCCTGACAAAGGGTCTTCCAGCAGCCACCCACTTGATCAAGAATAGCACTACCTCCTCAAGTCACTTGATGTAGGCTTCCGTGTTGAGTCCAAGACCCTCACCAACAAATTTGGGAGTTCTTTTATCAGAATAATCAGTGAGTTTTCCAAGCTGCCATGCCTTTGTAACCACAATTAGACTTATCCAACTATCTCTGAATCCTTTGCATTGTCCTCAGATTGACCCAAACATTAAAATGTTTGTATTAGAGGTTCTGGTGCCAATGCCAAGCAGTACAGCATGCTGTTACCAAATTTCTGGCAGTGTCAATTACGTTATGGTGCTGCTTTTTTTTTTTTTTTTTTTTTTTTTCAGTGCCTGACGATAATATACTGTGCGCTCAACACTGGATATATTTCCAGTATTTTGGGAAATGTATATGAAGTACATACATGCAAACTTAGCATCTTTTAGCATATTTCAATTGGGAAGGAAATTTTAATAGGGTTTGTGATGAACTTGAACCCTACCTGGTGATCTTGTAGACTTGTGCAAAATGAAATTTGTAAATAGTTAAAAGCTGGGAGAGGGTGATGAAACATTTTTTTCTTCAGCTCATAAATATACATCTTGAATCACACTGCATTGTTCAATTTATCAACTGTTTTAATTTCTTATTTAAATTGATATTTTTTTAATAAACATTAATTTCATCATAGGTTAAAAAAATAGAAAAAACATATCTCAAATACTATTCACCTAATTCTCAGATATAAATCTACAATATGATCTTACTCTGCTCTTTTCTTTTTACCGACTGAATCAATTCTGGATAAAGAAGCAATTTTTGAGGGTGTAAAATTAAAAATAAGACAAATGAAAAATTCATAAACTTTAATAAAAGCAAAGTTGGTAAAATATTTGTCGTTAAATTTTAGATTTTATATAGAATTAAAGAGAGAAAATATTTTGGGAAAAGGAGAGAGTTAAAGAATAGGCCTTAGCAATCTCACTTTGCAAATTCTTACAATTGTGGTGAATTCAACTTTTCTATTTATTTTTCATACATTACAAGTTACTTAAAAGTAACTAATTTACAATCTTGTTAAATTGAGAACACTGAAGTGGGCAGTTTGTTTAGGACACTATGGAAGGCTGTATAAAGCCACTTTTTATGATGGACACTGACTTAATAGAATTAGTCATTGTTAAGTCCAAGTTTTGCTCTTAGCTAACAATTTACTGTTACACATTAGTGCTAAATTAATTGATTTCCTTAATTTGTCTTTTGTGTGTGTGTCCATATGTAGATCTGTATATTGTAACTGTTTCAGTGTATGAGCATACATTTTTTTTCAAACTGATTTTGGCTTGAAATTGTCTTTCTTTCCATTTTTGCCTGGACCACCATTTTGTGAGTTGTTCTGTTATTTGCTCCTCCTCTCTTGGCTTTCTACACAGCATTGACAATGTTTCACAATGATACAATTTATGTATATTTGACATACTTATATAGAAATCATTCAGAAGCTAGTGCTCACTTTTTAAGTCATTTTTAACTCTGCAGTTCTCTGCCTTCAAAATCCAGTGACACAACTCTGAATTATCCTTTTGTCTACGACTTTCGAAACATTGTTCATCAAATGATTTTAACTTGTGCTATCTCTGTGGCTCTTTGCCTTGCCAAAGACATAAGACTTTCTCTTTATATTACCAATTTTAAAATATCAAATATGAAAGTAATTTGTAAGTAATTCACATTTGAAAATATTTGGCTGATTATTTTTATGCTTCATGTAAATGTATATTTGAAATAAAAGCAACCAGAAATCTTAACTGTTTCTTCAATATTGATTTTTTACAAACATTTATTTTTTTTTAGTTAATTTGATTCTGTTGATTTGTAAGATGTGTGTTTTGGTGCAGTGCGTATCAGCTCGGAATCAAAAATCAGGGAGCTAAGTTCAAATTTTGGTTGAATTCTTTTACGTGCAAATACCTTTGGGAAAGGTATTAATCCGTTTCTTCTCTCCAGTTATGGGTTAAATAACAGGACAGATTGGGTTCTATATCCTTCGTTGGCAACCAGTCTACCACAGAATAATGGCAACCTACTGCAGGATAATCTGCCCAGTCAGACATGTCTCTTTCAACTTTCAAGACATGACCACTCAAGTGTGTATCACGTATGGCGCTCAACTGACTAATTTGTAAGAATCGTAGTAATTGCAGATTTCAAATGAGAAAAATGGCCAAGGCTATTTAGGAAACTGGACTAGTTATTCAGGTCGTTTATGCAATACCTCTATAGTATAAATATCTGTATTCATATGGCATCCTCTCTTTCAAATACACACATGAATGTAAACATAAATTATACATTAAATATTACTTACATTCAGGATTCTTTTGACTATATGGTGGAACTAAATATATATCAAGAGGGAATACCTCCTTATTTTCTTTGTAATATTAGGTTGTATTTTAATGAAACTATAAATCAAGAGAGATTAATTAGATAATGAGTTTAATGCTAAAAATCTATATTCTTTGTATAAAGGTGTTCTTAGAACATGAAGAAAACACCAGTTCTTATTCTATTACCAAAGTAGTGTTGAGCCTGGTCAGAACTTAAATAGGAGGCCACTTGGGAATACTGGGTGCTGTAAAATCCTAAATGTTTTGTCATTAAACAATCCACAGAGAAAAAAAAATCTTATGCATGGTGCATTTATTTTTTTTAGAACTGGGTTTATTTATATATACATGGTGCAATGGAGAAATTGTCACCATTTTTTACTTTTTATTTTGTGTATGTGTGGTGTTTGTTTTTTCGATTTTGTTGAGGGCATGGTATAGTATGGTCAGTTGGGAACTGTCTGGGGGTGGGGGGAAACACCATGACACAATTCACTTCACCAGAAATTTGGAAACAGCATGTTATACTGCATGGCATTGGCACCAGAAGTTCTAATATAAACATTTTAATGTTTGGGTCAATCTGAGGACAATGCAAAGGATTCAGAAAGAGTTGGATAAGTCTAATGGTGATTACAAAGGCGTGGCAGCTTGGAAAACTCACTCTGATTATTCTGATAAAAGAACTCCCAAATTTGTTGGTGAGGGTCTTGGACTCAACACGGAAGCCTACATCAAGTGACTTGAGGAGGTAGTGCTATTCTTGATCAAGAGGGTGGCTGCTGGAAGACCCTTTGTCAGGGAACAGGATTCTGCATCATACCACACAAGCAGGTGAACCGACTCATGGCTGTCAAAATTTTTGTGACCACATCAGTTCTTACATCTGGCTACATAACTCCCCAAACCTTGATTATTGTGAGTGGGGTGCAGTTGAGTGAGAGACCAACAAAACTCTCTATACCATCAAAGAATAACTGAAGGCAAGGATTATGGCAGCATTCACCAAATTAAACAAGAATGTTCAAAAGAATTGCTTGAGATTCCAAAATTGTCTAGAGGTTATGTTTGAAACCAAAGGTGGTTTTATGAAATAAATTTACTCTAGTATTTAGAGTTATTTTAGTGTAATTTTGGTAAATATATCTGTTAAAATGAGATGCCAGGATTAATTTCATTGCTGTATATTTTACACATTTCATATTTGCACTGTGTGTGTGCCGTCCCTCCCCAACTCTAAATAAATGCTGTTTTTTCAAAAGCATCTGTGCTTAATGTTTTAATGATATTTCAGTTTAAAATGTTGAAAAAGCTGATAAACTGTAAATATTTTTGTGCAGACATTTCAAGTCAGAGAATTTGCATAATTACAAGAAATATATATTAATTGTTAATCCTCTCTAAAATTAAGTTATTGACCTATCATATTTTACCTGTGTTAAATAAGGCATTTCCTCTGATTGTATACCTAAAGAAACTTGTAGAATGGATCTGCTGAAATTAAGTTTCTTCCTATATTTATTATCTACCATGCATAACACTATAATGAATTCTTGTGGTTGATGGAAAATATAATTTCAATTCTTGAATGCATAATTTACCTGAAATTTACATGTAATATAGTTGGATTACAGTATATTTGCAAGTTACAGTCTAAGGAGGTCTATCAAGAGTATTCAGAATCATGATTAATACACTGGATACTTGGGCTTTAAAACAAAACTGTACTTTTGTATGAAGACCATCATAAAGATGACAAATACAATCCTGTGCTACATTATTCCATGTCTTGCTTCTGTTGATGTAATACAGCAATAGTTGTAGGAAGGCTAACTGAATGAGTGCAGAATTGTATCATGTCTCTTCAACAAGGAACCAGTCAAGTATTTGTTATAGCCAGAAAAGTTATCAAACATCTTAGAGCATGTTGAGTAGCATAAATATTATGTGGGCAGGCATTATCCTGCTGAAAGGGAACATACTTGCAAGAATGGCAGCCAAATAAGTTGAACAGTATTCTGAATGTATATGACAATGTTCAATGTTTGTGGAGAAAACATTAAGACATAAGGAACTCACACTATGATACCAGGAGTTGGGTTTGTCTCATGAACAAACATACTCTAGAATAAATCACACGATCTTTATTTGCACTAAGACAGAGCTTGCTGCTATCACTGAATTCTACAGAGTGCAGCAATTTGAACCTCCAAGTAATTCTGATTCTTTTTAAGACTCCACTTGAAGAAAAGGCACCTGCTTATGCTAAACTCTTTCAGGTTTACAGCCACATTACATTGAAACACCAGTTTCTGTATAATCACCAAAGTTAAGTAACATTGAGTCTGGATGGGTTACCACTTGGGAATACCAGGTACTGTAAGCTTGGAAGTGCAGCTGGTATAATGATAATGTCTCTGAATTGAAGAGTTGAGTTCCAATTCCCATCGGGTTTATTATATTCACTTATGCACAAATACCCTTGGGAAAAGTATAAATCCACCTCTTCCCGTCAGCTATGGGTTAATTAGATTTGTATTATTAAACTATTATTATCTCAAAAAAAAATTCTGACAATCTAACAATGTTTTCTGGCTTTAAATAACCTGCAAAAATGAAACCATAAAAAAATGAATCAACCAAACCACTCTTTCATTACACTGAATTATATTGCAGCATGGATCACAGCTTAAAGGCAGTGCAACGAGATTTTGTCCATCATGGGATAGTTGCAGATTTTGACAATTTTATCTCCTTGCAAGAAATACTGTCCCAAAGTCAAAATTGGTACCATTCTTCAGAAAGTGAGCATGTAATATATTTAAATAAGATGATTTTGTTGAAAATTTTAAAATGAGAAATTGTTATTACATGCTTTGTTTAACCCAACATGTTCAACTTAGCTGTTATACTTAGTCTTTCAGCTAATGAGCTCTCATGTCTTCTTCAGGCGTCTGTTGTCATATTTAGTAACCTTTCTGGAATTTTGAACTGAACTTTTATTCAATCTACAAGAATAGATTAATTCCATTTTGCTATGCTTATAGGATATTTCATATCAGTCAATACTCATAACTGATTGTTTGTTTACATTTGTTATATTAACTCCTTAAAATATTTTCTTGCTGATTAATTCCACTTCTCTTGCTTGTTACTTTTTTAAATTTTTCTTGAAGCCCTTTTTTCCTTTAAGTAATTTTCATTCTAATCTTTTCTTTTTTATATTAGGAGCTATTAGGTTTTTAATAATTTTTTCGTTTAGTTTCTGGTTGCATCTATACAAATCACTTAAGAAAAACACATTAAACTGAACACTTACAACAAAAAAAAATAAAACATGATCACCACTAACAATCCAACCAAAAAATTAGAACACGGCAAACCAATGTTGTCTGTGAATTGGTTTGCCCACTTGAATATCTTTCATAATAACAAAAATACTAATTCAGAATTTTTAATTCCATCAACATGGCTGATGCTAACCTCCAGGAGAGTGACTCATTGTGCCTGTTTTTTTGCTGAAATGAAATGTAAATATTATATTGAATAAGTTGCTGTGTCTACTGCTAGGAGAGTTGGTTAACTGTGTAGTGCTAGAAATCTTTCTAACCAGTGTAACACCCCAGTGGACGGTTCGAACAATTTCACCGGTGGCCGTTCTCCATGCTGTGATGTTGCCAGGAGTTTGTTGAAAAAGTCAGTCTCAAGCTGGGGGTACAAGATTAAACTGTAAGGAATGAACTTCCACAACTTGGATGAGTTAAAACGATGCTTTATTTCGTTTAGAGTTAGTCTTTTCAGTTGGGGCAGGCAATGTGACACACAGCTCTAACTCTAATTAATGGAGATAAAATGCCAAACCGACCGACTCAAGACGAATGGAGTTTCTACTTCAAGCACACACCCGGCTGAACTCAACTGACTAACTGATCGGCTCGAAAAAAATCACCTGTATTTATTTAAAACTATCTGGAAGTGACTAAACCACCGGGTGATAAGCATTGGGGACTGTAAGTCCAAAATTTCAAGGTACTTAAATTTTCCTTCTTTTGATATGTAAACATCTCGCAGACATCCGTCTGCACTTAGCCTTAGTATTTTCCAGGATTTTTTTTATCTTAATAAAGCTTCCGCCGGATGTTTTTATAGCCCTGACACTTTACCTGTAACAAGGCGTTTTTTATTGCCTGGAGAAAGGGAAAATTCTATTATCTTTTCTTAATGTGTGGTCAAAATACAGTAAAGACAGTTTTTGACCTGGTCACTCAAAAATCTATTTCCTCAACTTTATCTTTTATCACATCAAATCACTTAGTCAAATATTTACCGGAAGACTGGTAGGATTTAACAGTAATCTGATACCCTTTTCTCTTCCACGAATTTCCTTATAAAAGAAAAAGCGTTTGTTTATTTATATTTTCTCTTCTTTTTCACATGTTTTTAAACTATTTTCTATTCTTAACCATTTTCTATTTTAATCTATTATAATAAAATACATATTTTAAAAATCCACCTTAATATACACCTAGTTATCATGTCACACCAGAATCTTAGATTTTTATAAGTCTGCTGTTCATCCATGCTTTGAATATTGCTGCCACATCTGGTTTGGTACTTCTGTCTTTAAAGATGCTTGATAAAATCCAAAAAATCTGCAATATTAATGGTCCATACCCGACATCTTGGCGTGTTAGTTTCCCACTGCATAATGTAGCTTCCCTATGCTTTTTCTATAAATATTTTTTTGGTAACTGTTCTGAACATTCATCTATGAGACCCAAACATTGAGTTAAAGTACAGTATTAAATTGGTGTCATGGTCTCCCCATTTTACAATTGAAATGGCTAGATGTAATCAAGTTCTCTGCTAACATTTTCTTTCACACTTGTTTGTAGTTAACTCTCTTCTGGCTCCATGCTTTCTGGTCATGTTTAATATTCAAAATTTTAAATGCAGTGTCAATCATTATGTCTTTTTAATCTTTTTCTTTCATTGTTCTCTCTCTCTCTCTCTCCCCCTCCCCCATATTCTCTCAAACTACTTGCATCATGGTGACTATTACTTTACTTGGGATGAAATGATTTTAAAACTGTAAGACAAACACAATAGCAATATTATCATGCCAATTAACTTGCCATTTATATAATAGTTCAACACAACAAAACAAATATAACAAATTCTTACTAATAACACAAAAAAATACCATATCATAAACTTTATAAAAAAATTAAAGAAAAAAAATACAAATACTAACAGCCATGAAGCTTCAGAAACAACCTAGCATCAATTAAAAAAAAAAAAAATTACCAAATTTAGAAACCATCATAGTAAATATATTCCATAATTAAAGCAAAAAAGAAATCACTGGAACTGTCAATTGCAAACAGATACATTAACAAAACAAACTTGTATAGATGAAAATTGCTACCTAAATACATACATTTGAATGCTTCATATTTTATTATCCTGGCCCATGATCTCAGGGAGGGACATATATTGGTGTAATGGTAGCAAAGAGACAGTCTGGTAAGATGGTATTGGAGTAGAAAATGCATACTAAACTTATATTCAACAATATTTGCGGATTTGATGAAAACCAAACAGTGCATATGAGTACTGTAAGGCATTAAAGGGATGTGTTTCAGCAATAGTGTCTATGTTCTGCAAGATGGCAGCTGGTCAACAACACCTTTTTCCTTATATGATCATTACTGCTAAAAATGGAAAATAGTATTTTGGGAGTAAAAAATATGCTCTTTTCAACATTGTTGTTGTGGTTTCCTTTGTGTCTTATAATTTTTAATGTCTGTCTGCCTACACATTTATATGGATGTCTTGCTGTCAAGATATAGTTGATTTTTTAAAAACTTTAATAAATTTTATCCTAGCATTGTATTGTACTGTGTGTGTGTGTATATATATATATATATATAATCTACAGATTCGCCATACTTAAGTTTAAAATGAATTTTTAAAAATGAAAAATCATTAAGTTTAATATTTTAATGTCAAACTGATAGATTAAATTAAATATTTTTAATAACCAGTATACTATGCTGTATTTCAGAACTAATTTAAATTAACTGAAAGGAGTTTTCATTTTGAAATTTCTAAAATTTTTGTGTCTTGTGACATTTTTAGCAAACTGTTATAAAATAGAAATCTCTATTAAAAAAAAAACTTCCAAAAATAAAATGTACTTTTCTGAAGCTTTATTTGAGGAATATTAGCTGAAGCTGATTTAAAGTATAATTAATCTGATCTGAAATTATTTGTTATAAGATACTGTATAAATGCATTTCTTTTTAACACAGCATTATTTATGTTAACAGCTTTTTAACATGATACCTCTGACAAATTTTTATTTAATGTTCTTATAATTAAAGACTATAACACCACCACTTTTTAAGTACTCAGTAATTGTAAAAATTTAAAATGTTCTCTGTAATTTTAAATTTTAGAGAATTTGGGCTTTAAATTTACCATTGGAGCAGATAGACTAAACTATCGCCCGGTTCACACTCCACCCATGTCTATTGAACAGGTGGAGAGGCTCATCCCTTGTTTCCTGTTTAGGATGCGGTTTTCAGTTTTCTCTTTTCCAATCTCTTCACTCTTTTCGGTTTTTTTTAAATTTTTTTCAATTGGAGTAGATAGACTAAACTGTCACCTGGTTCACACTCCACCCATGTCTATTGAACAGGTGAAGAGGCTCATCCCTTGTTTCCTGGTTAGGATGTTGTTTCTGGCTTTCTCTTTTCCAATATTTTTACTCTTACGTAGCCCCCTGCGCATCAGTGGTGTTATCGCCGGGCTTGGGGTGATATGATTAAAAAAAAAACCATAGTTATTGCTCTTATTTTCTGGTAATGTTGTGTCTGACCAACTTTATCTACAAATATCAGTCATTGTGTTTATACAGTATTTGTTTATATACATACAAACATTTTTTTTATTTAAAAAATACTGTGTCGTCAGATTGTAATAAGTTTGATATATGATTAGTAAATATAGTTTTCCTTAATATTCCCTAATAGTTATACTATTGAAATTCAATTTTAAGATTTAAAAACTTTATAAATTATTCTAATTAAAATTTAAAGAAAATAAAGAAACAAATCATGTAAAAAAAAAAAAAAAAAAAATTCATATACATCAAAATTTTTTTTTCTCAAGACAATATTGTCATTTATATTTTCTCAAAACAAGATTGTCCTTTTTATATATATATATATATATATATATTGATTTAAATTCTTCAGAGTTTTGCTTTTAACTAATATATTCACTAAAAATTCTCATTAACCCTCTAGGGCCATTTGTATCATATTTGATACAGTATGAAAACAAGCCTTGAAATAAATATTTTCCTGAAAAATTTTTTAAGAGAAATATTTTATAAATTTCAAATGAAAGCAGTACTGACTGCTCAGTCAATGAATACCAAATGTTTCCTTAAAGGGAAATACTGTATCAAATATGATACGAATGGCCCTAGAGGGTTAAATTTCTTGAGTTTTCATAAAATTAAGATTTTCTAAAAAAAAAAAATTTTAAATAATGAATAAGTTATAAAATTTGTATTAAAATTTGAATGTTTTTTACTGCAAAAAAAAAAGATATACTATGCTAATTGATAGTACATCCTAAAAAGTGATTAAAAAAAGATCTAATTAAATTTTTAAAAATTCTTTGAATTTTTTTTTTCTCTCTCTCTCTCTCTTAATAACAAAGATTTTGACAAAACTTTCATTAAGTTTGGAGTATTTCTCAGTATGCTAATTTTTTAGCTATTTTGTGGAGGTTCCTCACACTCAAATTGATCTGTAAATGTTTTAGCCCATTTACAAGAATTATTTGTTAAATTCTTCCCCAACTTTTCTAAACTGGAAATATTGACCCACATATATTTTATAGCAGTTGTTACATTTCATCAAGCTAGGTTGTATATTAAATGTTTTTATTTTGAATTTATGATTTACTGAAGTTTCCCACCATTTTCTGATTCTTGTGTCCAAATAACATGACCTTCACCCAAATATTTTTACATTGTTCTGTTCAACTGCTAAATTTAATAAATTTCTGATATAATTTCAGAAACTGGTTTCATGGAAACTTGATTCTTTTCACTCTGATATTTTAGAATCGCTATTATTTCTTTTGTTTTTGTTTTTTTCTTTTTTCCCCACCTTTTATAACTCACTTTGTGATGTATGTCAAGATATTTTTAAGTTTTATTATGTATTTTCTCAATGAAATTTACAAGGATCATATATTGTAGAGATTTTTCTACATTCAAGATATAATGTCAGGAAGATTACTTTGAAAGTTGTTTTTGATTTTTATTTGCAAGTTAACCATTGGTATCAAATGTGTAAATATATCAGCAGCTGGACTGAGATGAGAAGACAAAATATATACAAAACTTTGTAAAGCTGAGTAGTGTTAAAAATGTTTTTATTTTTATTTTTTTTTTTTTTTAAGCATCCTGAACACATTTTTTTTTTATAGAAATACCTATTTATTAATGAAACTAAATGTATTTTTGTCCGAATTTCTGAGATGAAGAATTGGATATTTTAACTACTGCCCTCATCTACATTGTTAATAATTTTCTGTCCTTATTTCCAAGATAAGAAATTATTCTCTTTAGGTTCCTCCACAAATTTTTGATACCTCAATTTAAATTGAATTTTTAAAAATAAAAACGTTTTCTTAAAGTTTAATTCTAGCTTTAATTGAAAGCCAAGAGATTAAATTTACTAATTACAGTAAGCAAAATACCCTGGTGTATTTCAAACCGAAATTATATTGATCAGAATCAAAAAAAATTTTAGGTTCTAAAAAAAATTTTGTAAATTTCAAATTTTCTGCCATTTTTCATCGATCGTAAGGGAATTTCACAGGCAGGAAATGCGAGCAAAGAAGCTGATAGAGTAGAAGTTGCGATTACATTTGAGGGGGCACCAGTGAGTTAAGCTCATTGGAGCAGAAGCTATAAAAGTATTTGTAGAAGAGACAGCAGGAAGCCACATTACGTTGGTGAAAAAATGTCTGGAGCTGAGTTACCAGTTTGAGATCTGATGGGGGGGAGGTAAGAACGATGGGGGTTAAAGAATACCAGCTTTGTTTTGGAAGCATTAAAATTTACAAGCCATTTCTTACCCCAGTCCACTAGAGATTGGAGGTTCTTTTCAAAATCAGCCGTGAGGTCTGCTTTGTCAGCCTTGGCAGATTTTTTTATCATGGTGGGAGTGTTATCAGCATAGATGCCGACTTGGGATCTGATTACATCAGGGAGATCATTGAAGATCAGAAAAAGCATAGGACCTAGAATAGAGCCTTGAGAGACAGCCGCATTTGTATAATAGTATCTGGAAGCATGCCCATTCAACACTACCTTCATTATGTGATTTGAAAGGAAAGAATGGATTAGGTCAAACAATCTTCCGGTTACACCATAGCCTTGTAGCTTGTGTAGAAGGCCATGATGCCAGACTCTGTCAAATGCTTTGGAGATATCTACTTCAACAGCATGAGCTTCACAGTTTTTATCGAGAGCCCGGTATATATACTCTGTGATGGTTGTTAATATATCAGCAGTAGACCTGGTGAAGTGGAAACCATACTGTTTATCAGAGAAGAGGCTGTGAGATGAACCACTTTAGCATTGGTCATAGTCTCAAGCACTTTGCCAATAATCAATAGGAGGCTGATAGGGTAATAATTAGAATGGTCTGAGGATTCTCCAGTGTTCTTAGATACAGAAACCACCGAGGAGAACTTCCAGCAGGCAGGGAAGCAAAAAGCAGATGCAATCATTGTAGAGTTTGGAGAGGACAGAGGAGAGTTCAGGGGCACATTTCTTCAGGACAATGATTGGGACTTCATCACCTTGAATCACCTTATGGAGGTCAAGCTTTGAAATTATGACAGTGAGGGAGTAATGTAAACGTCACTCAGTTGAACCTCAGTTCTAGGTAGGAGGTCGAGTGAAGATACCCCAGTTGAATCAAATGTTGAGTTGGTGGACAATCTGCAAGCAAAGTCTTCAGCCTTGTTTGCTGAAGATGTGAAGACCTCAAATTCATTAAAGCAGCGCTTGAGGGCTTGCTGTTATTTAACACATTTTTACAGAGTTGCCAGTAGTCTTTAGAACTGAACTTGCAGGATGCTATATGCTGTTTCATTCTTTCAGCACACAACTTAGCATCATTTAGGGTCCTCTTGCACCGATTACAAGCAGAGGCAAAAAAGCACCTATTATGGTCAGACACATGGCTCTGATAAAGCTGGAAGAAGTGATTCCTGTGGACAAGCAAGAAAGAACCAGGGGGATGAATGGGGTTTGTCGTAACTTCCTAGCTGGGATAAAAGCATCAATGCCAGCTTTAACCCAAGAGGAGACCTTGGATGTACAGTCTTCAATGGGAAGACTAAAAACTTTGTTCCATGGACATCATACAGGAACTCAGGAAAAAACTCCCAGTCTGATCTTTGGTAGCAGTAAGATATTCTGCTGGTCTGGGGTTCTTGGGAGAAGGGAATGTGAAAGGAGATATTAACAGAAACCAGAGCATGATCAGAGTTGCCAAGAGGGCAAAGCTACATAACATTGCAAGAGTCAGGGATAGAAGTAAAATGGATCCAACAGTGTGTCAGTTACATTAGTGTTATTAGAGAAACACGTGGAGAAGTCAACTACTTGCGCAAGGGATTAAGTAATTGAAAAATTTGTGGTATCTGTGACAGTTTTCCAGCTACTTAGTGTGGTAGGCATTGAAATCTCTAAACAAATATATGGGCGAATGGATGAGAGGAAATGGCCTTATCTATATTTTTAGAGATGCCGTCAAGTACGGAACAGTCAGGAGATGAAGGGGAGCAGTAGAAAAAGAAAAGATAGCTAACCGAGCTTAGTAGAAAGTGACACATATAGAAATGATCTGGAAATTCAATAGAAATCACCCTAGCTAGAGGGAGATGTTCACTGATATAAATACCAATACCATGCATATGGACATTGGAATCATTCCTAAAGAGAGGAAAGTAACGAGGGATATAGAAATCAGAGGAAGCAATAGAGGGGTCAAAGTTAGTTTCACAAAGAGCTAAGATGTCTAAAAGCTTAATTTTAAAAATAACTGTATCATTACTGAAATTAGATTTGAACTAATTTTACTCAGTTGTCAATTTAGTCTCAGTTCTAATTTAGTATATTCACTTTTTATTGAGATGGTACTTTTCATGCCAGAATTGTGTTCACAAAAAACATTTGCAATCCTAAGTGACATTTTTTTATATGGAATATTTTGATTTTTGTTTCAAAGTTCAGATGTCACTTCATCTCTTTGATAAATCTTATAAGTTATGGTTTAAAAAATAAATTCACCTGTCCTATGTCTTATAATTCAAATTTCAGCCAACTCTTGTATATTAGTTGTTCCCTCTCCCACACCAGTTTATAATCTAAAATACCAAACAGTATATTGAATACTCACTGTTGACCATCTACTAGAATTAAACCTATTTGGCAAACTGAAATAAACTGAGAATTTAGCATAATAAAAGCAACACTTTATATATTTCTTCCAGCTGATATGGATTAATACTAATTGATAATTTTGATAAAAACTTTTATTCTTGACTACCTAGTAATCAAAAGCTGTACAATCTTAAAAAAAAGTTCTGTCATTTAATTCTGCCAATGTTGTTAGAACAGGTGAGCCGGTATGGAATTTTGCAGTCAACGTTAATTTTTGAGTGGTATCTTTTAAGCTTAATTTTAGTTGTTTTTTTATCACAACTACTCAGGATATAGAGGAATAATATCTTGGATTTTTATTAGGGGAATCTTTGTTCATCATTATTCTTAGTTTGAATTGTTTTTCATTGTAATTGCTTAAACCATCCTTGGATGGTATTAATGCAATTGAGAAATAATAAATAATCTCACAGTGAAAATCCAACATTTTTTGCCTTGGGACTTATGTTTGATTCTTGACAAGTTTAACTTTGGGTTTGCATTGGTTATTGATGGCTACAGATTGAATTTACTGAGTAATTGCAATGAAGAAACACTGACAATAAAATGAAAAAAATAATAGTAAAAAATGAATGATAGTTGAGAATGCTATATATATATATAAAATTTAATTTCATATTACTAATAATAATACAACTGAAAATAATGCAATTGAAATTAAGATGAAAAATCTCAAACAAAAATGAAAAATGCTTCATCTACTAAGAATTCGACTTATGAATAATACTGTTAGTAGTGAAAATAAAGCAAGTTTATGATTAAAGAGGAATAATGGTTGACCATGCTTCATCTCATAAAAATCCCATACATTATTATTATTAATACTACTACTATAAAGCAACTAAAATGAAAATGCTTGTCATAAATAATAATTGACAAAACTACATCAAAGAAAAAATTTATGACTACTTCAATAGCCATAGTTTAATTAAAAATTAATATATTTTCCTTCCATCTTCATATTATAATACACATGAGTCAAATATTATTTACGCTGGTATGTTTAACTAATGACTATTGAGTGTTGTCACTGTTACTAAGGTAAACTTTGTCACATCACATTAAACTCAAAGTAGCCAACTCTTGACAGGTTTTGGAATAAAATATTCTATAAAATGCTGATTTATTTCTCTTTGAAAAACTAAAGTCAATCTGAAACTGAAGATTGTAATGAATTAATAATTTCTTGACCAAATGTAATATATTGACTTCGGTATATGAAATCATTTTATACTCAGATCCATATCATTCATAATTGTATACCTATTCTGGAAAAAAAAAAATGTAATCCTGATTTTTTTTTTTTTTTTTTTTTCTCCTGCATTTGTAAAAGGATAAACAGTGCATTCCACTAATTTTCCAATAATGCCTGTATTCATTCTTGACCACTGACATTCTCATTTTACTGATTTTCAATGCATTTTGATATTAGAATCATTAGCAATACATTGATGTCATTTTACAATATAATTGTCCTGTTCTGTTAGTAACACTTACTTTAAATGAAAATTCATTTCTTCCTGATTTCCAATGCATGACACACCAGTTGATTACTGAAACTAGTGAACATCTATTCCTCCTACCCTTGCTAACACACCGATAGATGATTTCAGAAAACTAATAATATCTGATGAGTCATCAATTTTTCAATTTTTTAATTTCCTGCTAAGCAAGGCAATAATGCCACTGGGACATAGGGGGTTACAAAAAGGGAAAGAGAAAGTGAAGACTTTAGCGGGAAGAGGACAATAAACGAACAAGGTTCAGGAAGACAAAAGATAGTGTTTTATGTAAATTAGTCTTACCTTTACTTACATGTTTTTCTTACTGGATGTCCATTTCTTATGTATAAGTAATCCACTGTAATGGTAGGTAGTAATTTTGACAAAATGCCTACATCTCTTCTACCAGGAGTACTGTCAAATCTTGTTCCAGCTGATAATTAGTATTGCTAAATCTTATCCCAGCCAACAATTTTTGCCACAATTCACTCTTCAAACATGGAAAAGTTAATGAGGCCATCAAGGTTTGGTGCTAAACCAAACACAATGCAGAAATGGAGATATAAACACTGGAAGAAAACCTTTGAGAATTACCTGGAAAGTGATACACCAGAAGGGGACAGTCCTGCCTTGCTAGATAGAAAGAAGCATCATGCTCTCATAAACAGTGTTTCTTTCAACTCAGCAATGCAGAAATTAAATGATTTGTTTATAAAACCAATGAACATGTTCTATAATAGGCATTTAGTGATCACTTCCAAACAGGAGTAAATGCAAGCTTATAGATTCCTATATGTATAAATTGGAAAAATTGGCACAAGGCTGTAAGTTTGAAGCTGCTGATGCCAACCAGAATAAAGAACAGTATATGAGAGATGCTTTCATCCATTGTATCAGTTCTGCACACATCAAAGACTTCTTGAAAACTGGAAATTGAGTTTGGCAGATGCATATCAGCAAGCCAGGGCACTTGTGCAGGCCCAAAAGTAATCAGCTTCACATGACAGCTATAGTATAGCTACAATTGAATCTGCTTTGTCTAACGACGATGTTGCTGCTATCACTTTAAAGAAGCTCTCAAATGGCCCAAATGTTACTTATGCAGTAACTAAAAGCATACCAGACATTTGTGCCAAGCAAACGACTCTGAGTGTTATAAATGCAAGATGAAATGTCATTGGGCAAGAGTGTGCTGGGGAAAAAAGTTTGCCAGTATTGCAAGTTCAGACAATTTTCCAAGCTTTGGTGGTCCTAACATAACAAATGTTTTTTGTAACATTAGCTATTCTTCTCTCAAAGTTATGATTGATTAAGGTAGCTGTTTGACATTTATCAACAAGAATGCTGCAGAAAAACTGAAATTGTTTCACTGAGATCAAAAAATGGTTTTGTGACTGATCCAACTTGCAGGACACAAGTAATTGGTGAAGTGGTTGCGGATTTGACTTTAGACTCTCATTTATATTCAGATGTGGTGATGGTAGTATTCGACTGCTTGTTTGTCAACATTAACATTGGGAAAGATATTCTTCAGAAACACAAGAAAATAACACAATTCAATGTCTCTAAAGATGAATTGATTGTTCGAGCAGTTAGATCCAATGAAACTTTCCCTGCTATGCATGTTACTCTATTACCTTTATTTAGAAATCTAAGCAGCAGTATCAAGCCTATTGTAACTAAATCCAAGTAGTATTCACCAGCCAATTCAGGATTTATAAGTGAGGAAGCAATCCATCTACTCAGGGAGAGAATTATTGAACCATCTGTTTCTCCATGGTGAGCTTGGATCTTGGTGTCTTGGATGAGAATCACAAGAAATGTTTGGTAGTTGACTTCAGTGATGCAATAAATCTGTACACTGAATTGTATGCTTATCCAATATTACATATATGATAATTGTATGCTTACCCAATATTACATATATGATAAACAGCATTGCCCAGTACAAATATTTCTCAACTCTGGATTTGAAAAGTGCCCTGGGAAGTGTTCTAACAGAAGATGGAAAGTGCGACACAGATCTGAAGGCGAATTGGCATGGCAAAGGAAGCATTCCAGAAGTTGAGTAAAGTATTAAGAAACAGAACAATTTTGCCAGAAACAAAGTGGATAGTACTGGATTGCTATGTGATGTCGGTTCTTCAATATGGCAGTGAATGTTGGACAATATCTTTGAAGATGAAGGAAAAACTTAAAGCATCTGAAATGTGGTTCTACAGAAAGATGCTGCGGATAGCATATGAGCAATGACAAGGTTTTGGAAAGGATGGAAATGAAAAGGAAATTAGCACTGAGCATCAGGAAGAGACAACTAAAGTTCCTGGGGCATACAATGAGAAGGATGGCTTGGAGAACCTGATGCTAACAGGCCAGATAGAGGAAAAAGAAACAGGGGAAAGCAGCAGATAACATATTTGAAGGACCTGATCAGGTGAATGACAGAACAAGGGGTGCATGGTGAAACGGGAGAAAGTGTGCTAAGAGCTACCAGAGATCGGGAGATGTGGAAAGCCATGATCGCCTACGTCCTGAAAGGACATGGCACTGAAAAGATGTCACCAATTCAAGACAAACACACAAAAGAAATATACAGCTTTTGAAACACAGGGCAAATTTTACTAGTTTAAATGCGTTCCATTTGGCATCACCAATGGTGTTAGTGTATTCCAGAGGACAACCAACAAGATAATTCAGGGGGGAGAAAAAGTCTGACTTGTTGACAATATCACTATATGGGGAACAACAAAGGAACAGCATGATGGAAAACTTCAAGCTTACTATGATGCTGCTAGAAAATACAATATTGCATTTAATCAACATATGAGCTTCATAGTCATCACTAAATTGACTCTGCTAGGACATACAGCAAGTCACATGCACATTTTACCTGTTTGTGAACGTTTCTCTCAAGGCACAGAAAAGAGTTGTTGGTTTGTTTTTGTATTATGGCAAATTTATCAACATTTCAGAGAAAATTCATGTTTTGAATCATAATTCCGAATTTCCACTTCCAGAACATGTCTTGAAGGTTTTCAATCTTTAAAAGATATTTTCAGAGATGTCACACTCACTGCCATTGATCAAAATAAAGATTTTCAAGTAGAAACCAATGCTAGTGATTTTTGTCTAGCTGCTACTCTTAGTTGGAGGAGGGGATCGTACCCTGTTGCATTCTTCTCATGAACGCTCATTAAAAGTGAATGTCATCATGCTTTGGAGAAAGAAGCAGCAGCAATTGTTGAAGCATTGTGCCACTGGAGATACCTACTTCATGGACAAAAATTCACTGTGGACACAGATGAAAAAAGTTTTTTCAATTCATGTATAACAAAAGTCGTAGATCAAAAATTAAAAAATGACAAAATTGCTAGGTGGCAAATTGAATTGTGATTCAAATATGATATAAAATACCAACCTGACAAGAAAAATTTGGTGGCTGATACATTTTCATGGATAGTTGTAGTAAATCATCCTCTTTCTACACTCAGAGGTCAACTGCTGATGTAGTTACAATAATTGGAGAAAGTCTATATGCTCAAGATAAAAATGGTGAAACCGGTGTATTAGCTTTTGACAAGATTTGGTGTACAGCTTTTCTCCACAAGCTGAAAAGTTGTCTCCAGACATATCAAATTGTGAAATGAAAGTTATCCTGAACACTCAATTATCTAGATCCTTTCATACTAATATGGGTGTCTTCCAAGGCTTCATCCTTGGTCCTTCTTTTTTTAATTTTCATTAATAACCTTCCTGATGACATCAGCTCTCAACTTAGTATCTATACTAATGACACAACCATTTACTTCTGTCTTGATAGTCAGGCTGATCAGTTTGATAAGGTCAAAATAGTAGCTGATATCCATTGTTAACTCAGACAAAAGAAGGCTTGTTGATTTTAATGCCTCTAAAACTAAACTTCTCTCCATTAATCAACTGAGAAACCCATCTCTCCCTTCCATCAGTATGGCTGTTCTAACATCCAAGAAAAAGACTTGTTGCACCTTATCGGGCTAATGTTCTCCACTAACATGAAGTGGAAAGATTACTTTTAATCTATTCCTTGGTCAGCTGCTGAGAAAGTTGGTTCACTGTGTTGTGCAAGACATATGGTCCAGTTCGTGTCGGCACCCAAAATCTCATCAGCTGATCAATAGTTGATCACTTCATTCCAAACTCGGCTCTGTCCCACGTATTTGATTGATCACAATACCAGTTTGGTTTGAAAGTAGCTAAATTCAGCTGGGAGCCACAATAAGAAAAAGAAATCTTTGTAAAATTAACAAAATGTTTATATAGATACATTCTATTGGGTACAGTATTTGGTTTGAGTTTATCACACTTGCAACTATAATTTCAACCCCACAGCTTGTATAGGATGTAAGTTGGTTGGTCTGGCACCAGGCTAAAATCAGATTTTTCTAAGGCAGGCAATCACCTGACAATACAGCTTTCATATTTTCAACCCCATACTGGTTTAACTCAAAACTCTCACTCTCAAATTAACTGAGTCGAATCTGTCTTGTATGTCATGTCTCCACCAGGTTTCTCCAGTTTGTGCACATTGTCTTCTGGTCTGCGCCAGTCTCTCTTCTCTGCTTCTCTGCCTAGTCTCTCCGCTCTACACACACTGTCTGCAATTTCTCCTCTTAACATTAAATCTCTCTCTCTCTCTCTAGCAAAAGATGATCGCCTTGGACTTGGGAGTTGATGATTGCCAGCTGAGTCTGCGCTAAGTCTTCCACTGTGGCCACTCAAACTCTCTGAAAACTTGCTAACTCTTGCTTATATTGTTTCTCACATCTAATGTAGGTAGGTGTGACACACTCTGGGTATCTCTAATTTTCTCCTGAAATCCCACTGCAACTCATTAGTCATCTGATCAACTCAGTCTCCTTCTCTCCTGTGTTGAGTGCCTCTTACCACTACCAAAGGGGGCGTGGTCCAGCCCAGATGGTCTAATTATCACTTCAAAATTTCTTTTCGATCAAACCTTTGGTGTGTGATGGTTTTTCGCATCTGTGTTTTATCATTTCAAGTCTCCTCTGACAAGAAGTGACAAAAGAGATGGTCTCAACCTGAGACATTTTTAATTTACTAGGCTTTCTCCCTTTGTATGCAACCATCATATGAAATTATCTTGCTTTGGTGAGAAGACACCATGTATTTCTTTTTTAACTATCAGAATCACAAAATTCCCTATAATTCAAAGAAATTTTTTTTCTCAGAATTTTCTCTCTCTTTCTGACTAAGGGTATCCTGTTCCTAAGGGTCATAAAATTATTTCAACAATTTCTATGCAAGGGAAAGGGTTCTGTTTCAAATCAAATCATAGTCAGCTGTCATTTTATCAATGATTGTGAAATTTTCACTATAACTGAGAGACTCACTTTTTTGCAATAATGGCTATTCTGAATTTGGTGACAAGAAATCATACAGAATTTTTATCTTTCTGATTGAATTTTGTGACCAGCATCCAAGAGTCATAAAATCTTTTATTTCGAGTTTTTTTGTTTTCAGTGGCTATATATTTATTTATCTATTTTTCTTGGATGGTCCTTTTAGAATATCCATCACCTAGCTTCCAGCAGATGAAGAAGAAAAATATTCAATTACATCTTTGATATATATCAGTCTATCTAAACAACTAGTTCATTTCTTTCGGCTACCAGAAATGGTGTTACACAGTGCCCCTGCTATTTACTTTGAGCTATCTGATAAAATCTGAAGAATCAGCACTATTATCGGTCCTGATGTGGTAGCTTGGCTTCACTCACTTTTCCCCTGCTGTAAGGTTGCCTCCTCCTCTATTCTGCAAATACTTTTATGGTAATTATTCAAATGAGCTCTTAGCTATGGTACCTAGACTTTTTTGCACAGTACTAAACTGGTATTGAGATCTCATCATTTAACAGTTGAGCTGGCTAAATGTAACCATAAATTCTGTACTAAGTTTTATTTCTTGCACTTCTCACTTGTGGAACTCTCTTCAATCTCTGTTTTCCAGCCAACTTTAATCTGCAAAAAATTAAATACAATGTCAATTGCTATCTACAGTCCTAATGACTTTTTTCTTCCCACTCATTAGTAAGGTTTCTATTCTTAATTCTTTCACGCTCAGTAACGTCTTATGTCTTCATGGTTTTACTACCTTGCTTGGGGTGAAACTGATTTTTATATATATATCTATATATGGCATGTTAAAAAATATTACATCGTATTTTATACATGCTGTTAGTTGTGATGCTTTTTATACTTTTTGCTTATGTTTTAATTTAAGTAGTCTGGAAATTATCCAGCCATTTGTCCCCTTTAAAGTACTTTTTTCAGATAAGTCTTGAATCATTTGAATTCTTGAAAGTTAATATTTTACATTTTTAAATTTAAAAACAATTTTAACAAGTGTTTGAAGATCAAATTCACTATGGCTTCCGTTTCAAGGATTTTGTTTGGCAAATTCCTTACCAATGTACTTGAAAGAGCAGGGTTTGCTACTTTTCCTGGTGTCTAAAGTTATCACTATACATCAGTAGGCATATTTATTTTTAGATATTCCTTTTATCTTTATAGCAGACTGACCTAAGCTTACAAAATGCCATACTACTCTAGAAATAATCTATAAAAAAACTCGTATGGCAAATAATAGAATATTTTGGCATTTTAATTCAAGTGTGTGTGTGTCTATATATATATATATATATATATATATATAAGAAATATCCTGAGAAAATAACTTTTTTTCTTTTTTTATTTCTCACTGTGTCCTTGATGACAGTCATTAGAATAGATAAGAACAAGATTGCTTAACCTTGTCATTGAAAGAATTTGCAAGATCACCAACTTGAAGTCAAATTTTTTCTTGTGTTGTCCATATTTAAAATTCATGATAAAAGTGCTGAGGAATTAGTTATAGCTTTTAACAGGCACTTCTTGTTTTTAGTTTGTAATAATGATCTGATAATTAGGCTCTTTGTTTTTTTACAAGGAATTTTATTATATATATGATTTACTTGACCAAATATCTGCATTAAAGTTGTTATAGGCGCAATGTTTCAGCCATTCATTGAGCCCTGTCACCATTGTCAATTATCTGTTATTGTAGAAAGTCTGGAAATTTCAAAATGGAAATTTTTTTTTAATCTGCAGTAGGAATGGCCTATTGAATAAAATCATTGGTAGTCAAATGTTTCTGGTAGTCATGGGTCTGATGCCTACACTGGGTAGTTGTCATCTATTCTGGTCCATTCAAAGAGATAAAGACAATGAAATAAGTTCTCTCCTTAGAACAAACAGCTGAATGAGAAGAATTTAGCCCTGTTGATTGAATAAATAATTTGGTCCTAAAATCTCAAAGTTGCTAAATATGACACATTGAAGATGATAGGGACAAATGAAGTAGGAACTGGAAAAAGTGGGAGATTTCAAGCTGAATACTTCAAAAGGAAAATTTGTTTTTTTTTTAAGAATATTTCATCAAGATTTACTGGTGTTGTAAAATTAAAAATAATTTGGCATCTTCATTCTTGTTTGAAAATGTATTCATTTGTACCTTCTGGCTTTAAACAATCTCCATAAATGTATTTTTTTTTAATGACACTAACATGACATATATAAGAAATGATACAATTATTTATCCCTAGATCAGCACTTTTTCTCAGATCTGTGCCCTTTAGTATGTGTGTGTGTGTATATATATATATATATATATATATAATATTGTGTGTGTGTGTGTGCACATAATCTTTTGCATAAATAAGCAATTGTTGCCCAAATGCACTCTATGGATATTTAGCCATCAACTGTCTATCTTTTCATTTCTATATAACAGAACTGAAAAAAATTAAGATCTGAGGGATGAAAAGTAAAGAATAAGAAAGGTAAAGGACATTTTTAAAAGTTGAGAAAGTATATAAAAGACAAACAGATTTTCTATCTTTTCAATATTGTAAAAACCTTATTGAGTTATGTGTTTGAGATGATTCAATTGAAATTGGATTTATTTTTGGTAATTTTAAGCTCTCCTCCACAAGTCAACTTTATTTATTCCAATAAATGGTTCATACAAGACAAAAGGTAATATTAGATCAGCCATGTTTGAACTTTTTTCTCTTTCTCTCCAAACATTTTGGACCCAACATTCTTAATGATTTAACAACAAAAAAATATTTAGCTTTATTCTTAGATAAATACTTTCTTTTCAATAAAGGTTGTTTCCATGGCCTTCTCTGACAGTGATATATTTCAAATGATCTCTTTCCTTTAAAAATGCTGAGCTACCCAATGTTTGACCATTGCATACAAAGGGCAATCTACATGATAGACGTTCTACATGTAATCAGAGATTGCTTACAGTGCAATTTAGTTAAGAGCCGAAAATTGTTGTTTGTCAATTCAACTTTACATTGCTTGTGAAATATAAATCACCAGAAAATATTAAAAACAATGAAAATTATTAAAATCTTGTGAACACACACACACACACATACACATTTGCACTATTGAGTATGGTGCATGAAAAACCTATCCAAACCAGAAGTCCAAAATCAAACCAACTTAATTCATACAAATACTATGGGAAAAATTGACATCAATAGCCAGTGAATGTGTAGCAACTAACATGGTCTCAGTGTTGAATCTCAATAGTTGTACTGTATGTTTATTGGTATTTTTGTGGATTGTACAAATAACTGAAAATACAGAGAAAAATTTGCTTTTTAGTATGAACTTTCATCTCCTACCTTGGTGACTGTATCAAAGCCAGTATAACCACCCAGGCACCTCATCACAACTGCTCAATTTTAATACTAATTGAATTTTTAGATGAAACACTGACAATTATTAACCCATTAAAGTGACAGAAATTTTCATCATTTAGAGTTGTGCCATAGACTTTCAGTGACAAGATTTACCATAATTCAGTGTTAATGGCTTTTTGATTCCCATTGTTATTGCAATTCTCATAATATACAGGTTGCGATTGGTAAATTGTCGCCATATAATATTTTGAATTTCTTGTATTGTTTTTGATTTTGTCAACTACACAGTATAGTATGGTCAGTTGGATACCGCCTGTGAGAAAAAAAGCACCACAACATGATTCTCTCTGCTAGAAATTTACTGTACTGCTTGGTATTCATGCTGGAAGCTCTAATAGAAACATTTCAGAGTGTTTTAGTGTCAATCTGAGGATAGTGCAGAGGATTTGGAAAGATTTGATGGTGATTAATGAAGCTCAGAAAACTCACTCTGATCGTACTCATAAAAGAACTCCCGAATTTGTTGGTGAGGACCTCAAACTCAACACAGAGGCCTACATCGTGCCTTGAAGAAGTAGTGCTGCCCTGGGTCAATGGTGTAGCTGCTTGAAGAAGCTATGTCTAGCAACTTGGCTCTGCACCGTGCCACACAAGCAGGAGAACCCAGTTATGGCTGTCTGACAATTTTTGTGACCATATCACCCCTTAAATTTGGCCACCTAACTTCCCAGAGTGCAATCTCCTTGGTTATGTTTGAAGTGCAGTTGAACGAAAGCCCAACAAAACTTCTTGTAACACTAAGGATTAACTGAAGGCAAGGATTGACAGCATTTACCAACTTAAACAAGGAGATCATCCAGAAAAGTTACTGGAGATTCCAAAATTGTCTGGAGGCCTTGGTTGAGGCCAATGGTAATTTTTATTGAATAAATTTTACATTTCAAAATTTTCTGTGTAATTTTGGTAAATTTATCTGTTAAAATGAGATGTATTTTCATTTTTTGCATAAATTAGACGACTATTTATCCATCACACCCTGTAGATCAGGAATGAGATTTTAACTTGCATCTCTCATTTCTTTGAGCTCCTTCTTTTCCATCACAGCAGCTTTACCAATTAGGCTACAAAGGCCAATTAATCACAGAAATTCAAATCTGTTAAAGCTATTTTTTTTTCCAAACACATGGCCTGCCACTATTTTTGTTCATATTTTATTCTTGTTATTATATTATTCAAAATAGATGAAATTAAGATGAAAGAAATAATTAAAAAAAAAAAAAACAATTAATAAGCACCTTACTTGTAATTCTCACTAGATTCTCCAGGAAAGTGCTTTTGTACCAAATTCTACTAAAACAAATGTAAAAGTTTTAAAATATGCTCAAGTCCTGCTCTCTAGCTCAAATGCAAGGCTATATTGTAGATTTATAAAAGCATTAAACAATATGATAATATCTATATATCAACAATGTGATTAGATATATCTAGCAAGTCTAGATACTTGCTCACTGGCTTGGGCTCATTCTAATGTTTAAATAACTATTGAAATATATAATCTGAATTCATCAGTATTACTTAAAATGCTTGGATACCTACTCATGGTCCCAAATATGTTCAAATTATATGCAAATAACTACTAAAAGATATTTATTTTAATGTATTGCAGAGTTAAATCTATTGACTGTAGTTAGTATTTGATGAAAAAAGCCTGTTCACTGCATCTCATTCAATTCAAATAAGATTGTATCAAGTCATAGTATCCACCATTTCTGCAGTAGATCAGAGTAGGTTTGGCATAATGGGTTTAACTGCAGCTTTGGAAGCTTGTGGGTAGGGGAAATTGCAGTCTGCAACTTTGTGCATTTTATATGCAAGATTGTCCTGGTGCCAAGAAAACCCAGATTGATTGTTGGTGCACAGTAGCTTTAGTAAAATGAGTCTGTTAGTGGTAAATAGAACTCTAGTAAATATCTTACTTGCTCTCTTTCTAATCTCCCTTTCTCTCTAGTGTTTGCAAAGAATTTTGCCATATTGGTTGAAACTTTTTCCATGAAAGAATGGCAGTCACAGTTAAGTTTGCTTTTTGAATTCATAAAGAATCAGTAAGTTTGTTTGATATTTATGTTTAAGGGCACCTATCAGCTTTCTGGTGGGTGCCTGTTATAGTATGATGGTTAACTACTGATTTCACTACTTTGAGCTACTTTTACAAATAAGCTGTGCTAACTTGGGCTATGACAAAATCAGTTCAAATTTAAGAGCACTCGCTTTTTAAATGGAATCAAACCTGAACATTATTAACAATACACCATTGTGGCTTTGTGCTAGACTAAACTGAGAAAACATGCTGGGACACTTTAAATATAGTAAAGCTCATCTCACTAATCAATTTAACAAATTTAATTTTCATTGGATGCTTTAAGATCATGGCCTTGTTTCAGACTGTTAAACTTACAAAATAATTAGGTGTTTTATAATGTCACAAATCAATTTGCTAATTAATGTAGAAAATTGAATCCTTAGTACCCCATTACTGTTGCCTTGTGTCAGACTAAGTTATGTAATTTTTAGTCTCTGATGCTCAAAACCAGGAATTTTAAAGAAAGATATCTGGAAATACACTAGGTAAAATATTTTTCAATTGTAATTGTTTTGCGCTGCTTTTTTCTCTTCTGAGCTTGTAGATTCTTGAAGGTAAAATACTACTTCTAAACAAGCAAGAACAGTATCTCCCTTTTTTAAGAAAAAAAAATTCTTTGTGTGTGGACATAGGAGCATTAATATATTTTCTTATGAGTACTGTGTGCAGCCTGACGATATAAGCGACCAGTTTTATAGTATGGCAATTATGCTAGTTCCTATTTGTACTAAGCTGACTCTATTCAGCAAATATCAGATACACCAAATGGTTTCATGTCCGTAATGTTTAACTTTTTGCTATCTTAGTTATTTCAATTGGACAGGAGATGCTAGATGACAGTGTATCTTTTGATAACACAAAACTATTTAAAGATATTTACAAAACTAGGAGGTATAAAGAATGACGCCTTGTATAAAAGTAGAATGCAGCAATAATAGAGAAAAATATATTTGATGACTGTGATGTGAAAAGGATTTAACAAAATATCCAGCCATTTTTTATGGCATGGGTAAACTTTTATTAATAGAAGATTCATTTATTGGTTCTGCTCACAAAACAAAAAATAGTCACTGATTCAAAGAATAAATTTGAACCTTGCCTCCTTGTATACAACATGACAGGGTCAACTTTATCCATTTTGACCTTTTTGTTTTAACCCACAAATTATAAAAATGTAGGGAAAATGCTGTATTTCCTGTTATAAAAGACCTACTTCACCAAAAAAACTCAAAAAATTACCCTGCAATTGTTAGGTTTGGGTCCTTGACAAAAACTCCTATTTAAAACACTAGTCCTTGATGATCCTAGAATTAAATGTATATGATTAAAGAGGATTAAATTATTTATCTATGCTATTTACTAACCACTGGACAATAAATATTTAAGTAGTTGTAATGAAAGCTGAAATTAAGATTATAAAAAAAAAAAAAATGAAGTCCTCATTCAAGCAAAAGTAAACATAATTTGAAATGCAGATTTATTTACAGTATTTACATTATTCAGATTGTCCTCATCTTTGTTGCCATTTGTACAACGTTTCGGATATTTTCCTTGCGTAAAGCCTCGATCGGAAGTCAAGAGTTATCTCCCTCTAACCCTGCAAGTTACTTATTCACTGCTGCTGTAGCCTGGTATTGAACTCTCAACTCTTTGGGCAAAGTCACAGGAACTAACCAACGTCTATATCCATGCAGGGTTAGAGGGAGTGAACTCATGACTTCCAATTGAGGCTTTACACAAGGAATAAGGATGATATGCCCCAGTAATTGTAATAAAGGGTTAGGTTCGAAATTCCTAGCACTTGAAGAAGGCTGGAGCATACAATGACCGAAACATCGCATAAATGGCAACAAAGATGAGGACAATAGTCCAAATAATGTAAATACTAAAATACAGAAATATACTTTTTTTTTTTTCCTTTTTTTTTTTTTTTAATGGTAGACAAGCTTTCCTTGCTTGGCTGTTGATTCAAAATAGTTTCCAACCTATGTTCATTTTGCTTGGGCTTAATAAATATCAACTCTACATATGATACACTAATTTCAGCCTGCTTGATGGTGAGAGAGGTGATAGGCATTTCCTGCTAAGGTTTAATGTGGGTAGTAGAGGAAACTTGGAAAAATATTGTCTTAGTTGTGATTATGACAACATAAGTTTTTTCAAACTATCTAAAAAAAACTGAGTAAGAGATTATTTAAAAATAATAATTTTGAATTTTCTTATTTAACACACATAACAATATTCAATGCATTTGTCCAAGCATTGTATATTACTACCACATTTGGTCTGATTTTTGATAAACTACAAAGAATTTGCAATGTTAAGTCTTTATCTGGCACCTCAGCTTTAGTAGCTTTCCTGTTTCTTTTTTTTTTTATAAATATTTTTATAAGTGTTCTGATGAACTTTCCATTATGGTAACTAGACTATAAATTCAAGCACGATACAAGATTGGCGGCAAGGTCTTGTTTTATAGTTGAAATGACTATACGTAATTAAATTATATGCTAAGTTTCTTCTTTCATACTTGTGACTTGTGAAACTCTCTTTTGGCTTCTTACTTTTGAGTCAACTTTGATCTTTCAAAAATTTAAAGGCAATATCAGTTATTTTCTGTCTTAACTGTGAAGCCAATAAATTGTAAACGCAAATTCTGCTCCAGCAGCTTCTTTTCTCGAACTTCCCGCCTGTGGAATTCTCTTTCGCATACTTGCTTTCCTGACAGTTACAATCTCAAGAATTTAAATGTAAAGTCAATAGTCATCTCCTGTCACACTAACTTACATCCTCTCTCTCATGCTTTTCTACAGCCACCCCACTCTCATCAGTACTCTCTTCCCTCTCTTACTCTTTTCCTGACACCCCCTGCAACCTCTCACTCTTTATAACATTCCTCCTCGTTCACTCCACTCTCATCAGTAATCTCTTCCTGACACCCCCTGCATTCTTTCACTCTTCATAACATTCCTCGTATATAACCCCCTGCACAACAGTGGCAGTAAAATGCCTTGCTTGGGGTGACACGATTTTAAAAAAGAAATTCCTATTCTTTTATTGTTATCTGTCTTTTCTTTTTCTTATATTTTTTCCTACTCAGAAACTTTTTTTTTTTTTTTTTTTTTTTTTTTGCCTTACTTTGGATAAGATGATTTAGAAAAAAACAAAATTAATATTTCAGTTTTCAGATCTTGTTAGCATATTTACAAATGTGCTAAAAGAACAAACTTGTTTCTAAGAGTGTTTAGTATATAGGAAATTCTTTAATTTCACTTTTATATGCATATATATTAGTTGGTATACTCACATGAAAAATAATTGCTTCTGTTTAGATATATTGTAAGTCTTTTTACTAGAATGTAAATTATGAAAGTGATTTGCCAAAGGTTTCATTCATCTATTCTCTTTTGCTACTAGTGATAGGTGTTTTTTTAATTGGGCAAACTGTTAGAGAAATGGATTCCTGCGTACTGAAGTCAGCATAACAAGGAGCCAAACTTATTTGAAATTTAATTGATGCACAAATGTTGAATTTGATAAATTTGCTTAAGAGTTGAGCATTTATTGAGATGAAATGTATCAAAGCTAAAACTAGCTGCTAAAGTAACTTTTGAGTGATCACAAGAGTCAAGAATTTATAAGGATGTAATGTATCAAGCCAGTTGGTGGAAAAATAGAAAAATATCTCCATCTTTACCATTTTTAGCAGGGAATATATTAATTTCTCATTTTCCTTAATGGACTAAAATAATATATTCAGCATTTATAATATTGGGACATATTGATACAATTGTGGGGGGTGGGGAGCAAACTAAAAACAACTACTGTTCTCCCAAGATAGTGCTATTGGGTTCCAATATTTTTGTTTCTTTACTGAGAACTATAAGTGTTGACAGATTTGGAGTGGGAGTGAAAATTCATTCCTGATAATGGAAATTTTGCATCTTTAGAAAGCCTCTAAGGTTAAAGGTGATACTCAATTCTCCATATAAATCAGTGCTTAGAGGCAATACAGCAGGACTTCCTGTTGGCGACATTGGTGATAGAAAGAGCAATGCAGAAGGTTAGGTCTTGAGTCTCTACAATAGTCATATAAACAGCAAAGTAGAGAACTGCGCCTTGAATGTCCACATCAGTAATGGCAAACCAAGAAGAGTCAAGTTGTTTATTGAAGTCACTTAGAAAGTTAAGATTCAAACTATTTAACATAGCCAAATCAAAGTTGGTTAGAAAGTAGAAGCTAGACATCAGTAGCAAACACCTTTGAGATTGAAAATTCATGAAATGCCAAAAGCAATATTAAGATTTAACTGTTGTAAAAAATCCCTTCAAATGATCATTGTTGAATGTGAATACAGCAGAAAAACATGCCCATCCAGATTGTAAATAGTATCACATCAGGAGGCTGTCCAAGTTATCTAAAGTTTTGTTTGATGTTCTTTTTATATTTTTTTTTTTCTTAAATCCCTCTTCAAATTAGATCCCAACGCAGTATGCCTACATGACAATATCTTTGCATTTTTTCTAAGAAAATGTGCTCCCAAACTGGGTCCTGTTTTCTTCAAATCCATAATAAATGCCTTGCTCCTTCTTGCTTTCCAGCTTGTTAGAAATACTTTTCTGTAGTTCTCGTCTTTGAGAACTCCGGTGAGCCTTCTGATTTCTCAAATTCTCATCCTGTTAGTTTTTTACTGTCTTTTTTTTTTTTTTTTTTTTTTTTTTTTTTTTGCAAACTATCAGATGTTTTACTGTGGAAGCAACCGCCTTCTAGTTATCTACAAACTAAGGGTGAAACTTTGGAGACTAAAGAAGCCTAGGGCAGCACCCAGACTGCAATACATGTTCCTGAATGACCTCAACCTGCTGAAAAAATATACTGTGTGAGAAACAAATATGAAGAACAAATGGGAAATGGAAATTTAAAATGGAACATGCTTAGAGAAGCACTAGTGACATCTGCAAACAACATGATCTCAGAGGAAATCAGATGCAGAAGAAAAAAATGAGTGGATGACTGAAGAGATACTTGATATGATGCAAAGACAGAAAACTATGCCAAGAGATGGAACTGAATACAAGAAACTACAAAAGGAAATAAGGACCAGGTGGAGACAGGCTAAAGAGGAATGGTTCAACAACAAATGTGCCAAAATAGAGAGATTGAGCAAGACTAAAAATGGAGAAATGCATAAAGAAATAAGGGAAATGACAGGACAAGGAACATGCTTCTCAACAGGATGTATAAAATCCAAGGATGGAACAATCATATTGGAGAAAGTGGAAATACTCTAGCAATGGAAAGAAATTATAAAAGATCTCTTCCATAACAAGAGAAAGCAAGCGATAGTAAACAAAGTTGCTGACTGACCAGAAATACTAAAATCTGATGTGAAAGCTGTAATGGCCAAACTGAATAAGGACAAAGCAGCTGGACCAGACAGCATTGTAATAGAGATGTTGGCAGCCTTAGAAGATATTGGCATAGAGAAAATTGTGAAAATAATAAATGAAATCTACAACAATGGTGTAATACCAGATGACCTAAGCAAATCAATTTTTATAGCTTTGCCTAAGAAGCCAGGTGCAATCGAATGCGAACTCCACTGAACAATCAGTTTGATGAGCCACATAATGAAGGTCATTGTCAGAATCCTGATGAATAGAGTGCAAAGTAAAATCAGACCGGAAATAGGTCAAGAATAGTGTGGTTTTTATCAAGGACACTGGAACAAGGAATGCAATATTTATGCTTAGGATGTTATCAGAAAGGGCCATACAAATGAAAAAGGAAGTTTACCTGTGTTTTGTAGACTATGCTAAGGCGTTCAACAAAGTATGCCACAAGGAACTGATAGAAATGTTCATCAACCTTGGCATATTTAGCAAAGACATCAGAGTAATCAAGGACCTCTAATGGCAGCAAACCGCCTGCATACATTGGTTCAGTGTCATTCCAGACAATTCTTCTCAACAGGATCTATCTTTTATGTTTATAAATCTTACATTTGTCTGTACATTCAATATTGCTGTCATATTTGGTCTAGTGCTCCTCCTTCTCTATATCTCTAGATTCTTGACAAAATCTAAAGAATCTGGAATGTCATTGGTCCTGACCTTGCATTTCTGTTTCAGGTTGTTTCCCACTATGGATGAATTTAAATGTATTACTAGATTGGCAACTAGTTCTTATTTTATTGTTTTTAATAGTATTTTTTTCTCACCTTTGGAACTCTTTAGATCCCCCCCCCCCATTTCACCTACAGTTTTCAAAAATTTAAATGCTATGTCAATCACCATCTTCTGTCTTTCTGAATCCTGTTTCACTTTCAGTAACCCCTCGTAATTTGGTGGCATTATCTCCTTGCTTGGGGTGAAATGATTAAAAAAAATATTAAACTCTTATGTCAGTTTGTCAAAAAATAAAATTCTTTTAATCATACTCTAGCATTGGCCATTATTTCCAATGAGCAAATTCATACCTTTTGATTATCAGTGAAGCAGTAAACGGAATAACTATGGTCTGACAAGAGTTTAAGTCATTAGGTACACAAAAAACTCACTAGATGATTAGTCTTAAATGAGAATGGCTAAGAATATCAAAGACAGACAATTAAATTTCACACTAATGTACAAAATTACTCCACCACCACACATCTGTTTACATATGGTACATTGCAAAATTTAGGGCTGGTAGGACTAAGGAAAGTAGCTTATCAGAACTCATGCCACGGAAATAGCAATAGAGCAGTGAGAGGCTTGAAGTGTTTCTCCTGTGGTAAATGGGTCATAGAGTGGAACAGATATACAGCCTTATAGACACTTTTGAACTTATTCAAAACAAGCTCATAAAGGGGAGTCAGATACTAAAGCAGTATAATATATTTTTCCACCATCTTAAAAATAGATTGTATTTAGGTGTTAAACTTACAGTCTGTAGCTCAAAAAATAAAAATAAAGAACTCCCAGAATCTCTATGATCCTTCCTTACTCTTAAATCTCCTTCTCTCACAACCTTTCATCTACAAAACAAACCAAAAATTTGCTTACTCATACCTTTAGCTGAGCTTTATTGTATTTCTTTCTTCCATAATTCTTCTCTTTCTGCAATATCTTTTTATTAAAGAAATTGCTTCCTGTTGACACTTTTTCTCTCCAACCGCAAGGTGAGCAACATTTTATTTTCACTTCTTCATTTGAACTGCAGGCCCCTATGATCCTAAAAATATCATTTCATACAACATAGTTTTGTGTCCAGGTTGGCACTTTGCACTCTCTCTCTCTCTCTGCTCTTTGCGTTGGTTCCATTTCATTTCTATCAACTCCATGTTCAGCATACACATCTTAAATCCAAGATATGCTGCGGCATACCATTGACAGTAAGTTTGTTAGACGATTGCACTCTGTTCGCCACCCCTCTCCCTCATTCTGTTGTGTATTGTGTGTTTGCTATCTTCACCTAAACCTCTTCCCTTATTTGGATTCTGGCTGGCACTTCATCGGTATGCAGGGATATATCTTTTAGGTGCCTTCACTCATGGCTGAAAATTGACCTTTGTTGTATTGTTTCCTTTCTCTGTCTGTTCTTAGGGGCCATGTTGTACCAAAACATTGCTTCTACAGGTGATTTCCCTCTTCTCTTGGCTATTGTTTTCATGGTCTAATGGTGTCACTCCAATATTCTATTTCCCCCTGGCCTGTTTTCTGCTTTATAGTACCTTCTTATTTTTCACTTTTCAAGCATCGTTTGGAGAGGTTCCAAGCGGAAAACCATGCCATTGGCCATGCCAGTGTGCTTTCAGATCTCAGTGTTGCACTTTCCATTCTCAGTCAAAACACTTCCCATGTCCTCTACTGGACCTCGTTCAAGAATCACCTTGTCCAGTTCTTCAGGAACCACAGCTGCTATTTCCACATGTAATTCCCTCCATATTGCCAGTGGCCCAGGTTCAGTCAATCATCTACAAGTATGCACCACTGCAATAATGTGTTGTGGCAACAGCTAACTTTGTTGTTCCAATCTCACCAAGATTATGCACATTCAATGCCGGGCAAATCCTCTGGACTTCCTCCCTTTTTACAAGCAGGTTGACTTTTCATACCAAATCGTCTTGTTCACTCTCACATGATGTCTACTGTGCAACTCTTCTAGTTATCTTGTCCCTCTTCCTCTTATTGTTGACCAACCACTTTTTGTTTACTCAAGTTAGTGCATCTGCCTTATTTCTTTCCAAAGACACAAACCTGCTTTCATTTGTATCTAAGTTTGGTTATCAATTTTCACAATATTTCTAATCTCCACTTTACTATAATTTCTCTGGCACCTTTTGTCCATGTTCTTCTGTTCTTATTCATCCAACTTTGTACTGTGGCTGAATCAGTCCTTACTTCCACATCTCTTGACCTCCCCCATATTAAAGGCTTATTTTGGCACATCTAATTCAGTAACATTGATGTGGTTATACTTGTCCTTTTTTTCTCAGCCTTGCTAAATCTTCTGTGACCAAGCCACCAATCTCTACAACTATACCTACAATAATACTGCTAGCATTGCACCACACTACTTCAGTTTTCATTTTAGATATGTGCTAAATCCTAGTCACAGGATTCTGTTTCTTTACCTCAACTAAGATCCCCTGTGTTACAGCAACAGTTTCATAATCAATTTTATATCTACCTGCCAGATTCCTTTACATTTTACCTCCCTTCCATCAACTGCTTTCACATTGCCACTCTCACTCTATTCACTCACAAGCTTGAGATTAAGTATAAAGTGGTTGTGCAGCCAAAAAGCTGCCACTCTCACTTCTCCCACTGACACTTCTATGATTGATAGATGTTGGTACTGCACCTTTGTTCTGTTGATGGAGTAGCTACTGGCACAGAAGCTTCCTCTTCCTTATTTCTCTGAATCTGAGGGCAATACCTTGCAATATGCCCAAATCTCTCACAATTGCAGCACATTAGTTTCAATCTCTGTGGCTCCTTACAGTTTCTATTTAGGTGCAATTCCAATATCTGTAGCACCTAATGGTTGACAAATTCACATGACCTTTTCTTTTAGTCCTGTGCTTTGTGCAATCATTGCCACTGTTCTGGGCTTCTGCTGACAAAGAGCCTTGCAGCTGCTATCATTTCACAGAGGTCCATCTTTTCTACACCAGGCATTTGTTGTAGTGCTACAGATATGTCATCTGGGAAGACTGTAACAAAAACCAATTTCACTGTGTGATCCAGTCCTCTTCCCATACATACTGCCAGTCCTGCCAACCTTTTGATATCATTGGTATAGACATCCACTAATTCCCTCGTTCATTTCACTCTCTTGAGCTTTTTATAATCTTCAAAGGGCCCTTCAGTAAAGGCTTTCTTCAGTCTGGTCTCTATCATGTTCTCATTCAACTGGTCTCTATCACTCATTTCAATGTAGAGAGCAAGCACATCTTGTAGAAACTAGCCAGGTCTGACACTTTTTGAAGCTTCGTGACCAATTTTACCTTTATCCACTGGACTACATCACTTTCTCTGCTAAATGATGGTACCACATCTCTACCCAGTCTCACTATTCTAGACTCCATATTGCCAAAATAGCTTGTAGTTAAAAAAAAAAAATTTCCTGACTGGTATCTTCAGCTGAGCTTTATTGTCTTTCTTCCCATAATTCTGTTTTTCTACAATATCTTTCTATAAAAGAAATTGCCACCTGTCAACACTTCTTCTTCTCCCCTACCACAAAGTAAGCAATGTTCTACTTTCTCTTCATTCATACTATAACATCAAGGGAAAGCTTGAGGCCCAATAGCCTCCTTGGGAGAAGACCTATACATCATGATAGGTGAAAGTTGGGACCCTGCTTGGTAGCAATGGAACATTACTTGTTTAGTTTTGAATATAATGAATTTTACAAGCCTCTAGAAGCAGTAAACTATAAATATACAAAATTCTTTAATAAGGGTTTATGAAAATTAAAGCACCAAGAAGACATTGGAAAATTTATGTTGTCATTCACCCTGAAAAACAAGTGTGTGTGTGTGTGTGCGTGAAAATAGTTATGTCCGAATTTGACTTCCTGTCGAGTTACATTTACATGTCTTAAGCATAATAGTCCAGGAATTCAAATTGGAAGGGTAGTCTTTTTGCAAGATCACATACAGCCACTCACATTGGCCCTGAGGCCTTGTAAGAAGGGGAGCAGCATAACATTTTTGATTGCATTTCACCTTACTCCAAGAACCATTACAAATGACAACCTTTTTCATCACTTTCAGTGCATGCAGAGCTACTTGTCATTCTTTCCCCCCCCCCAATCTGGCCACTTTCAAGAAGGTGGCTATATTGAAATAAGCATAGTTACCAACTTGTGTCATGAGCATGATATATATATATATATTTTTTTTTTTTTTTTTTTTTTTTTTTTGAGGTTACAACATTTATGTTTTTGAAAACAAAAATATACCAACTTTTTTAATAAATGCATGGCATGTTTGTTTACTTAATTTTTAGTTCAGTGTATCTCAAGCCCGCAATATTGAAGCACTTGTCTGGATTGAACTAATGATTTTAAGAAAGTGGTCTGCAAAGCAAACTTGATAAAATAATTTAATAAGAGATTGTGTGTGTGATATTCTCATCCTAATCATAGCTTAGTCTGACATAAGGTCATAATATGAAGACACCCAACTATTGAACACTCTCCACTATTTAAAGTATTGCTAGATAAATTCACCATTGATAAACAATATATTCAACATGTATGAGAAATATATGTGAATACATTCATATTTTTTTAACCTTTCTCTATATAAATGGAAATTCATGGTTGTCTACTTTTTCCCCCTCAACTTTTCAGAACTGAAAATATAATCAGCCTATTTTTAATGCTTTGCTTTTGCTTTCAAACACTCTATTTCCAGTTGTAGATATGTGAGTAAGTAATTGGATTTTATTTCTGACTGACTGCCAACATTAGAAGAATAAAAATACAATGGAAGAAAGAAAGAGGTGGGGGTGAGCCTGCTTTCAACCAGCCAATCATTCAACCTCTTCTTTTATTTCATTTTTTTTTCTTCTTTTGAACGATTCTTTTTCTGAATTAGCATTTTAATGTTAGACCAGAGATCAATATATTGTCTATTTTGAGCTGTCTTTCTGGTTAAGTATAGCTGCCTTTTCACAGGCATGTGGACTCTCATGGATCTGGCTTCTCCTCTGCCATGTGTTTGAAGCTCTCAGCTGCAGTTACAATTATCACAACTTTCTCTCTCTCTCTCAGTGCATATAAAGCTTGACTGATACTGACATAATTAAACTTAGAGAAAGGATTTGTGAAGCTAGATTGTTAACCATTACTTTATAACTAATGTGCCACATACACACATTAGATTTGTTACAAGAGAATTTATGGAGTTTAAGCCTATTGCTTTATCTATTTCTGTCAATTTAGCCTAGCATCTTGTGTGTGTTCTGCCAGACATTTCATACATTTCACAAAATCATTTCACTGCAACATAAAAGAACTTTTTATCAGTTTTTCTTTTTAAGGAAGGTGTTTTGACACAAATTTGAAAAAAATTGAGCAGCATGTTATAATAGGGAAAGACAATAGTAACACAAGAGGTATGGATTCTGTTAATATTTCTATATTTGCACCACTTCAGGTTAACACACATGCTGGTATTGAAGTTTTGCTTTGTGTGAGGGCATAGTCTAAATTACCATTTCAATGAGCAAATGTTTTTTACCTTTTTTATTATTATTAAAGAAACCTGAGAAATGTGTTAAGTCTGCCATCCTGATGAGTGAATATGTGGAATAGAATATACATTTTATAGCTTTGTCACTTTTCAGAGAACTTTCTTCGCCTGTGTGTGTACACACACACACACACACACACACAATCTTAATTATTGAGCAGACTTTAATCTCATTTCTGGGAAAGAGTGTATAATCTTGTATGATGAACAGTGAAGTAGGCATCTATGCAGATGACACCACAATTTACTCCCGCAGCAGTAAGAAATCTGGCGAGGTGGACAAACATAACCTTGCTTCTGATCTTGAGAGGGACCTACATTCTGTGGTTTGTAAATTTCAATGCGTCTAAGACCAAGTTGTTGTCTGTCAATCATCACAGGCAACCTCTCCTGCCTCTCATAAGCATGGACCAAGCGAGTCTCCCTGAGAGCAATACACTGTGCCTCCTCAGCTTTACCCTCTCTTTCGATCTCAAGTGGACCCATTACATTGAGTCAATAGCTAAATCCACTGCTAGGAAGGTTGGGTCACTGTGTCGGGCCAGGATGTTTTTCCTCCTGAATCCATCTTGCATATATACAAATCAACTATCTGTCCGTGCATGGAATACTGTTGTCATATATGGTCAGGCGCCCCTGCTGTTCATCTCGGTGTTCTTGATGGGCTCCAAAGGAGGATCTGTAATGTGATAGGTACCAACTTGGCTGCTCGACTCTGGCCACTTTCTCACTGATGGGATGTGCTATAAATATTTTCATGGCTTCTGCTCTGATGAACTTAAGTCACTAGTGCCCCTACAACTGGTGTTTATTCATCCAACCAGACTGGCAACTGGGTCCCATCCATTCACAGCTAGATCAACCAAATGCAGACGACAATTCTACTCCAGCAGCTTCTTTTCTCGCACTTCCCACCTATGGAACTCGCTTTCATATTCTTGCTTTCCTGATGGCTACAACCTCCAGGAAATTAAATGCAGTGTCAATAGCCATCTCTTAACCACTTGACTCTAGTTCTTTCTACACCACCCTGTATATCTTTTCCTTTCTCTCTGCCTTTGCAACTGTCATCACACCTTTATTCCCACCCTTAACTGGTTCGTCTTTCTCTTTACTCTCCTTCTATCTAATTTTTTTAATCTTATGTAGCCCCCCCCCCCTTCACATCAGTAGTGTTACCGCCTTGCTTGGGATGATACAGTTTAAAAAAAAAGTTTTAACAATGTCAGTATGCTCTCAGTGATGACTTGTGATTTCATGCTAGTACAATGATTCATGGCTTCTAAGCAGTTTCACCTAATTTCACTCACAACATTTGGGTCAAACCATATCATGGTTCACTGGCATGTTCCAATGATCCTTTTCTCGAGTTCACATCATCTTCCAGACTTTAACCACACACACACACACACACACATTTGAGAATGAGATATAGTTCCTCTGCCACACAGACATACTATCATCATGATATGATTTGGACATCAGGTAATCTCCATAAGATGACTCCAATCATATTCAGTACAAGCAGTCACTAATTATCCTGTCTGGCTCCTGTCACTGGATCAAGGTTGTCTGATGCTGAGAGTTTACATAGTATTGCACAAGCTATGAATGACTAAAGAATTGCATTGGTAACATGAGATTTTTGGTGGTTGGCTGGGGTGAACTACTTTATCCACTATAAATTGTTTGGTGGATGTGCTCATTCTTCGAGTGAGCAGCTGTCATGTATTTTGTTTTCATTTGTAATCTAGTCATATTATGCAACCCAGGTTTCTACCATCTGCCGGTGTCTTCAGGCGATTTACAAAAAAAAAAGAATACAACCAACAAGGGTGATTTAATCAATCTTTATTGAATTTTTCCAGCATTCTAACATTCTTCTGTTTTTTAGGAGTTAAAGAATAATTATAATAATTGTCTGTAGTTTTTATTGTTCTAAGTGCTTTCAGCCAGTACTTTAGCCAGTCTGAAGAATGTTGCATTCAGTATATTTGTCATGTGTTGTACTAAATAGATTTTACTGTGTGAAACTTCTTGTGGAAGATTGACCATTTTGAGCAGTCACATGCTATGTGCAGCTGGGTTGATGTGAGAGTTACTTCTATTTTTAAAAAATACTTGACACACCATTTCTGCTACTGAACAGTTTCATATTGATACCAAGGGAACAGCATTTAATCAAGAGGCAGTGGGGATTCTATGGGGGAGCCAGAAGAGGTCAAGCCCCCCCCCCATTATTGCTGGCCCCTCAGTTGGCCTCTCCACTTTTATAAGCTTAAAAAATTTATGAAACTGATCACTCTGATTTTGATAAGATTTGATCTTCAGCACTTTCCCTCTGCATTTTCTATTTCATTTAATTTTTTAAGAATACAGAGACCAATTTGAAAGAAAAACAAACAAAATAAAACAACCAGATAGAAACAGACATGTTGTTAGGGAGGGAAAAGAGACAATATTTTCTGAATGAAGATGTTAATTAGAAATAATGTCGCCCAACTTGATATGTAGATACATAGGCAGTCAGTGATTTATGGCTGAGTGAAAGAATTGGTCAGTAATTTTGTGAATTTAGTTATAAGTTGTGTATATAATAGTAGTTTTTTTTTTTTTTTTTTTTTTAATCATATCACCCCGAGCAAGGCGGTAAGGCCACTGGTGTGCAGGGGGTTACGTAAGAGTGAATAGATTGGAAAAGAGAAAGCTAGAAACCACATCCTAAACAGGGAACAAGGGATGAGCCTCTACACCTGTTCAATAGACGTGGGTGGAGTGTGAACCGGGTGATAGTTCAGTCTATCTACTCGAATTAGTTCAGTCTATCTACTCGAATTAGTTCAGTCTATCTACTCGAATTAGTTCAGTCTATCTACTCGAATTAGTTCAGTCTATCTACTCGAATTAGTTCAGTCTATCTACTCGAATTAGTTCAGTCTATCTACTCGAATTAGTTCAGTCTATCTACTCGAATTAGTTCAGTCTATCTACTCGAATTAGTTCAGTCTATCTACTCGAATTAGTTCAGTCTATCTACTCGAATTAGTTCAGTCTATCTACTCGAATTAGTTCAGTCTATCTACTCGAATTAGTTCAGTCTATCTACTCGAATTAGTTCAGTCTATCTACTCGAATTAGTTCAGTCTATCTACTCGAATTAGTTCAGTCTATCTACTCGAATTAGTTCAGTCTATCTACTCGAATTAGTTCAGTCTATCTACTCGAATTAGTTCAGTCTATCTACTCGAATTAGTTCAGTCTATCTACTCGAATTAGTTCAGTCTATCTACTCGAATTAGTTCAGTCTATCTACTCGAATTAGTTCAGTCTATCTACTCGAATTAGTTCAGTCTATCTACTCGAATTAGTTCAGTCTATCTACTCGAATTAGTTCAGTCTATCTACTCGAATTAGTTCAGTCTATCTACTCGAATTAGTTCAGTCTATCTACTCGAATTAGTTCAGTCTATCTACTCGAATTAGTTCAGTCTATCTACTCGAATTAGTTCAGTCTATCTACTCGAATTAGTTCAGTCTATCTACTCGAATTAGTTCAGTCTATCTACTCGAATTAGTTCAGTCTATCTACTCGAATTAGTTCAGTCTATCTACTCGAATTAGTTCAGTCTATCTACTCGAATTAGTTCAGTCTATCTACTCGAATTAGTTCAGTCTATCTACTCGAATTAGTTCAGTCTATCTACTCGAATTAGTTCAGTCTATCTACTCGAATTAGTTCAGTCTATCTACTCGAATTAGTTCAGTCTATCTACTCGAATTAGTTCAGTCTATCTACTCGAATTAGTTCAGTCTATCTACTCGAATTAGTTCAGTCTATCTACTCGAATTAGTTCAGTCTATCTACTCGAATTAGTTCAGTCTATCTACTCCTCTGTAGTGTAAAAATGAAAACACTGTTTTAGTTTCCCCGTCTTCCTGAGAAAAATCTCTGCCCATAAGTGCCCCCCACCACTTTCAAAGTCACTGTAAATAGGGCTTCTCTAATAGTAAGATGTTGACAATTATGATTTAAAAAGGATATTTGTGTTATCAACTATAATTTTCCTTGTAAATAATTGCTTCAGAAATGCTTTTTAAGAGCTTTGATTTGACAAGTGATATGTAAGGCATCTACTTAATGAGGTGGTACTATTCCCCTGCCATCAATCTGACACTGTGCAGTAGCAGAGATGGTGTGTTAAGTGTTTTCTAAAAATAGAAGTGATGCTCACGTCAATCCAGCTGCACACGGCACATGATTGCTGAAAGAGGTCACGCTTGCACAAGGATCTTCACATAATAAAAACTACTATGTAGTACCACACACAAAGAATAAATATATTGAATACAACAACCTTCAGAATATTTAAAGCACTGGCTGAAAGCACTTGGAACAATAAAAACTGAACAATTTTTATATTCTTTAACTCCTAAAAAAAACAAGAAATCTAAGAAAGCTGAAAGAACTTAATATTGATTGATTAAATCATCCTTTTCAACCATATTCAATTAAATATGTTAAAAAAAAAAGGTTTCTGTCTTAATATACATTGTAATATATGTATATAAGAAAAAGATCTGACTCTCTACCATTTGAAATTAACAACTTTATATTTATCTTGGGTTTCTTCTTCCCAGTGCACTGAGAGTCACACTCTGATGTCTGCAGCATTGGCAAAGGAAACCAAACAATTTCTTGATGAACTGTCTTAAAATTTGACCTTAGTTCATGCCTCATATCTGATGGGGTATGTAACTCATTCATGAAAAACTGATATTCTGCCAGTGTTAGGTGACAATTCCCAGTTATCTGGGAATATAAGAAGTTTGTATTATGACATAATACATCTCCCACACACACATGATTTGCTTAAAACACCCACAAAGTGAAGTGGAATGTGAATTATTTTTTTCTGAGTCCAAAGTGTTTTAATTACTTAAAACTCCATCACCAAACAAAATCTACAAAGTAACCTCTTCAAAACAGTCATCCACTGAGCCAAAGGAAATAAAATAAATAAAAACTTTCTGGTTCAAATGTTACTTGACTCGAAGCTTGGAAGTTCTGTTTGCAGGCTTACATAAGCAGTCTCAGTTAGGATAGAGAGTAGTCAGATACTTCTCATTAGGGAGTTGCAAGTTATGCAATGTGATGTATAACATGGTTGATTTTTATGGTTAGTAAAAGACAGAAGAGAGGGCTCCAGAATATATTTACAGGTTTGTTAAATGTCAAAATACAAAAACTTATTTGGCATTAATTTATTGAAAACTTAGTTTTCTTTCACTCTTCTCTGCCATTTGTCAGCCAACTTTATAGTTTTATCTTTCATTCAGTTATATCTCTCTGAGTAAAGAATTGCTCTTGCTTTCTGTAGACTTCAAGAAAGGTGAAAATATCATTAAGAGAATCTTACAAAGACAATGAAATAACTGATGGATGATGGGGGGAAAACTTCCTAGCTGAGCTGGCAATTTTTACCTGCTTGCCAAAAAACATGGTTGAGAGTTATACAGATAAAATATTGCCTTCTTTCTCATTAACTAGTTTCAGATATTGAGTTGACTTGACTTCCAATCCTACCTTATACTTAATATCACCTCCTTTAAATGAAAACTTGACTTTGTGGGGCTTTGTGTTGGTGGTTTATTTTATAACCTACAATATTTATCTTGTAAAGATCACTCATTACAATTTGATCTAAAAAATTTAACAAATAATTCAAATGTATCCAACCCTGTATTTTTTGGATTACATGGAAACTGCACATCAGAGCAGCTAACATAACTAAGCTGATGCAAATGATTTTCAAGGCTTCAATTGAATATTTGGAATAGAATTGGGTATTTCTGTATCCTACATTGATTATTCCTACCTATTGTTATTGTTTGTTATTAATCTTAACTGATCTATCCAGCCATGAAGCATAATTCAACTTAAGATCTCAAGCATAAAACTTTCAAAACAATTTCCAATAAATTTACCTTTCAGAGTATGTCCTCCATAAACTGTGCAAGATATTTCTTTGCGTTACATTTTTACCTTTTTCAAAAAAGTGAGTTTTGACAAAAAAAAAACAAGATCCTGTAATAACTGGTATCTTAATATATTAGGACCATGAATAAGTTCTCACTGTTTTCCAACAGATGGCATTCCCAGAACTGCATGTGTGCAGTTTCACATAGTAATGCATCTATAAGGAAGTACTATAAGCAAGCTTGAAATTCAGTATGTCTGAAGTGTTAACAATTTTGTTTTTCATAGTGTTAAACATGTCAGATGTCATGCCAAAAAAAGTGTATTTGCATGGAATTTTACTGCACTACTTTATTCAAAAGAAATCTGCCACTGAAACAAACAGATTTCTTGTTGAGATTTATGGCAACCATGCTCTGTCGGAAACAAGATGCAGAGATTGGTTTAGACTTTTCAAAAATAATGATTTTGATGTTGAAGATAATGCTTTGATGCACCAAAAAAGTTTGAAGACTAAGAATTGGAGGCATTACTTCATGAAGACTCATGTTGGGTGTAAGCTGAACTTTCAGAATTATTAGTTGCTCACACAACAGTTTCAAAATGTTTGAAAGTATTAGGAATGATTCAAAAGTATGGACATTTTTTCATCACAATGTAATTCTCTTTATTAAAAACATCTTCCAAAAATAAAATATACTTTTAAATTTTATTTGAGGGATATTAACTGATTTAATGTATAATTAATCTGATTTATTATTTACTTTAAGTTTGAAATACCACAAAAATGCATTTTTTAACTTGACAGTAGCTATGTTGATTCATTTGAGAAGATGATAACATATAACACTATATTTTGCGTGCAAGAAATATAACCCTGTTATCGCTGGCAACAGGAAGAAATTGTTAGTTGTATTAATTGTGCAAATTAATTGTTGCCAATCAGGCAAAAGGAATTGTGTTGGTTTGTAATTTTTATAAATCGAAAAGAACCAACTGGAAAAATGTTGTTTGTTCTAATATGAATGCGGGAAATAAATTCTGTTTCAATATGAGCAAAGGAAAATAAGAGATCGCAAACCCAAAGTTGAAAATATGAATGAATTCATATTTTACAGGTGTGCTATTGATAACCAGCCGGGTCAAATGAGGTTATTATTGACAAGCAGAAACAGCATGACTAAGAGAAATACAATTGATGTCTGAGCTACACAGCTGATAAGTGAAAATTTAACAAAACATAGTTTTTGATTGTCGAAAAAGATTGTCACGAATAAAGGAAATATTTGATAAGTGCAAAAGGTTAAATTTGGCTATGAGAATAAAGTGAAATTTGAATTTTGCTGGGAAAGTATTTATAAACCTAAAAGCTAGATTTGTTGCCGTCAAAAAGAAAAAGCTGAAAAGAAGCAATGTCACCAAAATAGTGCTACTATTGAACCAAGGGAAAAAGAGAAAGAAGTGGCTCCGCCCCAAGGACGTGGGCGAAAGTGATTTCATTGGCCAGAGATTGGATTTGCATGAACAACCCAGTGTTCGTCATTCCCTACACCGGTGAGTTAGGGATAAGTATAAAAATATAGCCCCAGGGGTCCAGAGACCAGTTGTTGCACTGAGCTAAGACAGGGAAGATGACTTACCGCCAGTTACTCACCACACACAAAGACCAATCTTTGGCAGTTTCCATAAAGCTTCGGTGAGAAGCAAACAAAGATATTTTGAATTGCCACAAGCTTGAAACTCTGATTGGAGTGAAATATCTTCGCAAATTGCTACTTACAAAAATTGGGCAAAACTTTCCTTCTGTTGTTAGCTAAATACAAACAGGGGTTGGGAAGAGATGATTAGCAATTGTTTATATTCTATTTCCTTTTGTTTTTTTGTTTTTGTTCTTTTGTTTTATATATAAAAAGACTTCTTCTGCAACTTATTTGGGTGTCATTCAATTTATTTTTGGTTCTGTTTTCATTCACCCAATTGTGCGCGCGTCTGGTTTGGCTTGGTGGGGAAATATCTAGCAAGAATTTAGTGTGATTTTCTTGAAATCGAATTTCACAGCATGGACAGGGAAGAACACCATTGTAAAAGTCAACTCCAAGACCAGCTAGTGAATCGAAGCCATCAACGACTAGGTGGCCAAGCATCTGTTCACAGACAGGTCTAATGTTGGTTTTATGAAGACTTTAGCTGTAAAACATAATTGAAGGAAATGACATGAGCAACTTTTTTGTATAATTCTCGTTAAAACTTGTTAAGTTAGCCCACCTAAAACTCTTACTGCATTGTACCAACAGGTGTAAGAGGTATGGAATAATCTATTACAAAGTGATATTTACCATCTGCTCTCTCGCACATATACAGGCATTTGCTAATGTCCAACTGAGAAGCAAGAAAGCTCCATCCTCTACTTTGCTATTTTCTCCTCCTTCCTTTTTTTTTTTTTTTTAAACAAACTGTTTTAGGTTTAAATAAAAGTGACCAATTTATGATTTGTAATTAGTTTGAAATGGCAACAGATTAGATAGTGTCCCCACTTTCTAAGTGACTTAACAATAATGTCTACCTATTTTTCAACTGCTGAGTTTTGCCACTTCACAAGAAATTTTTGAAATTTGTTTTAACGAGACAGATATGGTTCAACTCAACATGTCAATCTCAATTACCAGTGATGCAGAAGGGTAGATTATTGTGACAGCAGCTTCTGCAATGTTCCCTTTTAGATCTCTGATAGTGTGAGGAACCAAGAAGAATTTGAAAATTGCTGTTAAGAGATGCATTTTTTTAGAACAAACATATCCAGTGCATAATGTGCAAACATCCCCAGCACTTGTCAAATGGAGAGTAAATTACTCTGGATCAGCAGATTAATTGGTTTATTTGTTCTGAATCTGGTTTTGTGTTACATTTACTAACAACATATTCAAGTAATTTAATAGCATTTTACCTAAAACATATTTATAATAATTTAGTGTTAAGTTATATTTTTTACTGCTGCCATAAACTGCTCAAAATCCCTATTGTGTTCAGGCTGGTCTTGGCCACCTATGGTTATTTTATTTACATAAGTGAAGGTACCATTTAATTTTTAAGATTATTTTGTCCTTTTCTTTTTTTAAGCTGGCTGTGGCATTTGTTACGCCAAAGAAAATTCTGCAGAATTGCTACAGTCAACCTCCTGCCTTGAATGCAATAAGTTTTGTCATTTAGTTTTATTGCGATCTGGTAGTAAACACTTCAAACATCTAGTGTACTTATACACCATAATTATCTCTGATTATATCATCAATACATAGTAATGGATGCACGTCCAGTAGGGTGAATTTATTAATGGTTTGGGAATAATTGATAACCATTCTCTTTTTGTGGTTTTCTGAAGATGTTACAAGAATTTGTGCTCTCCATTTTAGAATGTAGAGGATGGAGCTTTATCCCTTCTTTAAGTATTAAGTTAATGAAATGTTTGTTTTCATTTGTATGTCATCTTAATTTTAGAGGTGTTGGTTTGCAGTAAGTTGTTAAATTTGTGAAAAATGCCAAGTAAAGCATGTTAGTTATCATTAGTTTGTATAATTTTAATGATGATTTGAGTGCACCATATGATCTGAATGAGTGTTATTGAAGAAAATTGTGTCTCAGTATAGGTTCTTCATTAAGAATTTAACTTTATTGTGTGAGTTCTCTTGTATTTTCAAGTTAACGCAACAGCATCCAGATACTTGAAATGATCGTGCCGTGTTAGCCATTGCTTTTCTGCTTGAGCTTGGGAAAGCTTTCCATCAGTTTGAATTTATATCTACATCAATAAAATTTTCTGTGCTGCCTATATCAACCAGCACTTATAGAGAGTCCATTGACCTTAATTTTTATAGTGATTTTCAATAAGCAACTAAGTGAAACTAATGAGAATGTGCAGAGCACTGAGACACTATTTTTTTTTTTTTTGTAAGACTTTAGACCTTTTGGCACATGAAAAACTGTTACCATCTTTCACTGGCTATGACAAGTGAGAAGGCATTCTGTCCCTACAGTAAAAAACAAGTGTGCCTTGTTGAGGCCACAGTTTCTGGTGAATCAAGAGAACCCCAAGGTTGAGAGGGGGTAGAAATGGAAAGAGGTCCTTTAGTCATTGCATTCACATTCTTGGGAAATGAAAGATTCCACATTATGTTGAACTAGGCATGAAATTTTTGCTTTGTCATAGGGTTGCTAAAGGGCAAGGTTTTCATTTTTGAATGTTTACTGACGTTTTTTTCACCTCTTTTAGTGTTCAGAAAGTCAGTATCCATAATTAGTTTGTCTGGGTAGAGTATATGTTCCATTGTGAAAGCGAATTATTCAAATTATAATATAGCAACAATTTTAAGTAGAAGCTTATGAAACTTTATTTGACTAATTCAGCTTTATCACTGAAAACGTTTTTGTTTTGGAATTTATTTTGAAATAATTATTTGGGAACCTGTGTATATTTTGATTGTATATGTGATCATTTACTATGATTCTGCTATATAACTTGTCTTTAATTTTGAGTAAATTGAAATATATCTTAAACACTTGAAAACAGTGTGAGTCATGTAATGGATCATGACTTGGAAAGAGAAATCGGCAAGCTGAGTTAGGTTTCCATCTGAGTTTAATACATTCACTTTCAAACAAATAGTCATGGGATAGGTATGAATCAGTCTCTTGTTCCACACATCTATGAATTAAATAGCAGGAGGGACTGCTCTTTTGCTTTGGTTGTCAACCAGTCTAGAAGGAAAACTGAAATCAAATCTGAATAGGGCTATTTGGAAAAGTTTGTCACAATACAGCATTTCTTTATTATTAGTTCTTTTGAAAAATGTGACTGGTTCTACACAGTGTTTCACCACTATAATCAAATCCTTTGTGGATATTTGGGCAATTCAGCTCTAAATAACTGAACTAGTAAACTTTAATACATTGAAATTGACAGTATGCTAATTATATATACCCAATATTGAGCACTCTTCCCCCAGGAAAAATAAATTTGTGTGTGTGTGTATCTAATTAGATGCTGAAAAGTTTTTATCCCAACTAAAAAGAAATCCTTAGAATAATTCTATGCTCGGTCATTTGTTGCAATTTTGTGAACTGAACTGGAACAGACATTTTCACCACCCTCATATACATATTGGTAATTCCATATAAAGCCTACCAACAACGACAGGTGACCCTCTTAGAAAAATCAGGGGAAATTAACAGATCAGATTTATTGATAAATTCCAAATATTAAATCTTATCTTTTTAATAGATTAGAGCATCATAAATTTCACTGCCTTTTTTTGTGTGTGTGTGTGTGTGTGTGTGTGTGTGTGTTTTTTTTTTAAACTAAACTAAATTCAAATTAAATTCTGACTTTTATTGCTTCGAGGATATAGCATTTACAGATTTGGAACTTGGTGACAATTTTTTATTGTAGATTACATAAATTTAAACAGCTTAGGTGTTTTATGAACCCTTATTTTTATAAGGACCTGAAACAAATGTCTGAAATGCAAAAACTCTATTTTGAAGGTTTCTCATTTACAAAGTATGTCAGATACAGCATGCAAATTAGTTTTCCTATCATTTATGAACTAATAGATTATTTCTGTGTAGTAACCATATTCATTAATGTTATAAAAGTATTTCTCTTTCACAATTGCTTGGTTTTGAGGGTTTCTTAAAATTGCTTTCATCACACCTGCAGACCAATTAGGCTGTTTAAAAAAAAAATTATTACCTTTTGACCACATATTATTACATATCTGAAGATCATGTGACATAGTTAAATTTTGTAGATAAGCTTCTATCTAGGGTTAAAACATTTTTTTTTCAAACAACTTATGCCAAAATCATGGTTTTGTTGAAGATACGTAAGAGAATCAGATGCTGAACATTGGCTCATCTATATTCTATACAAATATACAATTTTTTTACTTTCAAATAGTTTAGATTAGGTATTTTCAAAAATTTTCTAAGAGAATAGCTTGATGAAAAAGGTTCAAAGTTAATAAAAATAAAGTTTTATCATCAAAATGTTTAATATTAAGAGGAAAGACCAAATAATGTTTTGATTAGTTTATTAGTTTCTTTTTTTCTTTTTCATCATCCTTTCTAGCACGTTCAAAATTTGGGTTTTTAAAAAAAAATTGTTTTTCTTTCATCAGCGGTGGACCAAAGATTAGTACACAAAATTTAGTGTCTTCTCTTTTCATTGGTTTGGAAATTCTTGAAAAAATAAAATAAAATCTGATTTTAATGAAACTTTCAGAATTTATTCACAAATTAATTTTTTTTTTTTTTTTTTTTTTTTTTTTGTTACTCGCACTTAATTTTTCAAAATTAAAATTACATCATCTTCATATTTATATTAGTTGAAAGCAGGACTCCTTGAAGAATTTAAATTATCAATGACATTATTTAATTAGAAAATCTTTCAATTGCTTTTATACATAAGATATATTAAGGGTACTATTGTCTTAAGAAATTGTTTTTTAAATGAATAATGAATTTTTATCAGTTTTCATTTTTTAAAAATTTTAATTAGAGTAATTTATTAAATTTTAAATCTTTCAAAATTCTGTATTAATTTTGACTTTTTAGATGATATTATTAAGTGAAGACTATATTTAATCATGAATTAAAAAGCTTAATACAAATTCTAAAACACCAATATTTTTTAAAATAATTTTTTTTAATGTGTATAAATGTAACGATTTTTGTATGGGGTGGGGCAACCATACATGATATTATCAGAAAATAAGTGCAATACCTACAGTAAATTTAAAGCCAAAATTTCTAAAATTTAATAAAACATTAGGTTATGGAGAAAAATTTTCTAAATTTTCAGTAATCTAGAGTATTTAAAAATTATATAAAAAGGTGCTCGTGTCATTTTCTTTAATCATGTTTTATAGTTAGTTTCTGTAGAACATTAAATCTGTGAGCACACCAACATAGCTAAAGTCAGATTTTAAAAAAATGCATTTTTTTTTCCCTGATATTTTAATGTTAAAGTAAATATTTGTTTCAAATCAAATTAATTAGGCTTTAAATTAGTTAATATTTCTCAAATAAAATTTCAGAAAAGTATTTTTTGGAAGATTCTTTTTAATAAAGAGAATTACATTTTTTTTTTTTTGTGGAGGGACCTCGTTTAGATTCTATGGGCCCTTAAAATGTGTTTGGGAAAGTCTAAAAAAAGTTCTAACTGAACAAAAACTAAACTAGCACATCAGAATAAGAATTCTACTAAATTATTTTAATTTTTAAATGCATCAAGTCAAAATAATGAAAATGCATCTGAATCTCTCAAAGTTGCCAGCATCTTTCTGCATTTTTACATGTCATTCATTTTTAGAACCTTATGAAAATACATGACACATTTAAGCTGTTTATAATATCAGAATTTTGTTGAAAGCCTTATTTAGCAAAATTTTTTTTTAAAAAATGGACTGAAAAATTTCAAGATGTTCTGATGTTAAAACTATTAATGATAAAGATCTAATATTTAGTCTTTAACAATAAATATTATGAAAGACCACTTTTGAATTCTCTCGGATGGCTATTGATTGATTTCAGTTAAAATGGACCCCTACACACACACTGTACACTAAGTTCAACATCAAGTGGTTACAGTCTGTTTCATGTTTGAACATAATCTTCCTTGGCTTGATAGGTATATTCATCCAAAATTTCTTAACATAAGAAATGGAAACCTCTCTTTTTCTCTCTCTCACACAAAAGCAGGAGTACCTCAAGGTAGCATTTTGTCAGTTACATTATTTTATTCTCAAAATAGTATAATCAAAACCATTATTACAGGAATTGAAAAATCCTTACATTTAGATAATCTCTCAATATCATACTCATCACCAAACATGCTTTCGTTTAAACAAGATAGAAAAATGGACAAATAAAAATGTATTCCATTTCTCCAAAACAAAAACAGCTTGTGTGCATTTCTGCAAAAAACAAGTCTACCACCTCAATCCAGAACTAAAATCAAATGATTACCTTAACAAATGCCAAAGCCATTGAAGCTTTTAAAAGTAATATCAAAAATGAATTGAGGTGCCTACCAAAAATGTAATGCTCAGAATATATAGGTCACATATAAGATCAAAATTAGAATTTATCATTTACAGTGCCACACGTAAATCCCATCTTACAAGACTACAAGCCATACAAAATCAAGGACTGAGACTAAGTCGCAGAGCCTTCTGAACCTCCCTCATGTGAAACTAATGAATCAAATATATCTCTGAGATGGGAAAAATTATCCCTCCAGTATGCACTGAAACTAAAATCTAACCAAAATAGCATACCAAAAAACACATGAATCTCAATATCTCCAGTTCTATAGAAATAAACCGTTATCCCTTCATTTGAACCTACAATACATATGGTAGCTCTATAGACAATCTCCAAACCTCACATAGTCCTAACATTCTCTCTCTCTCTCTCACACACACATGAAACAATCAAAAAAAGTATGTACAGATTGTATCCTAAAAATAAACCATTCTACACAAATGGATAAAAAATCCTAGATCAAATTATGCACAACAGCCACAAACAAATTCATAAACAAATCAGACTATCAAATTATACATCCATCTATACAGCTGAAATATAAGCCATTAAAAATGGCACTCAAAATGATAGAAAATTCAAGAGATAGAAAGTTTATAATATTCTCAGACTCTTTATCTATTTTAACAGCAATTAAAACACAAATCATCCCTATATTCAAGACATCCTAGAAACTTGTCAACAGTTAACAAAGCACAAAACAATAATACTAGCTTGGATCTCTAGGCATTAAGGGAAATCATTAAGTTGACACACTGGCAAAAGAGGCAATGAATTTGAAAATAACCAACATCAAGCTCCCATATACAGATTACAAAGAAAAAATTACACAATACATTAAAAGAAAATAACAAGCAATTTGGGATATGTTCCCAAACAATAAACTATATGAACATAAACTGACAATAAGGAGAATATAGGGCCATTGGCTGACTGTAGACAAGACAAAGTGCTCAACAGAATAAGAATAGGGCAAACTAACCTCACACATGTTCAAGGCAGAAACTACACTTCGGTGTATGCACTGCAACCAATTTCTCATCATGAAACATATCTTGATAGAATGCAAGCACAAAAAAGTATGTAGTAACTATTGCCAAGCACAAAATCTTAATATGCTCTGCAAAAATGTACCTACTGTCCAAATAATGATGTATGAAGAAAACAATACTTCCAACTTCTATAGAAAATAGAGATTAGACTTTGAATCTTACAACTTACATTTTGAAATACTCCTGAACTATACAACTAGTGATATTTTGAAAACAATTTAAAAAAAAAAACCAAAAAACCTCACAACTACATTTTGATACATTATTGAAAAAAAAAAAAAACACTATATGACCAACAGGGGTTGATATACTATAAAACAAATAATCAATCCAGGGCTTGAAGATTGTTTCATCCTTGAACACAATCACCACTTGGTGTCTGCCTTTAGATTTACATGTACTCTATTTCTGATATTGAGCAGTTTTATCTATAAATATAGCATATAAAACTGTACATGAATCGTGTGTGTTTGTGTATCTTAAACCAACATTTTTGAAACCATTCTTCTTATTCTGACTTCTGAAGGTAGGCATAAAAATAAGTAGCAGAATGAAAGGAATATAAATTTTACAATAATAACTCCTCTTAAAATTGCAGAGGTTTTCTTCTGTACAGATTGTGAGGAAGACTATTGAATGAATTGTCTGAAATGCTGTGTTTCCAACTAAAGATCAATAGCCCAAAACAACTTGCCAAATTGCAGAAAGGAATTCTAGTAGGCAGTCAATATTTGATTGCCAAAGAAATATCAACCTTTTTATAAGTATTTATAATAATTTTAGCACAAATTCCAATTTTGATGAACCTGTAAAGATTGAACTCACTACAAAGTAGTAATTGTTACGCCAATTCATTAACCATTACCTTTTTCTTTTGCACCTCAACTTCATATTAAAATCAAGCACACTTTCAAAGTTGAAAGAAATTTTGGCTAACTCCATGCAAGAAATGTTTAATTATTTCATTTATTTTAATTTATTTTTTAATGTCAATATGCTGTTAGTATATTAAAAACATTTATTAATTCCAAATACACACACACTTTCTCTCTCTTTTGTTTTTTTGTTGTTTTTTTTTTTTTTTTTTTTTTTTGGTAAATGATACCAGCAGAAGTTAGAATAATACAGATTGCACAATCTCTTTATCTGTCAAGCTACCCAGTATTTCCCCTGTTTCACTACACATTTCACATATCTCTTGAAATTGCTCCAACAGGAAATAAGCTAATTTTCTATCATTTTTCTTGCTTTGAGAAAGCCATATTGTGCCTTCAATTCCTCAAACTCTTGAGCTAAAATAATAAAAGTTGCTTCCAAAATTTTCCTTTTGAAATGAAATTTGGAAAGAATATTTATTACATGTTTCTTATAACTTTTATGAACGCTTTCTACAAATAAAAATATTCTTATCCTCAGAATTAGTGAGGTACCAAAAGTTTGGTTTTGGCAGTTATTTTTGTTTGTATTATTTATATCTTTTTTCTTTTTCTTTTTTTTTTTTTTTTTTTTTTTTTTTTTTTTTTTTGATTATTATTAATTAAATCTAATCTGTTCCTGTCAGTCCCAACCTACTCCTGCATTTCCTAAAACTTGGATTTAGTTGACACCAATTGAAGAGGGAATTGCTGACGTGTCTGGGTGTAATGAGAAATGCTGTAATTGACAAATGGACTCTTGGATTACTGGAATTTTCATAAGAAGCATTTTATTTTTTTTATTTTTTTATTTTTCCTTAATAGATTTTTATTTTGTCATTTCTTTCATTTTCCTTAGCCCACAACACACTCCACCATTTTAACGATCATATTGCTGATGGAGAGAAAAAAAAAATAAAACGATACTCAACCCTTGCATTGTTCTGTTAAAAATCCAGTATCAAGTTAAGACATGCTGTTTCCTCTTGGTTTCAAGAATCAGCTTTCGCATAGGAAAGCAGGTCCACAAGATTGGTTGGCAGGCAGGCAGGCAAGCCAACCAGCCAGCAAGCTTTGCTTCTAATATATCAATCAACAAGACCACTGTGAACTGATTAGCTGTTCGTTTGGGGAGACACTCTAACAATTTTAATTATTTAGTTCTAAAATTGGGTACTGGAGTTATTCTCTAAATTGTTTTGTTTTGTACAAATGAAACTTGATTATCTGTTAATGAGTCAAGTACCAGCTAAAAACAAAAGTTGTAAGTTTGCACTGAAATTTTTCAGCAATGAGATGACTTCAGCGTTGATCATCACTTCCCTCTCTTTTGATTTTGATCTTTGCATCATTACTGTTATACTGAATATGCTTTTTATGGATTCAATTTTGATTAAGAATCTCAAAATGTATTATTCTGAAAGGATGATTATCTGAATCTTTGCTTTGTGTTTTTGATTTTTAAATACATTAAACTTTATCTAAAATTTGTTAGATGTGCTGTTTGAAGCATTGTAGATGGTTGCCACATTAATTCCTTATGTATTTGTTTATCCTCTGGCCTTCTTCAGGTACTTTTTCTGTTCTGGAATATTGTCATATATTTGCACATCCCATTTCATACATGTTCAGTGCTTGTAGGAATGGACATCTGTGCGAAGATGTGTACACAGCTAAAACATGAAAAATAAAAAGATGAAATTAGTTTGTACCCACCATATACAGCAGATGATTAACTTATTCATACCTTGTTCAAACTCCTTCTTAGGATCTTTATTTTCTTCTAATAATTATTGCTTATGGCTGATCCAGTGGCCTACCTAAGCTATTGGACATGCCCTTGGTATGGCTTGAAAGGGACATAATTGAACAGTTTCTATTCAAGTCAGAAGCAATACTCATATTATAAAAAGTAAGATTCTCTTTGGATGTGTGAAAAGCAGTAGGATGTTATACATACTATTTGCAGAGAAAAGTCTTGGAAACTACATGAAAGCCTCCGCAAGTCAAACCAATGGTTCTCTCTGTTTAATAGAGAAAGGAAAAAAAAACTGAACATATTAGAGAAATTTGGCTCATTGAATGCAAGGCTGGTGCAATTGAAATTGTTCTGTAATGTCACGATTTTTTAGAAGATTAACAAGTTTCACTTGTGTTTTTTAGTTAACATTATGTTCAAGCCATCTAAAAGATGTCAGGTATAATTTCAGTGCATGTCATTGTCACTATTTTCCGTAAATACATTCCTGTGGTTGTGAAACCTGCTTCATCACAAGGTATCAAATTTTCCCCACACTTTTTTTTTTTGTGACTAGCTTGCATTTTACTCTTGCAAGCCACTGACTGCAATTTAGTCTTTGCAAAATGCTCTCAAATCATCTTCTGTGTGTAACATCAAATACAGAGATGTTGCAAACAAAAAGATAAGATAGATGAGATTTAAGTTTTCTAGGCCAGTATCAAGAGATCATGTAAGCATCTCAAACATCTCAAAACATTTCTAATATATTTATGCATTTATGCAATATGGAAGTCCTTTTTTTTTTTTTTTCCTGGGTGAATATTTACTTAAGAATGTGTTCAGTCTAGTGCCAGGGATTTAAATTCTTTAAATTTTTCTAAGGTTTTAGGCTGTTTTAACAAAACGTGTTAATCAAAAGCATAAAAAAAAATAAAAGAATTGAAATGAAAAAATTATTTCATTATTAGATTCTATCAAAAGTATTTCCTCCCTTATGCAGATCTTTTCATAAAAATTTATTTAATTAATGTGATAGATAAATTGTTATTTAAATTATGAAAATGACACTGACATTTCATTTGAAAAGATACATTTACCGAAATTACACAAAAATAACTTAAATACTAAAGAGTAAATTTATTCTATAAAATCACCATTGGCTTCAACCACAGCCTCCAGACAATTTTGATATCTCCTGCATCTCTTCTGGAAGCTCTTCTTGTTGGTGAATTCTGTCATAATCATTGCCTTCAGTTCATCTTTGGTATTACAAGGAGTTTTGTTGGTTTCTCATTCAACTATATCCCATGCATAATAATCAAGGTGTTGTAGCCTTGGGAGTTAGATGGCCAGTTGTAAGGGGTGATGTGGTCACAAAGATTTACTGACAGCCATAATGGGGTTCTCCTGCTTGTGTAGCATGGTGAAGAGTCCTGTTGCTAAACATAGGGTCTTCCAGCATCCACTATCTTGACTCTGGGCAGCACTGCCTCCTCAAGGCACTTGATGTAGGTCTCCATGTTGGAAAGGTTAGTAGAGGTATAACATTGCCATCACGAGTGATCACTCCAAACACCTTCATAATCACCATTAGACACTTAGTGCAATGATGAGATACAATCTAAAGAAACTGGTATTTTGGAACTAGACAGTAGAATATAAATCTTTGGTCATTAACGACTATAGGATCAGACTCCATTGGGAAATATGTTACTATTCTGACCAGGGAGCAAGCCAGATAGGCTGTAATGTTGGCCCATTAAAAATTGGCTCTGTGATATATTCACTTAGCAATGAATTTTTTTTAAAATTATTATTTGCAAGATTAACAGGAGTTTCTTTCTCCTCTCCCATGAGGCAAGAGTTGATTGTGCAATAAGTGTACTCTGCCTACCACCACCACCACCGCTGCCTCCAGCGGAACATTAGATTTCCTACTTATCTATTTTATTTATTTATCTTTGAGAGCTCACTGTTCCCACATACAAAGCTTTTAAATGGGTCACAAGTGACTACCTTCCCTAACCCCAATTTGCTGATAACACAGGTAATAAGGAAAACGGAATGTGGAGAGTCGGGTGTAAGGCTTTGGGGGTGAACGGAGCGGGAGAAGGATCTTTTACTGTTACTTAATAATAATTGCCCTAAGCTGCTGTATTCTCGTTTCCTACTCATTTACCGCTCCCAGCACCTCCCACTGCGAATATTGATCGTAGTTTCTAAATCTGTCCCTGGATCTTTTCTTTTTCTTTTTTTCATTTGTTATTTATGTATTGTATTGGTTGAAAGATGTGTCTACATTTCTCTCTTTTTACACACTCTCCCCCTCCTTTCTACACTCTCTTCATTCTCTTTTCTCTCCATTCTTCTCTTCTCTCTATTCTCTCCACTCTTCTCTTCTCCCCTAATTAAATCATTCAGTATTTACTTGCTTAATTTGTATCTTTTTTCCATGCTATATTTTTACCTTTTCCAACCCTAAATCCTTTAAAAACAAAATTCCTAACACCTTTTCTCAGCAAAACATTCCATGTAGTAAGTTAAATAAAAACTCCAGATTGATGCTTTTATTTATTTTAACTACAGAAAACAAAAATGGAAACCTTTTCTTACCTGTCATAAATTTGTGCCTTTACAGCAACTTGTTCCACTATTTAATAGGCCAGAAGAAAATAAGTGCAGTTGGTCATATGAAGCTAAGATTAGTAAATGTCGATAAAATTAATATTTAGTGATGTCACATCATTTAATACTTCATAGAGAAAATGTTAAGACATCTTGAATTTGTCCTTTTTTTTTTTTTTTTTTTTTATACAGGTTTATATATATATATATATGTTCTAAAAAATTTTGAAATTTACATATAGATGTTTAAATCTTTCACTCTTGTACAAAACAATTAACAAAAATGGAAGAAATCTATGGTGCACCAAATCTCCCACCTACATTTACCAAAGGATTTGTGACAATTCTTTTCTCTGAGGGGTGGTGGGTACTGATCAGATTTTAGGAATGAGTCTCTGAGACTTTTATTTTTCTGTACACCCTCATATAAATACAGGTTTTCATTGTGTCTGAAGTTATCAGATGAACTATTTTCATTGTTCCTGATGTTTTGGGATTTTTTATTTTTTTTCATCATGGTTAATTTTAATGCAATATTTCAGTTTGTAATTGAAAGGGAGCAGACAATTTTCATCTGTATTTGTAAAATCAGCATCCACTGTAGTTGCTTCCCTAAGATACAAGCCTGTACTACTGTGAATATTTTTTATAATTTCAGTTATTCTTGTGCTAACTCAGCTTCAACTTCTACTGCCATTTATTTTTTGTGGGGGTGGATTATTATGGCTTATTGCCTCATGTTTATGATACTAAAAAATGCATTGGGATTTGACTTCTAGCATTCAAGAGAATATCTGCACTGCAAATATTTAAGTATCAGTCTATCCATTACAGGTTTATTATACTGAACAGCCACAAACTCTTACTATTTAAACTACTCTTATTGTTGTCTCTCTGGCTTATAGTAGCCACTATTTCAATTGAATATGGTTGTATGAAACTAGGTTACTTCATTCTTCTCTATTTATAGACATGACAGCTGATAAGTCCTCAAAGTTCTGTGGTGGATGGATTGGCGGTGACAACATATCTATATATATATATATATATATATATATATACACACACACACAAAGCTTTTTTATTAAACAAGTTGCTTTTTCTGATCTGCTTCATTACATTTAGCACAAAATAATTCCACTTCCTCATAGTTGTTACTTATCCAAGCTTGATCGTATAACATTGATGTGTGCAATGTTATAAGAAAATTGTAGGCCTTTGTCAAATTTGACGATGAAAGCAACAGCATTTTTTTGCTCATGTCTGATTATGGGAGAGTGGTTTATCAAGTAATCACTCACCTCTTTCAGTCACTAACATAACGCAATATGTTTGACAAACATTTTGCCAGTTGTGGATTTGTTCCTTTCTCATGGGTGTTAGTGCTAAGGGAACATCAGCAACCTCTGCTAAATTTTGAACTGTTTTCTATGATGATGACCATTATACCATATTCTGCCTCGTGCCTGGGTAAATTCAAGCCAAGGTTAAAAAAAAATGCACTTGCTTGAAAGTTTATTTGGGGTCATTGTCATAACATGTGCATCTGTTCCTGTGGCATAGGATGAAGTGTGAGATTACTTGATGTGATAACGAAGGTTGGTTGGTTGTGGAGGGGGGGGGATCAACTTTTGTGTGTTGTTTAATGCTAAAATGTATATATTTTTTACAGTTTTTTTTTTTTTTTTTTTTTTTTTTTTTTAAAGATAGTAATAAATTTAGTGATAGCTTTCCCAAGGGTATTTGTGTGTAAGTGAATATAACAAACCCATATGGAATTGGAATGTAACTCTGATTAACAATTCTGTGCCATTATCCATTACACCACCTACACATCCAAGCTTATGGAAAGTCGTTTCAATATGATACAACTAAAAGCCTATGTCATAAATGACTACAAAATTAGAATTACACCCAATTTGATTTATATACACAAAACTAGTGTAAGAATTGGAGCAAAAAGAGATATACTAAGATATAGTATAATTCTAAAAGATAAATTCAAATGCGCTGAAATATTTCATCTTAATGAAAGAATAAAGAATGTTTGTTGGGTTTCCAGATATACAAACATCACTCTATGCAGTGAACTTGCCAGGAAAGTGCGTATTTGTGATAAACTACAAGATAAAGTATTATATATAACCCTGTCTACTGAAATAAACCCATCTAAAAAAAAAAAAATAATATATCATATGCCTTTCGTTTTCCCTGAAAATAAAAACAAATAATCCCCCCACCCAACCCAGAGGTACAAAAAATATCCCATCTATTGATATTAAAGTTTTAAGATTTTACTTCCCAATTTCATGTTTAAGTTTTATTCCAAATTAAATTATACAATTAAAAAACACCAACCCAGCATTATCACATATAACTACCATGAACAACATGAGAACAAAAAATCAAAATCCCAGAATCTTGTCCTTTCAAAACATAGATGATCATGGTCTTCCGCGTCTCCCTATCCCTGGTGGCTCTTAGCATGCTTTCTTCTGTTAAACCATGCAACCCCCATTTTGCCATCTATCTGCTCAGGCTTGTCAAGTATGTTACACACAGTTTTCTCCTGTCTCTCCTTCCTTTTTATCTGGCCTGTTAGTATCAAATTCACCAAGCCCTCTTTCCTTATTGCATGTTCCAGGAACTTTAGCTGTCTCTTCTTGATGCTCAGTATTAATTTCCTTTTTGTTTCCATCCTTTCCAAAACCTCATCATTGCTCATATGTTTGATCCATGATATCTGCAGCATCCTTCTGTAGAACCACATTTCAGTTGCTTCACGTTTTTCCTTCATCTTTGATGAGATTGTTCAGCATTTATTGCCATATTGAAGAACTGACATCACATAGCAATCCAGTACTATCTTTATTTCTAGTGAAATTTTCATAATAGTCATTTCATAATAAGCACTTGATGATGGCATAGTCCATGAAACTCAGTCACACTATAGATATAGGGGATTTATATAAAACAATTCTTTTACATTCAAAATTTCTATTTTCAGATTTGTCACTGAAATTGACATGCCTCTGATTTCAAGTTGAGAGCTGGAAACAAAAGTAGAAGTACCTATGTAATTATGTATACAGGTAGCTTCAGTTTTGTACCCTAGACTCACATCTGCAGTTTGAAGGCATCACAAATAAGATTCCATTATGAAATGAGTGAAGCAAATTGTTTGTTTCCAAAAACACTTTGTAATTTGAACATATACACAACACCTGTGTTTATTCTGAAAACTAGTAAATACGGTGACTTAAGAATGGATTGTTATTAATCTTAGCATAGTTTAGCATCAGTGTCTGGAAACCAATGAGGATTGAACATGCTTAGTTTGCTAATTATTGCTTTTTGACATTGTTTGTACAGATAATTGAATGTTTGTCATACAAAATAAAACTTCATGTTACCATCCTGCTTTTAGTCAACGTTTGTATTCATTCACAAATTTGGGCTGAATAGCTAAACAAGATTGTTTCTTTGTTTACAGGACACAAAATCCTTTTTCTGCTCAGTTTTCATTTTAAAACCTAAATATATCACATTTCCCTAACATAATGTTACCAACAGGTTTGTACTGGACTCGTCACAAAAAGTTTGGACACATCCCATTTTGTGGCTTTATGTCTATTGAACTTATTTGTAAAATTTGATGTAAAAGTCCCTTCCAGGAGAATTCATCTTTGTGTTGGGATCCATTAAAGTACTAATGGAATGAGAGGAAGGGAAATATGCAAACAAGGGATTGTTTGATGTTATATTGATAGTAAAGTAAGCGGTCCAACCAAATTCTTTTTCAAGTTGATATGAATGAACAAAATGTCTCTGTCATTTTGTTGTTTGTCAGTCAAATTGGTCCTGCCCTAATTTTTCTGAGATTCACTCAGTTTCTTTTGTGGTTTCTCAGTTGCTACAAAATAGGCATTTGGGTTTTAGAACTTCCTTGAATTTTTTCTTTATTGTAAGAGTGTTTAAAATAAGTCTTTTATAGTCTAAGTGTGTATACATATCTATGCATCTGAATTACATTTACATGTATAGTTTTTTTTTGTTTTTTTTTTAGATACAAAGCATTTATATCTTGTTATATAAATGTATGTATTTTTATTGTAAATATCTCTTTGACTGCTGGATAAATCTAATTTATTGAATATATTGGAACACTCTTTAATCTGTATGTTTATATCATGTGGAAAGAAGTATCAACACCAACACGTGGTTGAACACTGATCACCAGATAACAAATAAAACTATAAGAATGGATTATTCTACTGGGGATCATGTGATCATGATGATAACCGATATTAAGCACCAGACAGAAATCTGGGTGGATCAACCGAATTATAAGTAACAGCAGTGTTCACAATGTGATATTACTATTTAGTCCTTGAGTAGATTACTCAGGAGAACTCTCAAGAGAAAGGATACTATGTATTATCAAGAGGAACCTCTTAATACATTACTATTCACAAGATACATGAATAATTCTTGCAAATAGCAAGATACTGGAATATCACCTCATAATGATCCCTATTACTACAAATTCATGAGTAACTAAAGTAATATACCAAGACCTAAGACAATACAACCGTGTGATATGACAACACATCAGTAACCATTTAGGTCACAACAATAACCAAACAAGGTCACAACATTATATAATACACATGATGGCATTAAAATTTTCTTTGCTCGATAACTTTCTAAAATGTGACTAAGTATATATGTAAATATTTTTAACCTTTCACGTTATGCTGAGAAATTTTCAGTATCTCCTATCATTTGTATACACGCATCTATGTGTATACGCATACATGCACACAGAATAATGGCCTCTATGTTTGCGTGTAAAATAAAAGATGGAATGAGTGCATTTCATTACTTTTAATTATGGCAGAAAACAAATTTTAAAATTCTTATTGGAATTAATAATTGAACTAAATATAAATATATCTTGATATTTGGAATTCTTATTGGATATTCCTAGATATTCTTATTGATAAGCTCTGTGTGTTCTTTTTAAAATGGAATTAAATTTTTGAAAAATTTTTCTTTCTAGTCATATCTAATTTCATTCAAGTTTATTATATAGATTGCAGTCATCATTTTACTGTTCTACCTAAATGTATTCCTCTGACAATATAGAAATGGCTCTCTTTCTACATCCATCTGCAAACATTTTTGTTTTTGATTATTTTAATGCTCATCACATCAAGTGGCTTAAGCATTCTAATGTTACTGATGTAACTGGTATTCAGATTTTCAATTTTTCCATTGCTCAGTCTCTTCATTAGATAGTAGATTCCCCACTTTGTTTTTCTAATAATCTGATTGACATGCTTCTTTACTCAATTTGTTCCTTACCTTTTCTCCTAGCTCTTGTCAAGTATCACAACTCTGTCCTCTTGGCAATTCAGATCATAAAATAGTTTCTGTTGTTATTTCATTTGCATCACTTATTACAAAGAAACTTCCTATTTGCAAGACTTCTTTCTGCTACCATTGTACTGATTGGGATTCATTTTGTGATTTTCTTTATTATACTCCTTAGCTTGAGATTCTTAATCTTCCTATTTAGAATTGTGCCACGGAGCTTTCTTGTGTCAAAGTTGGCATCAATGCTTTTCCTTCTTGGAAATACCAGATGAAACCACAATTTTTTCCTTAGTTTACACCGGCCTGTTCTGTTCTGTTAATGCCCACAGGAATCACTTTTTACAGGTGTACCAGCATTTTTATGTCTGTTCATAGTAATTGAAAACATGTTCTCAAAGAGGCTGTCTTTATATCTTGATAAAATGAAACACCTTTGTTCTTGTGACTACTGATGGCTCTGTAATAGCATGTTAAATAAAAGTAAGTTTTCTTATCCAACCTCTCTTCTAGCCTTGTCGGCAGGGCTTTAGAATATGTTGTCTGCACCCTTGCAGAGGGTAAAAGGCCATGGGTGGTAACCCATAATACCTGGAGGATGTGAACCTGGTGGTTGAGCAGACCATGGCCCCGGTGCATAGAGGTCATGGTCATGCAACACACCACTTTGGCCCTAACACTTACACCACATATAAGTGTTAAAAAGGCGGTGGCAAGGGTCAATCTGTTAATGGGATAAAGCTGCTACATGACTGGAGTTTATCTGAAGTTTTCATCGAGTTGGGGTGGAGAAACAAAAAGAAACCACAAATGCTGGCAGATGCTCATCTAATATGAGTATACCTTTTTTTGTATCCCTGGGATTACAGGGTGAATGGGTTTCCCGACTAACATCTCCCATTGTTGGGCTTGGAGGAGGGTGGGGAGCAAGAAAGGTGAAGAATAAGCACAAATCCATGGAAAGCCAAACCAAAAAACTCCATACTGAACCTAGATCAAACTCTGAAACTGACTATCCAAAATTTATTGTAATTGAATCATCAGAGGAAACTAAACTAGATCAGTTATCACCTTTTCTGATAGAAAAGGTAATATCTAACCTATCAACACCAATAAAACGTTAAAAAACTAAGAAATGGTAATTTGTTATAGAATTTGAAAACCAAAAGCATGCAAAAAACCTACTAAAAATGGAGAAATTCCATAATATTACATATCACGCGTATCTACATGTAAAACTTAATTCCTCCAAAGGTGTCATAAGAAGAGATCTTTTGCTTGCTACACCAGAAGAAATTGAGACAGCAATACTAAAACAGGGAATAAAAGAATACAAAAGAATCATCATTCGAAGAAATGAAAAAAATCATATAAACTCACACGTACATAGTGACCTTCGACAGACCCACAATTCCAAAAAAATAAAAATTGGTTATACATTAGAAAGGGTAGAGCATTATCTACCACCCCCTACAATGCTTTAAATGTCATAAATTTGGGCATCACAAAGACGTCTGCAGAGGAAGACCTGTATGTGGGAAGCATAACCCAAACCATACCGAATATGAATGTAAAAATATAGGATGTGGAAATTGCCATGAAGAACATACTGCCTATTTAAAGATCTGTGCTATATATAAGAAAGAAAAAGAAATAATGACGTAAAACACACAAAGAACATCTTTCCCAGAAGCAAGGAAAATAGTAGAAAACTATATGGGAACAAAAACATATACTAATTCGGTCCAAAAAATAAACCAAACAACACAGGACAATCTCCCAAGTGACAAATATCAAAAATTCATTGAAATATTACTAAAACTAAAAACAAACGAATGGCCAACATTCCAGGAAAATTAAAAAAAACATATTCAAAAGAAACAAAAACCAAATTTTATAGAAAAACAAAAGTAAGTACTGGAACCAACACAGGAATATCTCAAGAAGAAAACAACAAAACTGAACAATCAAGGAAAATAAGACAAAGATCACCTACCCTATCTCCTGACTACCACAAAGACACATGTGAAACGAGAGACACTTCAAAAAAACAAAATCTAACTAAAAAAAACTACCCCAAAACAGCTCACTCCATTGCCAACACCAAACAGATTTGAGGAACTCAAAGAAATGGAGATTGAAAACAAAACACTTCAAAAAAAAAAAAAATCACAAACTCAAAACCCTAAATACCAACGAACTAACCAAACAAAAACTGCTAAAAGACAAAACCAAAAACGAAATTCTCAACCATGTGCCAAAAAATAAGCCAATGAAACTGTCGTGGATTAAAAGCAAATATGAATGAACTGCTCCTATTGACACAAGAACATCCTACAATTATCTGCCTCCAAGAAACCTTCTTGAGATATGATGACAACATCAATATTAAGAACTATCAGATGTTTAATTACACCCATAATTCTGGGTGGGTGGAGGGTATTGGTTCTGATCTGAAACGATACACCCCACAGTAAAATAAATATAACAAACAACCAAACAGTTGCCATTAAAGCCACACTACATAAAGCAGTGACTATATGTGAATGTTGTGTGCTGGGTTCGGGATTTATTAAATCTGCTACATTTCTGTGCATACTGATGCCCTTGGAAGGGGTTTTGAGCTTAGTTGTGTGTGGGGTAGTGTATTATGTTCAGTATAACCTTATGAACAAGGAACAACTGTGATCAGCAATTAAAAATTAGAAGGCAAACAATCTGAAAGCAATTAAATTTGAGGACAAACAATTTTGAAAGCAATTAAAAGTTTGCTTTCAAAGATGTTTGCCCTCAATCAAGAGGTTGAAGGCAAACAACTTTGAAAACAATTAAGTTTGAAAGTAAACAACTTCAAAAGCAATTAAAAACTTGAAGATAAACAACTTTATTACAAAAAAAAAATAAAAATATTTTTCAGCATTAAATGACCCAAAGAAGGTTGGTATGCTGGTTAAACAAACCAACAATCAACCAACCAACCACCTCTCTTCAATCAATTTGAGTTGTTAACTTCTATTGATAAAGCAGAATGTTTTGCTTGTAAATTCACCTCTTGACTCATCTGGAGTATCTTTGCGTGATTGTCCACTTAGAAGTGAGTTCCTATTGAGTAATATGCATATAACTCCATCTATGGTTTCTACTATCATCTCTAAATTAGATCCCCTCAAAGCATGTGGACTTGATAGTATCTTGGCAGTAGTCCTTAAGAAATGTGCTCCTGACCTGACTCCCCTTCTCTGTAAACTATACGATAAATGTCATGCTGCTACTTGCAATCCTGCTTGATGTAAATCTGCTTCTGTAGTTCCAGTCTTTAAGAACTCTCAACTGTCTGATCCCTTTCATTATTGGCCTATCAGACTTTTTTTCCAGGATCAAATTAATTCTGTATTGGTTAAGCATCTCACATCGCAGGTTCTTCTTTCAGATAAGTTTTCCTTTTGTTATTATTCATATTGCTTAATTTAACCAACACATTTTGTCATCTAAGGGATTTTATCAAGGCAAAAAAATATGGCTCTTGTTTCTGCTGATGTATTCAGTAATTGCTGAAAGAATCTACCAAGCTTTAGTAAGGAATGGTAAAGTATGGGCTGTTGCTTTGGATATCTCAAAGGCATTTGACAGTGTTTGGCATATTGGTCTTTTTCACAAGTTGAAAAGATGTATTTCTGGATAAATTTTTGAACTGATTCAGTTTTATCAAATTGCAAAATAAAAGTTGTCTTGAATGGCCACTCTTCTAGCACTTTTTGCATTAATGTAAGTGTTCCTAAGGCTCTATCCTTGGATCTATGTTGTTCCTAATTTTCATCCTAATAGCATCAGTTTTCAATTTGTTTATATACGAATGACACAACCATTTATTCCTTTCTTAACAGTAAGTCAGAGCAGTTTGATAAGATTAAATTTGCAGCTGATCTAAAAAAAAAAACAAAAACAAATGACCTACATTCTGTTAACTGGGGCAAGTAATGACTTGTTAATTTTAATGCCTCCAAAACAAAATCCTTTCTACCTTTCATTTCTGAGAAAACCTTTTCTACCTTTCATCAGCATAGCTGGTGCTATCCTCCATGAGAGTGGCTCATTACCCGCTTCTCAGGTTATATTTTCCACTGACATGAAATGGAAAGATTATATCGAATAGATTGCTAGGAAGTTTGGTTTGCTGTGTCATTGTAGACAATTTTTCTTGCCAGTATCTATCTTGCATATCTACAAGTCTACCATTTATTCAGTATTTCTGCCATATATGATACTCTTGCTATGTATTTAGATTTTCTTGATAAACTACAAATGTTCTTGGTCCTGACATAGTATTTTGACTTCATTCACTTCCCCACTACTCTAATGTAGCTCCCTATGCCTTTTCTATAAATACTTTCATGGTAAATATTCTGATGAACTCTCCTCTGTGGTATCTAGAGTCTATGGATTTAAGTGCATTACTAGATTGGCAGTAAAATCTCATCATTTTACAGTTGAAAGTTTGATCATCAAAAATTAAAATACAGTCATTATCTTATATTCTGTTCGTTTGTTTTTGCTTTTTAATAATGATTCTTGTATTCTTTCACACTCTGTAGACCCCTGCATATTAGTTTTAAAGTTGCTTTGCTTGGGTTAAATTAAGAAAAAAAAAATTCTAGAGTTTCTTTGGTTCTGTCTTTAACGAAACCAACATAATAACAAAATGACTGTGCATTTCTTTTAGTTCCTTGAAAAAGCAACTGCTGACTCACTTCATTTCCTCTATTATATATTTCCTACACACAATCGAGGTTTAATCGATCTCCAAAAGGTCTTAGATTCTCATTGTCTTTTATCAGTTCCTTCATTTTTATATGGAATTTTTCATGTTTTTCCTTGATATAATGGCAACACAAATCTCAATCTCCTGCATGCACATATTCTACTTAGATATTCTCTCCTCTTGCATACATGCTCATTCTTTGTACATAAATTTTCTATCCTCTCTCTCTCTCTCTCTTTCTGTTGACTTTTATTTATTTTATTTGCTTTGAAACAGAACAGATTAGGCCATGACTCAAAAGCTGCTAAAAATAGAAGGTGAAGGTCACTCTGCAGAAAAATGTAAACATGGACATATTATTTACCCTTACTCAAACCTCTCTTCCCCATTCCCCTGCTGATCAATAATTCAGATTGCCTCCAGATCAGCACTATTTATATAAAAACAAGGTTACAGATATAAAAAGCACATCAGACTCAGATGAATGTTAGTCACTTTGTTTTAGCTCATATGACGAATGTGACTTTTTTAAAAAAATTGACAGCACCTATTTTTATTAGAGTTAAATCTATCATTATGCAAACATGCATTTTTTTATGTTAGTCTTTAGTTTACTGCATATTGTGCGTGATTTTGACACCACATAGTACTGGGGAGTAACTCTTTGTTCCTTCCTCACTTTATAGGTGTCTGAAAAGCAATCGAAAGCAAATGGTAAAAAATGATTATGTCAAAAAAACTTTCCATTTTGTGAAATGTCTGTGCTGTCCACACTTTCAGAACACTTATTGGGTATAACACCTGTACTCCCTTCCATATACACACACAGAGGGATGCTGTAATAAAAATCATAAATGAGATGGCAGGTTTGGAGTTACATTAAAAACTTTCAAAGCTAAACATTTATTTGAACAATAAAAAAGTTGGTATATCACAAAATCAGAACTTATGTGATTGAAGACAGAATCATAAAAACAGGAAAATAATGCTTGTGTGATTATGTCTTTAATTTTTTCTCTTTAAAGTAATATTTTTATTACTCCATAGATACATAGGGAGGTGCAAACAAGTTTATTAATATAAAGGTCGTTCTGAATGGGCGTGCCTCTTCGTCCTACAGCACGAATGCTGGTGTCCCACAAGGCTCTATCCTGGGCCCAACGCTCTTCCTTATTTTCATCAACGACCTCCCAGATGAGATCAGGTCCCAAGTAGGCATCTACGCAGATGACACTACAATATACTCCCGCTCCAGTAAGAAACCTGTCGTGGCGGACAGACATAATCTCGCTGCTGACCTTGAGCGGGATCTACACTCTGTGGTGAACTGGGGCAAGAAGTGGCTTGTCAACTTTAATTCCTCTAAGACCAAGCTGTTGTCTGTCAACCATTACAGGCAACCTCTTCTGCCTCCCATAAGCATGGACCAGATGATTCTCCCGGAGAGTAATACACTACGCCTCCTCGGACTTACCCTGTCCTCAGACCTCAAATGGAAGCACTATATTGAATCCATAGCAAAATCTACTGCTAAGAAGATTGGGTCACTATGTCGATCCAGGATGTTTTTTCCACCTGAATCCATCCTGCATATATACAAGTCAACCATCCGTCCGTGCATGGAGTACTGCTGCCATTTATGGTCAGGTGCCCCTGCCGTTCTCCTCAGTGTTCTTGACAAGCTCCAAAGGAGAGTCTGTAATGTGATAGGTACTGATCTGGCGACTCGTCTGCAGCCACTTTCCCATCGTCGAAATGTGGCCTCCCTCTGTCTCTTCTATAAATACTTTCATGGCTTCTGCTCGGATGAGCTTAAGTCACTGATGCCTCCTCAACAGGTGTTTACCCGTTCAACCAGACTGGCAACTGGGTCCCACCCATTCACAGTCAGGTTAGCCAAACGCAGACGACAATTCTACTCCTGCAGCTTCCTCTCTCGCACTTCCCGCCTGTGGAACTCACTCCCGTATTCTTGCTTTCCTGACGGCTACGACCTCCAGAAATTTAAAAGCAAAGTTAATACTCACCTACTAACCACTGGCCTCTAGCTCTCTCTCCCCTCCCCTGTATAAGCTTCCCTTTCTCTCCGCCCATGTACCTGTCATTGCACCTGCTTTCTCAGTTTTCTATTGTTCCTTTCTAACTAGCTTGTACTCCTCACTCTTTTCTAATTAATCTTTCTACACTTATGTAACCCCCTGCACATCAGTGGCGTTTCTGCCTTGCTCGGGGTGAAATGATTAAAAAAAAAAAAAAAAAAAAATACAAATAGTGCATTGATTATCTAAAAAGTTTTACATTTCTAGTATTTGCTGAGTTTTACCATGAATGCATTAATAAATGTTTCATAAATAACAAGGTATGTGTGCCCCTTCCCAATACATGTAAATATCAATTGTATTATTTACTTTGTTTTTTATGCTGTAAAACATTGTCAACTATTATTATTCATTTTTTTACTTGTATTTACTTTCATTTTGATTTTTTACTGGCTTTCTATCACAACTTTATTCATTTCTAAAAGACTGAATTTACAGCTTGTTTAAAGGTTATATTTGTTCTTCTGCAGTCAGACAATGTTCTCATACCATATTAGTAAAGCAGCTGGTTAATTACCAAGGGCAGGAGTTTAAATCTCACTGAGGGTTTATCGTTTATCTCTGATTTACACTGACTATATATTGCTAAAGATTGTGGGGCCTTAGTAAAATTGCAAAAGAAAGCAGCTTCAAATTAATATGAAAGTAAATGTTAGTGAAAAATTAAGAAAAAATAAAGTAAAAATAATGCTGTTGCTATTCATGCTTCTATGTGCCATTTTCATTAAGTTGATGAGTGATCATGACTCTCCACAATTCCCTGTTCTTTGTAGCTCTTAGTAAATTTTGTTTTTTTTTACTCTCTCTCCTAATCTCTGTTCTGCCAACCATTTACAAAGCTTAGGTAAGTTATGCTCTGCTTTCCTGTCACTCTGGCTTTTAGTATACCCTGTGACTGATAAATTTTCTCAGCCTTCTTTCCAAATTATCTACTGAATTTGTTCTTGTAGCATAGTGGTTAAAGCAACTAGTATTTTCAAATGAGTTTTCATGAGGCAAAGAAGAAATGAGTTAGAACCTCATTGAGAATTTGTTCTTTATTTCTGATCCTGCATTATTTTCTCACTCATTGATGGCCTGAGTAAAGTTGAAATAAAAAGCAACCCCCTCCCACCCCCACAAAAAAAAAATCTAAATATTGGTCCAGAAGAATGATTGGTAGCATTTTTCAGTAGGTGGTGTTTGAACATGTGATTTAGTTTCACACATGACTAAAATTTATGACATATACACATTACCTGAATTTTGAATGTTTTTACATTAAATTGTTTGTGCATGCAGGCAGTATAATGGTCTTTTTATTATTATTATTATATTAATGTTCATTCTTTACAAGGCCCAATAGCCACTCAAGGTAGAGGGTTACTGAAGATAGTTGTTTTGTTAGCAGTATAAGTTAGCTGTTAACCCTAGACTCAAAGAAGTTAAGATTATAGTTGTTAGAAAAACCATCTTTTTGGGATTCTGTCCCACAAAGCAACAGTTGATTCTATATTCAGACTACTGTTTTTATTTTTATTGTTGTTCCTTCCTCAGGTACATATTGACCAGGATAACCTACAAGGAATTCTGGACTGAACTCTTTATTTAAATTTATGAAGGTAGACTGTTCTTGTTCCATTGCCCATGTTGTTATTTTTAGTACTACTCAGTTATTACTTGCCCCCACTAGTCTAAGTACACATTGCTCAACCCAGGAATTGAATTCATAATCAAATCATTGTCATGAACCAATGCTTTAATCCAGTGGGTCAATGTCCTATAGGAAAATTTTCTGTAGTGAACTTAATCCTAAATCTAACTTGCCTGCTGATTAGTGCAGCAACTTCTACTGGTTGTGTTTTGATCTTGTGGTTGATCTGAAGGAAAAGAGGGATATTAAGTAAAAAATGGAGGAAAATGAAATGGATTTTTGTCACTTTTTATTCATGGAAAGAAAAACAAAAAAAAACAAAAAACTGTACAATCAGCAGAAAGGATATACACCATTTATGGAGGTGGTTCCATAGCTGAAAGTACTGTTCATAAGTTTTTTTTTGTTCAGAAGTGAAAATGATCACTTGACAGATCTACAGTCATTCATGATGACCAAATCAATATAGACTTATGGCTATATCATCTTGAAACTCTAGTTCTGGTACAATCACCATAGTTAAGCAAGATTGAGACTTGATGGGTGACTGTTTGGCAATACCAGGTGCTATAAGCTTAGATGTGTGGGTAGTGTAATGAATAATGGCTTGGAATTAATAATTGGAGAGCCGTTTCAATTTCTGTAGGGTTCATTATATTCACTTACACACAAATAATCTCTGAATTTGAATAAATATGTACAAATATCTAAAGGTTTTTTTTAAATTAACTTAAAGAACACTGCAAACTTTTCTTTCAACCCAAGTAAAAAATTGTTGACAAATCTTCATTTAACAAAAAATGCAATTAAAACATATATATATATATATATATAAATAATTTTCAATTTTTTTTTTATGTATTTTTTTTTTATTTTTTTTTTTAGGTTTTGCAGAACCTACTATTACCATGGAGGTGAATAATTATTTTATATCAGTTAAAAATACAGGTAAGTAAAAATTTGGGATTTAATTGTTGATTTGAATTTCAAAAATTTAATATATTCAAACTTTGTGCTGCACCCAATATACTGGTATTATGGTATGTATGCTATGCCCCAAGGCATTAATAGGAGTTAGTCCATAATGGTGTTTGTCTTGTTTAAGTGAAATCTCAAACATTAAACAGTTGTTGATGAACAGTTTCAGTTTTAGATATAAAATTGTGAACTACTGTACATTCCTTCCTACCCAATCCTTTTTCTGCTGCTATTTTCTAGTCAATTTTTGATAATTTTCCTCTTGGTCATGGCAAAAATGTTTGGTTTGCTAGCATCAAAATATTTAACATCAAATTTTAGTAATCTAGTTCTGGGGTCATTTTTAGGTGACTTTCAATTTGTCATCTGTTTGTATTTCTGAGATGAGGTATTGTAGCTATTTACATTGTTCAGACACTTGTCCTCATCTTTATTGTCCCATTTTGGACATTGTACACTCCGGTCTTCTTCAGGTGATATTTGTTGGAATTCCAAACCAAACTCTTCAATAGGTTCAAGGAGGTATCTTGTTCTGATTTCTCACATGCCCTGCCTTTGGATGTCTCAGTTCACCCCTCCAAGACAAATGCTTTACAGTGCATGATTTGGATATTGTATGTATATTGTCTCTGTCTCTCTCTCAATATATAACATTGATTATTCTCAATTAATATTTCACTTTAATTATTATTATTGTCCTCAACTATTCTACAGTCTGTGGAGTATCATTCAGTAAAAAGTTTGTAGTATGAAACTTTATAATCCAGATTCATTCAAAAATCTTGCACTTGAGTCAAATTTTTACTTTGCCATTAAAAAAAAAAAAAATATCCCAAACACTGCTTATTTTCTTCAGAATCAATAAATAAAAATGTCAATTTGAAATTTTTAAAAGCATGCTGATATGATTTTTGTCATAAAACAATTACATTATTATTTATGATTTTAAGGAAATTTAATTAGGACTAAAGGCTTCTAATTCTATCATCGTAAAGCATAAATTGTCTCGTGTTAATTTTCTTTAATTGGGTTTTAAATTTTTATGTCTTGACTGATTAAAATAAAAAATTGTTTCCTAGTAAAAATACTAAAATTGTACTCATTGTTTAGAAGTTTCTTTGAATGTTACTGTTTTCATTGACTCATTCACATGCACATATAGTTTTAAAGTTTGCTATATTTATATAGGATAAAAGTACTCAATATTTACAGAATCACTTCTTCCAGCTATATTGGAGCCACACATCTGATCATAATAGACACTTATTTGCCTCTGCTTATAATGAGTGTAAGAGGATCTTAACTGATGCTAAGCTGTTGTTTGCTGAGAGAATGAAGCAGTGTATAGCAGCCTACAAGTTCGACTCTAAAGACTACTTGCAGCTCTGCAAGCATGCTGAACAACAGCAAATCTCCCATTTTGCTCACAGGTTCTTCTCCAACTTCACATCTGACTTGTCTGAAGTATCCACACCTGATTTCCCTCCTAGAACTGAGGCTCAACTGAGGGGATGTTTACATAATACCCATCGTTGTCTTGAAGAAATGTGTTCCCGATCTCTCCTCTATCCTCTCTAAACTCTATAATTACTGCCTCTCTACTTCTTGTTTTCCTGCCTGCTAGAAGTCTTCTCTTGTTCCTAAATTTAAGAACTCAGGAGAACCCTCGGACCCCTCTAATTATCACCCTATCAGCCTTCTACCAATTTTGTGAAAAGTGTTTGAGGTTATCATCAATGCTGAAATTGTTCAGCATCTCACTGCCTATAAACTATTCTTGGACAGACAGTATGGCTTCCGCTTTGTCAGGTCTGCTGCTGATATGCTAATGACCATCACAGAGTACATATAACAGGCCCTTGATAAGAACCTATGAAGCTTGAGCTGTTGCCCTGGATATCTTCAAAGCATTTGATAGGGGCTGGCATGCTGGCCTTCTGCACAAGCTACAGGGCTATGGTATCACTGGATGCTTGCTTGGCTTGATTCAATCATTCTTATTAAACCACATAATGAAGGTCATCTTGTACTGGCATACCTCCACATCCTATCACATGAATGCAGGTGTTCCCCAGGGCACTATCCTGGGCCCATGCTTTTTCTGATCTTCATCAATGATTTCACTGATGTGATCAAATCTCAAGTAGTCATTTATGCTGATGACACCACCATTTACTCCTGCCTCAGTAAGAAATCTGCCAAGGCAGTCAAAGATAACCTTGCTGCCGATCTTGAGAAGACCTCCAGTCTGTGGTGGACTGGGGTAAGAAATGGTTTGTAAACTTTAATGCTTCCAAAAGCATTAAATCAACCATCATAGACAGTCCGTCATGCCCCCCATTAACATAAATCTAGCTAGTCTCCCCAAACGCAATACACTGCATTCAATGGGATGTGGTTTCTGTCTCTTCTACAAATATTTTCATGGCTTCTGCTCCAACGAGCTTAGCTCACTGGTGCCCCCTCTACAAGAATTTACTCAAGCAATCAGACTGACAACAAGATCTCACCCTTTTACTGTTAAAACAGTCAAATGCAGCTGCCACATCTACTCTATCAGCTTCCCCCCCCCACTGTGGAATTCCCTTCCATATGCTTGCTTCCCTGATAGCTACAATCTTAAAGAATTTAAATGCAATGTCAGTTGTGATCTCTTATCCCCTTGACTCCAGTTCTTCTTTCCCCAACACCCCTTGTATTTTGTTATTCTCTATTTTCACTCTATTCTTACAACTCTCTTCACACCTATATTCCTATCCTTCCTTTGCTCTTTCTCTGACACCCCTGTAACCAGTTCCTCTTTCTCTTCGCTCTCCTATGTAAACTTTCACTCTCCTCTTATGCAGCCCGTTGCGCACCAATGGTGGTACTGCCTTGCTTGGGGTGAAATGATTAAAAAAAAAAAATCCAGGATAGAGCTTGTGCAAATATAATCATGAAGCTGTCACCACTCACTGCAGACATTACTGTCTGCACTTCTTATATATATATATATATATATATATATATATATATATGTGAGAGAGAGAGAGAATGTAAAATAATTTTCCCTAGTTAGAAAGTTAAATACTTAATATTAAACAAAAATAAAGTCCCTTTTTAAGCCTTTTCTTTTCTTTTAAATAACTACATGTGAAGATAAAACTGCTTTCTTTAGCCTTTTACATAAAATATCATAAATTCATAAGTTTAATTGCTTTATGATTAGGAATGTTATTTACAGTTTGTTGAAATTTTGCATTTCTAACTCTATACACTAAAACTGAGACAAAGATATAGTCCAACAAAAGCTGATATTAATCATCATAGCACACAAGCTCCTCATATTTCTGCTAATATTCATTATTTATGGATTACGATATTATGCAACATAAATCATTAAAAAAAAAACATTAAAAAAATACTTGACGCCATACTCATAAAAACTACATTAAATTTTCTTTCAGACTATAAACTCTTACATTAATTATATTAAATAATAAACACACAAGCCCCATATGCATAATACTGCAAGTGACCTTAAATCTATTGTAAATGACCTGCAAATTAGACTATCAACATGTCAAAACATGATTTAAAACTATAACTTCTAAATACATAATTCTCTGATGTAGTGGGGGGAGGACTATATTCTCTTGAATGTTAAAACTATAACATATTCTATTATTGAAAAGGACCAGTGATAGGTAAAATAATGGAATATCCCAGCACCACTATGAAAACTATGGTGGACTAAACCTATCATAAATAAATGAGCAAGAGCATTTTCACAAGTGAGCCGTGCTTACATATTGAGTTGCGGTCATTCTTGATTAGGTTCTCTCCTGTTAAGCTCTCTTGTTAAACCCTTTGCCTCCAAGCTGAGAGGGACCCAAAGAAAGCTATGCTGAAGGGTAAAGTTATGTTTGGGGTGAAAAAACAAGGGCCTGACCAAGCCTTAAGCTGGGTCTAAGGGATATTTTTGGCTGAGCTTCAGAGCTCAGAATCCTCACATTGACTTTGTGTTACATCTGCTTTAGTGGGAAGGTGGTAAATACCGTCTTGCTTACAGATTGGGATCTGGTAGTACTATTCACATCTGTAATAATTCTCATGCTGAATAAACCTTTCATTCTATTACACCTGGCTTGGTAATTTTTCCACTTGGATTTACACTTTGTCTTTTGCCACCAAAATGTCTCCTAGACAAGGGTATAATTTAACAAAGTTAAAACAAGATTTTAACAAGCAGAAATTTGTGAAAAACAACATCAATAACATTGACTCTGGTTTTTCATTTTTATCTTCACAGACTCTACTTTGCATATAAGAATAGGAACAGTTGTTATTTAAAGGAATAATACTAAAGTTGACGTTGCTTAACAATGTGCTATTTTCTTTTTGTGCATGAATATTTTTCTGAAGAAATATTTTTTACAAGCAAATGGAACAATTAACAGATTTAATGAATGCTTTGCAAACTAGCTTACAGTTGCAACAACAATAAATTCAATTAATACAGTAAAATTATTACTTGGTATTGGGAGCAATATTTCAATTATAAAAGAACAAGTTTTGAAAAAAATTACTTGTCCAACATTGACACGCTCCAAAAAAAAAATTTCCAGAGGTGCATCTGGTAAAAAACTAAATTTCAAAGGTGAATTTAGTTGTAATATTTCATTGTTTGAAAGGAGTTACAAATTGAAAGTATAGATACTCCGACACAACAAACTTGTTTGGCAATGATTGGATAATTCTGTTTGACTTATGGGAACTACCTGTTAACTCTTTTTGTAACAAGTTGGATGTTACCATAAAGAAAGAAGCAAAAGAAACAGAAACATTCATTTCTGAATTAAGAGATGAATTTCCATGAGTGTTTGCAGAAGGTCTTGGATACTGTACAAAGACTGAAGTCAAATTTGAACTCAGACAATGTTAAACCAGTGTTCAAGCCTCGGAGAAGTGCTCTATTTGCTATATTGGATCCAATAAATGAGTTAGAATGATGAGAAAATGGGAGTAATAACAAAAATTAACTATTCTGAATGGGCATCTCCTACAGTCTGTCAAGAAAAAGAATAAGAAAATAAAAGTGTGTGCAGACTCCTCCACTGGGTTAAATGACTGCATCAAAGACCACTCTTACCCACTTTGATTGCCTGAAATCATTTTTTCTAAATTCAACAGTCGCAAGGTATTCTCTAAGATTGACCTATCAGATGCCTACTTACATGTAAAAGTGAATGAAGACTGTTCAAAGCTGTTAGCCATTAATATGCACATACATCTCTTTAAACTAAATTTTTACCATTTGGATTGAAAGTGGCCTCTAATTTATTCCAGCAAATAATGGATATGTTAGCTGGACTGGAGTTTGCAACAGCATATTTGGACAATATTTTGGTAAAAAGCCAAAATAATAAAGAACATAAAAAACATGTATGAGCAGTTTTTTTTGTTTTTTTTGTTTTTGTTTTTTTAAATTGAATATGGGTTAAACTTAAGTAATGAAAAGTGTGAACTCTTCATGGAACAAATAAAGTACCTTGGACAGATTATCGACAAAGATGGAAGATAACCAGATCCAGAAAGGGCTGAAGATATCAAGAACATGCCACAGCCAACTAACATTAATAATTTACAGATGTTTTTGGGTTTAGCCAATTACTATGGCATATATATTCCTAATATGCATGACTTGAGTGCCCTTTTAAATGAATGATTGAAAAGAGATGTAAAATGGAATTAGTCAGATGCAAGGACGCATTTCAAAAAATTAAAAATGCTTATCTGACTTATCATTGGCACATTCTGATCCAGAAAAACAAATAACTGTAGCTTCGAATGCCAGTAATTATGGCATTGGAGCTATAATTCTCCACAAATTTAAAGATTGGTCAACTAAGCCAATAGCTCATGCATCGAGAACATTATTACCTGCAGAAAAGAACTACAGTCAGATTGAAAAAGAAAGCTTGGTGATAATCTATGCAGTAAAGAAATTTCACCATTTTATTCACAGAAGGAAATTCATATTACAAGTTGACCATAAGCCGTTATTGACAAATTTTGGCTCTGAAAGAGGTATACCTATGCATATGGCAAACAGGCTACAGCAATGGGGAGTAATTTTACTAAATTACAATTTTAAAAGGGAGTTTATGCCCTCAAAGGAATTAGCCCATGCTGACAGACTATCTAGATTAATCCCAAAGTGTGCTGAACCACTAGAAGACAGTGATTGCTGCGTTATGGGAGGAAAATGAACTGTCCATATTACTTTGTAATATGATCTGTGAATTACCAATGACTTTGGAAAATTTAAAGGAACCGGCAGAAAAAGATGAGCTTATAAGGAAAAAACACAACTATGGCTGGACAGAAGTAACAGAAAGAGATAAAAATGTCACCATTTTTGATTTGCAAACAAGTACTTCTATATGTGGAGAGAGTTGTTATGCCCTACACTTTGCAGAGAAAAATTTTGAAAAAAATTCCATGTTGGACATTTAGGCATATCCAGAATGAAATCTCTGATGCATAGTTTCATGTATTGGCCAAAAATGGACCATGGCATTGAGCGAACAGTGAAGAAATGTAGAAGTTGCTAACAAAAGCACTGACTACATAAATGCAGTCATGGCCAAGAACAAATATCCCATGGTCAATATTGCACACCGGATCCATAAATGGCCATTATCTCATAATTGTGGACAGTTTTTCTAAATGACTGGAAATAATCAAGTGCAAACATCCAACTGCTGCAAAAAAGATTAATGCATTAAATGAACTTGAAATGCTAGTCAGCAATAATGGAATTCAATTTACAGGCAAAGAATTTAAGGACTTTTGTACATTCCTGTCTATTGATCATCTTACAACCATGATATACCATCCTAGATCCACTAGTCAGGCTGTGAAAGGTTTGTAGACATATACAAGAGAGCCTTGATGAAAAACCACAGATGAGAAAAGTATACAAAGTTACTAGCAGTCTCTAGGTTCACTCCTAACCCAAATACAGACCCATGGCTTTCACCAGTGGAACTGATGTTCATGAGTAAGATTAAATCTGTATTTGATAGACTTACTAGATCGGATAAAAAGTTTCTGAAAAGGAAAACTTTAAATTAAAACCTACAAAACCAGCTCAAAGTATTTTTAAGTACTACATAGTTTGGAAAAGTTTTTGGAAAGATGGCATAATTATAAAAAGGCTTGGCAGTCATGTGTGTAATGAAAGGAAATGGATTAGAATGCAAAAGGCATATCAACCAAATAAGGCAGACACACCAGTGATGTCGTGCAAGACAGTGATGACTATTAATGGAGATTTTATACAACACACTTGAGTTGCCAGTGCCCGTATCTTCACCAATCCAGTTGGAAGTACTCCCAACGCCACCAGTACTAACTCCCCCAAATCCACTTACCAATACAAAGGGTTCCAAAGCTTAAATAATAACTTTCTGCCAAAATATAGTTACAGCTTAGAAAAAATGAAAAGCATTCAACAATTACAACTGTACATTGTCTTTACCTGATGAAACCAATCAAATTAGGTTTCTTTTAGGTATCTATGTGTTTAATTTGTTTCAATGATTTTGAGATAAATAGCAATAGAGGTTCAGATCAAAAAAGAAAATCATGTCTGAAGTTATAATTTCAAAGATCATGAATCTGTTTCATAAGTTCAATGTCAAGAAATGCTGAGTATGTAAATCAAAACAGTTAAAAATCCACATCACAACTCACTATGCACAAGTTTCTTATTCACTCACAAAGATCAAATAAATCCTGTGGTCCAAAGTAAGGTTCATTTATTGGCATAAGAATGGTTGAGACTGTTATGTAAGTGTAAACAATTATCATATTTCAAGGCCTGCTAAAGATGACCCGATTTTGATTTTCTTTTTTGACAGCACAAAGAACACTTTATAGATAAAACTTGGTTTTCTCCTTCATTGCCACAGATCTCTTGACATTTCCAGATTGACCTGCCAGATCTGGTCAACTAAACATCCATTTTTTACACTGATGATAATGCCAATTGACTGTAACAAGCAAGCATGTTTTAGTTTCAATGCTGACTTAGACATCAGTGGTAGTAGGTCAAGTGTATGCATTTAAAATATTTGCATTTTGCAGCAATTTTATTTGGTTTCCATTCAAATAATTACAACTAGATATTCATGAGTTAAAAGTAAAAAGAAGTGTCTATCATAATATTTTTAGGACAGGGGTATTAACTTGTATAGATAGCTCACAGGCTGAATTTAAAATGTATAATCTGTTCAACACAAGGGTGAGCATACCCTACCAACTAGCAGCATCTCTCTCAGTGTATTTAAAGAGGAAAAGCCAGGATCAATGTTTGAGGCATCCAAAAAATGTGCCAAGGGAGATTTAGTGATATTTGTTTCTACTCTTGTGTATGTATGCATGTCTGCCCAATTCTGACATCAAATTACCCTTGTGTCAAATTTGTTCTATCTAACAACTGGTAAAATTCAATCCATAATTGGCTAACCAAATTAAATTTTTTTTTTTTTTATATATCATTTGCTTCCAGGATATTGGCAATAATGACCCTCCACAACTTGTCTTTTGTTTCTCTAAGTAACTTGGCCTTTTACTACTTTGGTTTTGGTGGTCTCTATGCTGTTATTCATTCATGCAAACTTAAGACCATTACTTACTGTTTTTTTGCTACTTCTCTTGCTTTCAATATCATGTGAATATCAAATTCTCTAGACTTTATTCCTCATTACATGCTCCAGGAATTTCAGCACCCTCTTTCTGATCGTTATTATCAGTTTCTTTGAGGTTTCTATTATCCTTAAAACTTCCTCATTACTTACATATTCTGCTCATGTTATTCTCAGCATTCATTGGTATAATAGATCAATTGTTTCATATTTCTTCATTTATGAACAGCAGATTGTACAGTATCCACTGCTATATAGGGGATTAGATAAAATGTTATTAGAATCAAAAGAAAATTTAATTGTTATGTCATAATACTTTGTTTAGTTTCTGAAAATCATTTATTTTTCCAATAAGCCTTCAGATTTTTGTATCACATTTTCAGTTTTATTATTACACTATCCAGATAATTAAATGGCCTATCCATAATAATTTCTAGGTCAAAGATTAAATCCACCTGTAAATTATATTTGGATAATTCAATTTTATAATCATCCAAATTTTAGTGATTGGAATAATAGAAGCATTACACTTAATTTTATTGATTTTTTTTTTTTTTTTTTTTTTTTTTTGACATTCATGCCAACTGATGTAGGCATCAGTTCTTTCTTTGTTCTTTTTTTTTTTTAATAGTGTATTTAAAGTTTAATGTATTAATCATCCCAATATCATAAGTAAAATTTGTGTTTCACACATGTCCTTGTCATTTTTAGTTGTAGGAGAGTGATTTAATTTTTTTTTTTTTTTTTTTTTCCCAAAGTGCTCATTCATACACTTTCTTTTCAATAAATTACTACAGTATGCTAGTCACCTAATGTTTTCTTGAGATACTGAGCAAGGAGGGCATTCCTCCATTGTGTGTGAATTAAGATACTGCTATTTACTAATATGTCTTTACAAAAACACACAAATGAGTCGACAAATTTTGATTTGAACATCTCAATAGATAATATTCAATCTGTGATTAATATTCACTATTAAGTGATGGGGGAAGATTAATGTTTCTTGTTTAAGGTAAATATTTTTTTCTTTCTCATCCTTAATCTGTAGATTTACTAATGTACTTGCATCAAAGCTTAGTCTAGTCTTTGCTGCAACTGATCTTTCACCAACCATCTTGCACCTCACCTTACTGCTGAATCCTGAAGATTTCATGATGTAGACTTTGGACCTGTGCTATGTGTTACTTGCTTATGGAGGGAGGGGAAAAAATTGAAAATTCATAAGATTGCTTGTTAATTGGAATGAATAGCAATATCTATAAAATATAAGATATATTTGTGTGTTTCTGGAGTTGAAACAAAATTTACCTATTTACCTTTCTTTAACAGAAATGAAGAAACTTTTATTTTATATTTCATATTTTAGAATTTTGAATGCAAATAACATCCCTTATTCTTTAAAAAATCAGACTTACTCTTAAGTTTTCAGCTACCTAGTATTGCTTAACTATTGGCTTAATTTTCTTTTTTTAAACTAGAGGTTATATCTACTGAACAAATGTAAAATCTTCTTACAATAACTTTCAGTTTGGGGTTAAATCATTAATTTTTAACTTTTAATAAATTGAAAGTTTAAATGACTCTTTTCTGAGATCATGTTAAGGAACTGATGTAATTTATATCCATTAAAGCTCATTTATATATCTTATGATACTATAGGTAGAAATTATTACTCATGGTTTCATGGATAGGATTTATAAAACAAATATCAAAACTTTAATCATTAACTAATATTTTGCTTAACTTTTAGAAGACATCTTTTGCAATTCCAGATTGTGCTCATATTCTGGTGTTGCATTTTTCATCCTCTGTTAAAATATTTCCGAGATATTTTAATTTTTGCATTTGCTTGATTTTAGTATCTCGAATTTGTAATTCACATTTTGAGCTCCTTTTGCTAACAATCATTGTCTTCTTATAATTGATGTTTACTCTTTTCTTCTTGTTTTCATTTACTACATTCTGAAGGAGCTCTTGTGTTTTTCTTTTCATGTCAATCAACACTGTTATCATCTGCATATCAAATGTTAAGATTGTGGCTGCTTGTTTTTATTACAAATATTTACAATAACTTAGTGGTATGAGATTGTATATAGCTTGATGGTTGTTGTTCATATGGTAAATATTTTATTATAGTTATTAATAATTAATGCCATTCAAATTTTGGTATATCATTCCGTTAATGAAAAATTAATCATAAATTAATTTTTAAAAAATCTCCATATATTTCCAAATTATTGTTATTTGAAAGAATTAATGGAAACCTGAATGTTTTGGCTATTCTACCTATAAATGCTCTATTTTATTGACCAAGGATACATATAAATGTCAGAGATATGCTGAGCATTAATTTATCTGACTTAATTGTTTTAAACTGACATTTTTCATCTTTATAAGATATTCAGATATGTGATGCTGGATGAAAAATAGGTTGGGAATACTTTTTATTAAGTATGCAGTTAAGGACAATTTCTGAAAGAGATGTCTTAGATGATTCATCTACATAAGAAATCATCAAAAGTATTAATAGCTACAGCTATTACTCATGAAGCAGTTGAGCACTTACCACTTCCCACGAGTTAGTAACACTACATAACAATAATGTCACTGATATCGAAAGGACTAAATGAGTAATTATCACTTGATAATTACAAGTACACACAAGTGTGACTTAGGGATCTGGCAGCTAATGCTAGAGCAAAAAAGTTTAAGGATTTGAAATCAGGAGAAAACCAAATAACTGATCTCTTCTTGGCAACTGCGGGTTGTGAGGCTAATATAAAAGTACCACAAATTGCACACTCAAGACAGTTGATTGAAATGATGTTTAACAATATGTCATCCAATAGTAAAAAACATAGCACCTAAGAAAAAGCTAGTGAACACAGAGAGAGCTAAGTTCATGGACATTTTTCAAAAAGTGAATGAACTAGTCATTGAATATGTTCTTCATTCATTGTGAATTTGACCGGTTTTCTAATCTCAGTTTCTCAATTGAAAGGATTTGATTCGGATGAAATTGGTAAATGACCTTCAAAATGAGGTGTATCAACAAATGATTTTAATTCGGTTACAACTTGGAAAGTTTTCACTAGAACAGTGTTTCAAATTTGTTCAGTAACAAGAATTGATTCAAAAATGTAATTCAACAAAAGTTAGAGATCTGGTAGATGAAATGGCTGTATACACAATAAAGAAAAAAGACAATGTGCATTTGGTGTTGTCATAAACATCAAAGATAAAAGCAAAAATGTCGGCATATAAAAAAAATATGTGAGAAATGATTGAACAAAATTGAATGCAAACCATAGAAAACTCCACCGTGACATCTGCAATCAAACAGATTAGCAGAAAGGATGGCAAACTGTTAAAAACAGACTAAAAATATATCTATAATGGAAAGAAAAACTAGATATATTTCTTCCTAGTTTGTTGCTAAATTATAGGATTGAAAAGCCATATCAGAGTATACTCTTAGGTAGATCACTTATGTAAAAGAGAAAGAGGGTAGGACTGAGAAGCAATCTTTGGATGACTTCTGCATTGATTGCTTGGGCAGGGGAATGTTAACTACCTTTGGAGACCTGCCTGTTAGGAAGAACTTGATAAGTGGGAATACTCTTCCAGTGATTCCATAGTTAGAAAGCCTTTATGCTACACCTTGTCAAAGACCTTTGAAATATCTAATGTTTTCATCTTTGAGATGTATTTGTTGTCTAGTGCCTCACTTATTGTGAGTAATGACTGGATATCAGCTGTGGACCGAGCCGACTGAAATGCATAGTTTGTTGCTGAAGATCTCTCCTCTCAGTGTCATTAGCAAACACTTCAAAGTGTTTGCTAATAGCACTGAGAAGGATGATGGGTCTATATTGTGATGAGTATGAGCATTCACTCATATTCAGAAAACTAATAATTTCACTAAAATTGAGATAGTTCAGGGATTGATATTCTTAAGGATAGCTACTAGGATTTTCTCTGGACCATTAGCTTTCTTTCTTGGGGTCAAGACTTCAGGCTGTAATAATTAAAAACAAAATTACTGAGATTGTGCTCAGTGAGACTGAGAAGTTGGGAAGAGAAGGGCTTTGTCATCTAATGTTGAGTTTGAGGCAAAGATCATGGTAAAAGATCTTTGCTTTATCTGACAAGGCTGAGATGACTTTGGTGCCATTTATAATAATGATGCTTTGCCTCCTTGCAGAGTTTGGTTAGAAATCTTGCAAAAAACTCCCATGATCTAAATTATTTGCTTTCAGCCTTGACCTGGACTACTTGAGCATAGCTACACTTTGTATTTTCATGAACTTAAAATGATTGTGGGCAGTTATGAATACAACAAGTGTCCTACTACATCATTCCCTATGATAGATATTGTAGTTGTCATGACAGTGAGCTATGGCTTCAGCACATTCTGGAGAGTGAACCAGGGCTAGCTGTTCAATTTTCACTGGAATTTTTTTTCTCACATATAAAACTGCACTCCAGAAAGGAGCCATTCCAATATGAGGGCAGCAGTTTTAGAGATAATGTTTGAAAAAGGCTGAAAGGGGAGCTTCTTTCATGTAAGATCTGAAGCTGTCCTTGTCAGCTTTTGTGTATCAAAAACTTATTTTATGGCACAGCTGAAGATCTCTCTTCTCAGTGACATTAGCACATCAGGAATGTTTTTTTGTTTGACATCAACTGAAGTGTCAAGGTGGTGGTAAATTTTCAGTAAAATATTTTTAAGGACAGGATATGAAGAAGCGATCTAGGCATTTCACCTGTTACATCAGAAATGTGGGTGGGATCTTCAATGATTTGTGTTAGTTCATAGGCAATGGAAAAGTGTTTGCTTTCTTCATCAGTTTTGTTTAAGAAGCACATATACAGAGGATTAGGATCCTTGTTTTGGGGTTTCTACTACATAGGAACTTGTCCATATTATAGGCACTGGGTTCATAGTGATTTTCATGATCATGTCTAGTTATTAGGAGTAAGTAACTTGGGATTGCAAGTTTCTGCACTGGGATAGATGTTAATACCAGTTTCAGACAAGAATAGGAGATCAGGTTTGACATCCAGAAGATTGAGTTCCACCTCTGGAAAGTTTAAATATAAACTTCTCTCCTTGGTGTAGGAGATGGTGAATCTAGGGTCCACTTTTGTTTTCGTTTTTGTGCAGACAATTGGAATTCAAGCTAAAATTTCACACATAGGAGTCTAGTGTCCTTAATATTATAAAATAATCTAAGTATGATGATGTTTTTTTCATAGTCTTTTGACTGTTTACAAAGGTACAGGATCATCCATATTCAGTAAAAATGTTCATTTTCATCTACAATGGACATGCGTGACAACTGCTTAACAACAATTAGTAATGTAAAAAATAATGTTCTAGTGTGAAATAAGCTTTTTAAAGTATACATCTTTCTTAACAGAAATTAAACTCTTTCACTGAATAGTGTAAGAAGATGCCTACCTCCAAGTCTCTGTGGTTTCTGATTGGAAACTGTCATGTCTGAAAGAGAAATGAGAATTTGGTGCATGTCAAATTGTTAGGTGTGCTTATATATATAATCCCCAATATTCATAACAAAATTTAAATATAATTTTCACATGCACAGAAATGTTGTACTCCAAATTTGTAGAATTTGAATATAATGAACACTTCCATTCAACTTTCAAGATACTCAATATTTCTATCAATGTTTTCTATTTTTCAGGAAGCTATTTCATATGATTTTCTCACAAACTTTTTTTTTTTTTTTGCAATGGCAGTTATATATTATTCACCAGGAGTGCCTCCAGTTTCTTCAGATTAAACAATACCTTCAAAGCTAACATTATTGGATGTTTTCTAACAGGGCTCAAAATTAATGTCCCAGCATTGTAAAACATTAGCTTGAGATGACTAGCTGGATTTTTGCAAAATTAATACAAAATTTAAGTTAAAATCTTATTTTTAATCTAAAAACCAGCTAATTTCTTAAATATAAAAATTCTTACTTTTTTGTCAATAGTTGCAGGCATTTATTCATTATTTTCTGTTTATCATAAACTAATTCAAAAATAAATAGGGCAATTTAAAAATCATAAGCAAACACAAAATATTTAATCACAATGCAAAGCCAGTAATTGTAAATAAAAATCTTTTCATAAAAACTTCAAAAACTTATTTAATTAGGAATAGTTGGAATTCCTGATGTAAAAAATGAATTTGTAAAATATAAGTTACTCAGAGCATGAAAATTAATTACTGAAAACATTTCTCGATGAAATTATTCAAGGTGATTTAACATAAAAATTTATTTAAAAATAGTGATTTATTTTTTATTAAAATTTAACTAAATTTTTTATATTTATTTTAAAACTTTAATATTTCAACTTTTTAAATTTATTTTTTAATCATTTTAATGGGTTTTTTTTATGCTATTGATTGCTGTTAATGATTCATGCTTGGGCAAACCTGTCTCAAAAGAGACATGGCTGACTGGGCAGAACATTATCCCGTAGTAGGTTGCCATTACTTTCTATGGTAGACTGGTTGCCAGCCAAGACTATAAAGCTCAATTTGTCCTGTTATTTAATCCATAACTGGAGTGAAGAGATGGATTAATACCTTTCCCAAGAGTATTTGTGTGTAAGTGAATATAAGGAATTCAACTGGAATTTGAACTTGGCTTCCTATCTCATTCTGAGCGCTGTTAATGATCACAAAGTAAAAAAGAATATATAAATTTTAATGCAGTTTAAACAATTTTCATGATGGTTAAAGTTGTTTTCTGTAACTCTTCTGGGACAATTGGGGGCGGGGCGGGGGGAGTCTGAGATTAGATTAACACGCAAAATACTGAAATTTTTTTTTTTTTTGGGGGCCTGAATAAGGAGCCCTTCAAAAAACAATTCTGTTTGTTCAGATTTGAGGGAGTGGATTGGGCAACAAAGTAAAAGAATGCTTTCTTTAGTAATATCACATAAAAAAGTTATTAACTTTGATGCATGAAACAATTAACATTGTTATACTTAATCTAATTGCTAATATTAATTGGCCCTTGACCATACATGTATTATTCATCAATAAGCTTTTGAAGTACTTTGGCTTTCAAGAGTTAAATTAAATATCAGAAGTTGATGAGTTTGAACTACTGACAGGAAAATATGTTGCCATTTAGTTGTGGTTTTTAAAAAAATAAGACACAAAGGACAATTTTTGCATGGGCTGAAATATATTTGATTAATTTCAACCCCAAATAATATTAACTGTTCAGTTAATAAATGTCAGATGTTTCTGTATAAGGAAACAGCTAATTTTACGATGACAATAGTCAACACCAATAATAAATGAGAAGTTTTTTTTTAATCATATCTCCCCGAGCAAGGCGGTAACGCCACTGATGTGCAGGGAGCTATGCAAGAGTGAAAAGATTTGGAAAAGAGAAAGCCGGAAACCACATCCTAAACAGGGAACAAGGGATGAGCCTCTACACCTGTACAATAGACGTGGTTCAGTTTTACTCAATAATAATTGCAATGATGTTGATAAATCTATCAAAGAGCTTTCAAATGAAAAGGTCAAAGGTTTTGATTTAATAAGGAAAGAAGAAAAGTGATATACAGAATTTGCAAAGGATAGATTTACTATCTGTTCCTTAATGTTTCTTGAAATATATTGTTATTCTATTTTATTATTAGTTATTATTGTTAATCTCTTACTGCTTTTTCTTCTTTTTCTTTTTTTTAATTATTAACTGGTATCACCTCAAACAAGGCAATAAAGCTCCTAAAACACGGGGTTACAGGGTGTGGAAAAATTAGGAACAGAAGCATTAATAATGATCAGAAACATAAGAGTAATTTGGAGGATAATAGATAGTGATTGACACTGCATTTAAATTTTTACAGATTAAAGTTGGTTGGAAAGCATGGAGTTCCACAAGCAAGAAGTGCAAGAAAAGAGACTGCTAGCATAGACATTATAGCTTCATCTAGCCAGATTAACTGTAAATTGATAAGATCTCAACAGCAGTTCTAGTTCTTAAGTTTAACTTTCACACACATATTTTAAGATTTGTCTATGTTTCTGAGATGAGGAGTTGTAATTACACTTTTTACATTGTTTGCACTGTTGTCCTCATTTTTGTTGCCATATTCATGATTTTTCAGCCTTGTACAATCTGACCTTCCTCGGGCGATTGGAATTTCGAACTTAATTCTTTTTGTTCACTGGGGTATATTGTTCTAGTTCCACAAGTCATGCCACTTCCAGACTGAGGAATTTTCAAGGCTAAGATGGAAAATGAGACCCACTGTAGAAAGCCAAACTGCCAAATCAAACATCACAAAACTAGAGAGGCTAGCAATCAAAACTGTTACAAAGGAATGATAACATCATCATACTTTCAGTGGACAAGAGATCAATATGACTGTAATGATGGACAAAATGGAATATGTGGAAAAACTGAAAGACTTTATTAGAAATAGTAGCTAAAGCAAGAAAAATTTAATGTTGAAAAAAGAACACCTGTTGCAGATCCTAATCAAGAACAGGTACTACTTCAGGTCTAAGATATACAGACAATTGGTTCAACATTACATCAAGCTACCTCACATATATGGTCTAAAGAAAATTCACCAAGAAGGTATTTCACTTATATATAGGTATATTTATATACTTATATTACCAATAGAAAAACCTAATGGTCATGTCAGAATGGGATCAGACATATATCAGCAGGATGAAGGCTTATCAATGGGCTTGCCATTATTATCAGCAATGGCTAACATATACATAGAATATTTTGAAGAGATGGCATTAGAATCCACATCACTAAAACCAAGTCTATAGCCAAGATACATAAATGACACTTTTATACTCTGATCACACCAGGAAGTAGTCCAGTTACTACTGGACCATGTGAACTCAATAGGAATGTCAATACAATTAACAATAGAGAAAGAAAAGAACAACAAATTAGCATTTGTCGATGTACTAATATCTTGAACAGTGCTTGGATTCAAGACATTTTGAATACTGCAAGCCAACATTCACCCGAAAATACCTCAACTCCCACCATGCATACAGTGTAAAGAAAAGGATTATATGCTGCTTACAACATCAAGCAAATGTCATGTGTGGCAACCCTGAAATATATAGAAAAAAAAATGGTCAGTATAAGCAGTACCCTACAACGTAGCATCTAACCTGGGTACATGACAGCAGCTCCAACAAACTGGGATAGCAGGGTGCAAGCGGATAACAACACTCAGGTTAGGTAGAAGAAAGAAAATAAGATTTTAGTGAGGAGAAAGGACAAATAACACTCTTCGGAAAGACAAATGACACTTGATGTTGCATTCAAATTTTTGAAGATCATAATTGACAGCAAAACAAGCTGAAACTGTAAAATGATATGACCTAGTTGCCACTTTAGTTTTAAGATTAAATTTATGAGATTAAGGTGAGAAAAAAGAGAGCTCATTTGAACAATGGTCATGAAAATCTTTGTAGAAAAAGCATAGTAAAATTATGTTGTAGTAGTAATAGGTGACAAGCCAAGGTACCAAGTCAGGTTGATAACATAACACACCCTAATAATATATAACAACCCTAACATTATAAAACCTGAAATTCAAATCCAGAAATGATCAGTTCATAATATGTACCTAATGATTGCATAGTGCATGAAACTTTCATGCTATAGGCATGGGATAATATATATATATATATATATATATATATATATAATTTCTCTCCTCTCACGCTTATGGAGAGTAAGCAAGGTAGCATTGACTCAGTTTGTTCTCTTTAGTACTAGTTATAAAAGCTCTTGGGGCATGTTTGCTCTTTAACAGTGTCTTATTTCATTTTTTGCAATAATTGTGTCAAGTAGTGAAGAATATATATATATATATATATATTAGTCATTCACATACAAGCCCGTTTCACTGTATCACAGCTCACCAGTGTGGCTAGACATATCCACTTGCTTCTGGCTGGGATTGAAACTCGACCGATTTGGTGTCAGTCGGAGTCTCTACTCCCTAAGCCATCAGCGCATGGCAACAGAGAAGGGAAATTTTAACATCTTGTATATAAGCAGTGTATACACCAGTCACCAAGAGAACTCAATTCATTCCTGAAGAGTCACGCATATAGCCAAAGTGGAAACTGTTTTTAAAATTTTCTTCTCCAGAGCGCTCAATCGTAATGAGAGCATAATATATTAGTCATCCACATACAAGCCCATTTCGCTGTATCACAGCTTATCAGTGTGGCTAAACATATCCACTTGCTTCTGGCCGGGATCAAAACTCTACCGATTTTTATATACATACATACATATATATATATATATATATATATATATATATATATATATGTATTGTATAATTGTGATAATGTTTAGTGTCAAGGTTGTTGTTTTTCAGTGGTTTTACTGATAAAATGTATTTTAACAAGCAGGCTTTTTATTGTAAAGTACGCAATATTGGGATGGTGACAGTGTTGATAAGTACAGAGTTTGTTTCTTTAGTTGAGCAGATTCATGCCAACTTCGAAGTTTTGTGAGCAAACCATTATATCCCTGACAAGATAACACTGTTGTGTGTGTGTGTATATATATATATATATATATATATATATATATATATAATCTCCCTCCTTTCACACTCAGGTTTGGATTTTTTTTCTTAAATCTTAATGTAAAATACTCAATATAGAAATATCTTTCCCCACTGTAAGTGTATATTTAATGGGTACATGGGTTCAAATAGACCTCCCATTATTTTGAACAATTAAATTAATACTAACTGACCTAGAAATCAAAGTGTCTTATTAAAGAAACATGCTTCCTGACAGGAATCAAACAGTAACCAATTTTTCCATCTGGGAATCCACTTTTAAGCTAGGTGTGCTGGCTAAAATCTAAAGATGAAACAATCATTTTGGAGAAAGGAAATACTCCAATGATAGGAAGAATATATAAAAGACTTTTTCCACAACAAGAGAAGGCAACCAATATTACACAAAGATGAGGACGGACCGAAAATATTAAAGTCTGAAGTGGAATCTGCAGTCGCCAAACTGAATAGAAACAAAGCAGTGGGACCAGACAGCATAGTCATAGAGCTGCCCTGGAAGAATTTGGTATAGAAAAAATTACTGAAATAATAAATAAAATATATAATAGTGGGGTTATATCAGATGATCTCAGCATGTCTATCTTGATAGCACTGCCTAAGAAGCCAGGAGCAAACGAGTGCGAACTGCACAGAATCCATCAGTTTAATGAGCCATATAACAAAACTGATCGTCTGGATCCTGATGAATAGAGCGATAAGCAGAATCAGGCCAGAGAGAGTGCAAGAACAGTGTGATTTCATCAAAGACACTGGAACAAGAAACATCATATTTGTGATTAGGATGCTCTCTGAAAGGGCTATACAAATGAAAAAGAACTTATACCTGTGCTTTATTGATTATGCGAAGGCATTTAACAAAATACGCCACAAAGAATTGATGGAGATGCTCGACAGCCTTGACATATTTGGGAAAGACTTTGGAGTAATAAAGAATCTTTACTGGCAGCAAACCACTTGTATACAGTCAGTTAACGAATTCAGCAGATATAGAAAGATATAAAGGGGCGTAAGACAAGGATGTGACTTTTCACCAGATCTGTTCAACTTATACAGCGAGAATATTTTGAAGACCCTAGAAGTTCTGAGGCCACAATTTAAACAACCTAAGGTACACAAATGATACAGTGCTGATAGCAGACACAGAAAGGAAACTACAAGACCTCCTACAAAAGGTAGCTGAAGAGAGTGACAAAAAAGGACTACAAATAAACTGCAAGAAAACAATGCATGGTCATCAGTAAAATGAGCAGCCCAATATGCCAAATACAGGTCGGGGATACCAGAATCAAGCATGTACAAAAATTTAAATACCTGGGAAGTGTTATCACAGAAGATGGAAAATGCGACACAGAGATCCGAAGGGAATTGGCATGGCGAAGAAAGCATTCCAGAAGTTGAGTAAAGTATTAAGAAACAGGACAATTTCACTAGAAACTAGGAAGAGAATACTGGATTGCTATGTGATGTCCGTCCTTCAGTATGGCAGTGAATGCTGGACAATACCATCAAAGATGAAGGAAAAACTGGAAGCAACTGAAATGTGGTTCTACAGAAGGATGCTGCAAATCTCATGGATCTAGCATATGAGCAATGATGAGGTCTTGGAAATGATGGAAACAAAAAGGAAATTAATTCTGAGCATCAGGAAGTAACAGCTGAAGTTCCTGGGACATGAAATCAGGAAGGAGGGCCTGGAGAACCTGATACTAACAGGCCAGATAGAGCGAAAAAGAGACAGGGAAAAGCAACGGATAACATATTTGAAGGACCTAATCAGATGGATGAGAGAACGAGGATTGCACGGTGTAACAGAAGGCGTGCTTAGATCCACCAGAGATAGGGAAACGTGGAAAGCCATGATCGCCTACATCCTGAAGGGACACAGCTTATAGAAGAAGTAGTACTGGACCAATTAAACCATGGGGAATCATGATAAAGTAAAGTTCGACTACCTAAGATCTGCACATCTCTTGGGACCCTTCAAAGTTGGTGTCTACTAACTTTATTTTCATATCAGAGATGTAAACAGCCATTTTTTTAGCAGTTAATAGATTTTGGATCAGACATTATTTTTTATTACTACAAATATTTAGTGTGTACATGTGTTTGAGTAGACACCCTTATTTTAAATTGTGAAATTAATGTCACCCAGTCACTTTATTGTTAAATTTTTTTTATCTGAAATTTCTGTAAGTAATTTTGAATTTAATTAATATTCACTACAGAATTAAGTGCATTAACAAGAAAGGAGATTCTTAGAAAATATTTCCCGTGAATGCTTTTTATAAAATTAGACTGCAAATACACACACACACACACAGAGTAAAACACCAATTTATTTTACTTTTTGATACCCTTTCCTGTTTTTATTGTCTATATTTTATATTATTTCTTCTTCATAAATGCTTTTCCTAAATTCTTCCAGTACATCTGTGATTACCATTCTCTACTGTGTTTTACCAGCTCTTCATCTGGTTCTTTATATTGTAGATATCTGGTCTCTTCCTACTACTTACTATCTATTAGACATTAATCAAGCAAACTCTTACTCCATCTGTTATTGTACCTTTTCCTTTGTCTTTATCTCCATTTTGTTGGTTTAATACTTACATCTTGCTCTTTTCTCTGAACAATGTTGAACTCATTCTGCCTGTTAGTTATATCTAGTATTGTTCTTTACATTCATATAAATGGGTGTGGAAAATCTCTCAGCCTGATCCACTCACCAATATCTGATCAAACATCAGATTTTTTTTTTTTTTTTTGAGAATTCTTAGTCCTGCTGAGAACTCTTCAGTATCCCTTTTTATGTGTGCATGTTTATATATATATATATATATATATATATAGTGATGATCCACATATACTGTTTTAATATGTATAGGAAAAACTACTAAAAAGGGTTGTAATTTTAAAAATGTATTTTTTTGACAGTATTTATTTATTTCTATTATTATATTTGATATTTCAGACCGTCCTCAGCCTTTGTGTTCAATATTTTTTTGTTTCTGATGAAAGGCTGAGGACGGTCTGAAATATCAAATACAATAATAGAAATAAATACTGTCAAAAAATACATTTTTAAACTTACAACTTTTTAGTAGTTTTTCCTATATATATATATATATATATATATATATATATATATACTGATAAACAATTTTTATAGTTTATTTTATTATAATAATCTTTTGTTTTTAATTGCAAAAGACTCTTTCTCTCTGTTTATTTCTGGTAAAAATAAACCTGCCTTACCATATTTATAGGACAAGTTAAAAGAAAAAGAAACAACACTGACAACAGGTTTCTTTTGACTTGCTCCTACATTTTATAAATATAATTCAAGCCAGTACCACCCACTCCACTGTTGATCAATATTTATAAACGTAATATTATTACCAATTTTGTTTAGCATTTTAGAAAGCAAAAAAAAAATACAAAGAAAAGTGGGGTCACTTTGGCCCAAAAAAAATATTGAACACAAAAAAAAATTATGTGCGACAGAAATATTTGATCAATGAAATTGTGTCACTAATGTGTTTTTCATTTTCATGAGTGATGTGTGGCTGGGTGAAAGTTGTACTGTTTAACCGGCTTTCTGGTGACTTTTATTTTTAATCATTGAACTAATTTTAATAAAACTAAGATAGAAAAATATCAGAATGAGTGTTTAAAAATAAATAGCAAGAATTTTAATTGGTAAGCTTCAAAATTTCAAATGTGATATTTTTTTTTCCACACAACTCATAATGGATGGATTTAATTTATGCACACACAATATTCTACAGAGAGAATCTGCATACTCATAAATTCAGAATAGTAAATGTGAGTATCAATATTTTTACAAACTGAATAGTGAAAAAGTATTTAGCTCAACAAAGAGGCCATTGCTCACTCTCTACCCCACCAAAAAAAGTTGATGTTTAGCATTTTCGTCAAATTTTAGCAAATTGGTTGAAGTTTTTAGTATTCATACATATAAACACATATACACAGCCTATGAAAAAATATATCAATAGATGAAGGTGTGTATTGAAAAAATTTTAATCATGATCACATTTTAAGAAGTGACCCAACATTCATTTTTTATTTTAATTTCATCAGATGAAAGGACCTTTTGTAGAATACAGACTTATTTCATCTGATATTGCTTTATTTCTCTTTAAGTAACTTCTATGATATCCCAATTCTTGAATATCAGGTCATTACTAAACTATTTAAAATAATGAATCTCAAACAAGATGCTTTTTGCTCACAGGAGAGGACATGGGGAAATAATTTCAGTCATGTGTATAATGCTGAAAAAAATTTCTAAATGACAGTTCAAAGTGGCAGAGTAGGGAGAATCAAACAGAGAATTGAGTTTAGACTCTGAGAATCAATTGTTTAAAACATTGATCCAAAAAAGAAATATGGCATTAGTTTTTCTAAATTATAGAATAATAATAATTGATATTTGTTACAATTTAATAGAAGCAGGAGCCAGGATTCTGCTTTAGTTAGTGGAAGAACTTAATTTTAAATCTGTTCTTTTTTGGTTATAAAGGAAGGTCAAGTATTTGTACTTGTGGGTGTTGACGATACTGTTTACAGCTCTGAGTCAATTAAGAACAAGATATCTAGTTTGCATAGCTTTTTTGATAGACTTAATTAGGATTAACAATACAAGTCATTCAGTCTTTTTTTTCTTTCTTTAAAAGAAAAAAATATTTTGTTTTGGTTCTATGTGATGAATATCTATCAAAGTTGGTATGACATAAAACAACATTGAGAAGATTAAATATATGATAAAAGACTATGAAGTACTTATTAATATCATCAATGCCAACATTTTCTTTCTTTTTCTTTCTTTTTCCTCCATTTTTTTTGTTCTGATATTTGTAGACAATGACTAGAAGAATGGGAATTTTTCCAGAAATTAGACAACATCCCTGAAATGGAGAGATTAGTTGCATCAGTGTGTGGAAGAGAAAATGAACTCATGGGATGTTATGCAATAAATGGCATTTGTGGCTTCACCAGCAAAATAGGAAAGACTTTATCATTAGCATAAAAGACTTTATCTTTAGCATAAAAATGCTGAATATGTGAACATTTAAAATTTTGTTTAGACAAGTGAACTCTCTTTTGTGCTCTTGATGATAACATTTTGGCTGATCCATTCTTTAGCCTTCTCCAGTGTAGAATCAATGAGAAGATTATCTTACCTTCAAGATAGGTTTTGATTACTAAAGCCGAAATATCAAGGTCAACACTAAAAAGATATTCAAGTGAAGAAGGGGTATATTATATCATCCAATTTGAAATATCTTAAAAACATCTTACAATAAAAAATAGCACACTCTTTAAAAGGATTAAAATTAACAATGACAATAAGTGTCAGTAGAAAATGAGAAAGTCCCTTGAGGTTTAAAAAGAAATCATTTTCTGAAAAGTATATTTCAGAAGTGTTTATTTGTCTGACTAAAATTTGAAATTGTTTTCAATGAGGCATTTACTGCACCTTTGTATAGCACAAGGCTCTTAAGTGAAACAGAATTCACTACAACTTAGTCACAATTATTACATACTCAAACATTTTCATAAGTTTAGTGAGAAAGGCGCCATACATGATACATGCTTGGGCGATCATGTTTCAAAAGAGACATAACTGACTGGGCAAAATATTTTTCCGCAGTAGGTTGCCATTATTTTCTGTAGTAGACTGGTTGCCAACCAAGGCTATAGAACCCACTCATCTTGCTATTTAACCCTTACCTGGAGGGAGAAGAGCCAGATTAATGCCTTTCCCAAGGTATTTGTGCATAAGTGAATGCAACAAATTTAACTGGAATTCAAACTCTGCTCTCCAATTTCTCATTCTAATCCAATATCCACTGCATCACAATGCACATCCAGTTACTTATCTTAAATTAGTCTGACACAAGACCACAAGTAATGGGCATCCAGTAAAGAGTAAACTTACAAGTCCTGGGTATGATGGTAAACTGCATCTGGTAGTAAGCCCTCTGATTAGGAGGTTGTGAGAAGCATGGAACAACCTCTTAATTGCTGTTGTTCGCAGGTCCACCATGACCTGGAGTGGTAGCACCTGTTAGGGTTCCAGCTATGAGCAAATAGTTAACCCCCAAACTGGGGTCAAAAAACTATAAAAGTATAAAAATACACTTTTATAGAAACATATACATAAAAATAAGACTTTTATAGAAAAATACACATTTTTGAAAGAAAAAAATATTACCAGCAATGCATTTTTGAATGCAAAACTAGAAGACATCTTTAGTTATCTAAAATTAAAATTTTTCATCAAAATCTGACAAAACCAATTTTCTCACTATAACCAAATATTAAAGAAAATACCTCAGAGGTTGATATGCCTTTAAACAAAACTCATGAAGTTTTTTAATCATTGTTATGGAAGTGGTGCTCAGTATTTACTGAATATAAACCCACAAATTCTCACTGGGCGCTCATTAGTTGTGACATAGTAATTAGTTGGGACTGCTTTACCATAGAGAAATGGTAAACAAGTTTTTTTCTCAGAGACCATTACTACTATTATGAGTTCACTAAATAATGTACTGTTAATTTTAGTAATTATGAACAAGGTATTCTTGGTACATAGTATTTGCTTGGTGACCACTTGTTTAGGTTCGTTTTTAGCTATAGGTGTGGTCAGTATTCTACATTGCAAATTTCCTTTCTGAGAGAAAGAAAAAAAGATTTCTTATTTTTAGATCAAAAGCTTGACCTTACAGATGTTAATCAGCTTTGATGTTGATGTTAAACAAAAATGAAAAAAAATTGGGATTATTGCATGTACACTTATTGAGAGATTTGTTTATTGGGTGTAACAAAGTATTGGGTAAATTTTCTTTCTCTCCTCTTCCATCCCCTTTTTCTTTTTTTCTTCCCTCTCTCTCCTCTCTATCTTTTCTCTCCTCTCTCTCTCTCTCTCTCCATAAGTTTGATACCTACTTCCTTGCAAGCCTCTCACTTCTCAAGCTTTTTTTTTTTTTTTTTTCCAGAATGTTTGGTTGATATGCACTCCAAATATTAATTTAGCTTTCAACATTTTTTTTTTATTCCTGCCCTGCCCCCATTCCACCACTGACTCTGGAACTTGTATTTTTAGTTGGCCTCTTAATAACTGCATGTGACACAACTGTGAATAGATTCATCGTTGTTGTCCTTGGCACGTCTACAAACATTAATACACGTCACCTACTTTCTTAGTGTCAGGTGTCCTGGATCACCTGGTACAATTTCACCACATGCTCCCAAACTTTTTTAAGGTTATTTTCAATCACTTTTCTATTGAATGAGTTATTTTAAGAAATGTTTTCTACTACACACACTTTTTGAAAAAAATATTTATTATTTTTATATATTAAAAAAAAAATACAAATAAAAGCACCATATATGCACTACAAACATGTGTACACTGTACAGTTCAATGTTTTCACAATAAATTAAACTAAAAAAATTGGCTAGAAGATCAAATAAGCTTTTTTTTTCTTTTTTACAAATACAAAATTGAACAAATCAATGTCCAATCAGAATAAGATTATTTAAGAATAAACAATATTCAAGTAAAATTTAAACCTTGATGTTTTTTTGTCTTTGTGCGTGTAAATGAGGTACATCACCTTTGCAGTGACTCCATTTCACATTTATGATACAATTTCTAGTCTGAAGGAAAAAAGACAATATAGAGTTCGAATTGCAAGATGCAACTCATCATGCATTGTAATAGACAATAGCTTACATCTCCTGGAAAGATTGATGGCTGCAGATGTAGTTGTGCTTTGCTGCAATATCCAATTGATATCAGTATGCTCCAACTGAAAAAAGTGTCTCCAAATACAAAAAAAAAAAAAAACTTCTACAGTTACAGAACTGTGTGTAATAGAAAATTGTGCATTGAGATTTTAATGTTACTGCAAGTGTTTTCAAATGCCACAAGTCCTTAAATAAAAAGACATCACCCTTTGACACAGAAACTTTAAACAGCAAAAGGGAAATCATTTTTAAATTTTCATTATTAAAGATATTCCATCTTAAATACATGCTTTGAACATTTTGTAAAACATTGTATAAATTTTTATAGCCCAGGTAAAATAACCCAAAAATGTTATTAATCTTAGATTCTTGATTTAGGCAATTTTTGACCTATGTTAGAGTATATAATTTATACTTTGAATCAGATCACAGACTTCTGTTAACACCAGACCAAAAAATAGATCACTTTCATAAACGACAATAGTTCCCTAAATATAATGTCCAAACTCTTGAAAATGAAAATGTAAAGGCTACTAAAATCTAAATATATGTTCTCAATATTGACCCAAACAGCATTGATGAATGATATATCTTCTTTAGTGGAAACATGGAAGACAAGTAACAAAATGGAATAACAGATCTCTATGTGGGATAAAAAGACTAATCATAGAAAGAAACAGAAGAGAAGAAAAAATGGACAGGAGACACTAAACAGTTAAGAAGGCCAGTTAATGATCTGAAAAATGAACATCTTTTGGAAAGTGAAAACCAAATCAACAAAAACTAAAAAATATAGATTGTGTTGAAAGGTAAAGAATACTTTTGGTCTCAAAAAACACTTTAAGTCACATTTCAATCTTGACCTCAGCAATCTGAAAAGAACAGTGGAAATAGAATATTTACCAATATATATCCAAATATTACAAAGTATTATCCAAATGTCCAAATATTACAAAGTCCTAAGTGATGAGGAAGAAACTAAAAATAATAAAACTTCACTTGACATTGAGGCTGAATTTTTCAAAGTAACATATTCAAATAGAAGTTTCTCAGTTATATAAAAGTCTGGAATCTAAAGTAGTAGAGTATATCACACATTAATGCAGTAAGGAAAAAAAGATGGTCATGAAAACCCTCAGATGTACAAAGTTGGTCATGAAGACCCTCAGATGTACAAATTGGATTTATTATGATGAAAGTACTAATAAATATTACTCTTTATTTTGTAACAGTCAACTTCTAATGACACAGTTTGGCTTTCATTCTGGTAATGGTTCAGTGATCACATATGTCATCAAGCAACTCCAGGAAATCACTTACCTATCAAATAAAAATCATGTACCTGCTATTCTGATCTCACATCAGCATATGACCACATTTATCAGAGACCATCTTTCAAGCCCTAACGACTGACTGTTTTGATCTGAGGAACTGTTGTTCCAAAAAGTTGTATATCTCTGGAGACCTAAACACTCATTCATTTCAAACCTCATCAGAAATACAAGAAAGAGGAATTGAGTCCCACTCTTTCATCTCTTCCTAGACTATGCTTTGTGCATGTACAAGTACAGATATGAAGCAATGGGCCTTCTTCATGTATACATTCCATGCCACATCCCAATTGATTAATAATTAAAAAAAAAGTGTTTCAATGTACTGATAAGGAAAGCTTTGATGATATATGTATTCAAATTTGAGATAAAAATAATCCTGAACAAAAAAAAAATCAACATTCTTTATCAAGAAGTAGTGTTCCAAGAATTAGGACTTAAAGTAAACCTTTCCAAAGCTATGATCTGGAATTGAAATGAAAGCCATGATGATGCATACCATGAATCTGGAATATAGAATTAATAGATACTAAATACTTAAATACTTTGGTGTATGAATCAGTTATAACCAATTTAGTATAGGAGATAAGGGAATTGAACACAGAAAAGGTCGGTCTTAGGATAATTTTGTTCAACACCAAGATGCTTCAAAAAATGAGACCTGTACCTAAAGTCATGTTAAATAGCCTTGTTAGAGTGTCTCATATGGATATCATGCATGGCATCCAACTCCTTCAGAAATGTCTAAACTATCAATTATATATACAATCATTTTCTCAAATCAATGATTAAAAATGGATTCAAGTGAATGAACCCTGTTGGTCTAGAATATGGCTCTCCTTCATCAGATTGTAAATTGGCACTACACAACTGTACTAAATAACAGAAACCACATCACTTGAAGATTTACAAAAGCAGCAGCAACTAAATTGGATATCCTATGTAACTAACAGAAAAAATGACATAAGACTTTTTTTTTTTTTTTTACACACACTATATTAAACAAAAGTTTAGGAAGTAAGCCCCTGTCAAGATGACAAAGAGTGATGGACTTATGAAACCAATTTTCCAGAAAAACTGCTTTAAGAGAAAGGTTTTATAAATTTTAACCAACAGTAATGCTGTTTGGTCATTGAATGCTGTTTTTTCTTTTTTTTAATAAAGGAATATCTAATCACACCACTGCCATTAACTTACTGATATTGATAAAGATTTCAGGATGTACTTGTATTTATATAAGCAATATATGATGTAAGTTTTAGCTATCATTAGCTATTTAACTATCCTTATTGAAAAACATTGATAACTTATTTTAAGGATGTCAGATTTTATAATATAAATTGAAACATAAATTAATTCAAAGGTATAGACCATAGAAAAATATTTTTATGCTTGAATCAATTATTATTTAAAATGTTATGTCCTTTGATATTCTATAACCTTTAACGTTGATTTTTAACTTTTCTACTACTTTGACTTGCATCCATTTGTATTGCTTCTTTTCTATATTCATATACATTTGAGAGTCCCGGAGCCAGTCCATTAATATTGTGTCATTGAATCTTTTTTTTTTTTTTTTTTTTTTTTTTTTAGTGTGTGTCTCTCTTTTTCTCTCTCTCTCTCTCTCTCTCTCTTTCTCCATCCATCCCGTGTCAAAAGAACAATTTTTTCTATTGACACTGCTATTTGACTACCTTCACCTCATGGTAATGTTTCTTTTAAAAAGTGATGATTGGAATTGTAATGGAACCTAAACATATGATGAAAGTGACTTTATACATTTTTTCGTTCTTGAGAATTGACTAAAAATATTAAACCTTATTTATTAGGTTACTTATTCAGAAGAATAATTTTATATTTACAACATTGTAAAAACTAATACAATTCAAACTTATACAATGTAATATTTATCATTTACCATTATATAAAGAAATATGAAAAATTTTTTATTCATAAATTTATAAACATTTACTAAATTATTAAAATATGTGAACCAGCTATAAGAAAATTTACCATTTTATAAAGTTCTAATCAATAATTAGCTGATGTTGCTAACCATTCCAATAGATAATATAATAAATTATATAAATAAACAATTTAATAGTATTATTTTTGTGGTCAATTCTCAAGAACAAAAAAAAATGTATAAATTCACTTTCATCATATGTTGGTTTTATTACAATTTTAAACTTAACATTTTAAAACACATTGCCGGCAATGTAAAAAAAAAAAAGGGCATCTTTTTGATGTGTGTGCAGGCATAAAGGGTCAAGACAGACAATACGAGCAGAATGTGAAGAAGCTTTTTTTAATCGTATCACCCTGAGCAAGGCGGTAATGCCACTGATGTGCAAGGGGCTACATAAGTGTAAAAAGATTAATTAGAAGAGTGAAGAGGAAAACAAACCAGTTAGGAAGGAGCAATAGAACGATGAGAATACAGGTGTGATGAGTTTCAAAGGTGGAGAGAAAGGAAAGGATATACAGAGGTGGGGAAAGAACTAGTCAAGTGGTTAATAGATGAGTATTGACCTTGCATTTAAATTCCTGGAGGTTGTAGCTGTCAGGAAAGCAAGAATATGGGAGCGAGTTCCACAGGCAGGAAGTGCGAGAGAAGAAGCTGCAGGAGTAGAATTGCCATCTGCATTTGGCTAACCTAACTATAAATGGGTGGGACCCAGTTGCCAATCTGGTTGCATGAGTAAACACCTGTTGCAGAGGCACCAGTGACTTAAGTTCATTGGAGCAGAAGCCACGAAAGTATTTATAGAACAGACAAAGGGAGGCCACATTTTGTCGGTGGGGAAGTGGCTGTAGTTGAGCCGCCAAGTCAGTACCTATCACATTACTGATTCTCCTTTGGAGCCTGTCGAGAACACTGAGATGAACGGCAGGGGCACCTGACCATATATGGCAGTAGTATTCCATGCACGGATGAATGGTTGATTTGTATATATGCAGGATGGATTCAGGCGGAAAAAACATCCTGGCCTGACACAGTGACGCAACCTTCTTAGCAGTGGATTTAGCTATGGACTCGATGTAGTGGTTCCATTTGAGATCAGAAGAAAGGGTAAGGCCGAGGAGGCACAGTGTATTGCTCTCAGGGAGAATTGCTTGGTCCATGCTTATGGGAGGCAGGATAGGTTGCCTGTGATGATTGACAGACAACAACTTGGTCTTAGACGCATTGAAATTGACAAGCCACTTCTTGCCCCAATTCACCACAGGGTGTAGATCCCGTTCAAGGTCAGCAGCGAGATTGTTTGGCTGCCACAACGGGTTTCTTGCTGATGCAGGAGTAAATTGTGGTGTCATCTGCGTAGATGCCTACTTGGCACTTGATCTCATCTGGGAGGTCATTGATGAAAATAAGGAAGAGCATTGGGCCCAGGATAGAGCCCTGTGGGACACCAGCATTTGTGCTGTAGGATGAAGAGACATGCCCATTCAAAACAACCTTCATTTTGCGGTTATTTAAAAAAGATTGGATTAGATCAAGCAAGCGTCCGGTAATACTGTAACCGCGTAGCTTGCATAGAAGGCCAGCATGCCAAACCCTGTCAAAAGCCTTGGTGATGTCCAGAGCAACAGCACGAGCCTTGCTGGACTCCTCAAGGGCCTGGAGCATGTACTCCGTAATGGTTGTTAGCATGTCGACCGTGAACCTGGCAAAGCAGAAGCCATACTGCCTATGAGAGTAGAGCTTGTGGGTAGTAAGATGTTGAACTATTTCAGCATTAATTATGGCCTTGAACACTTTCCCGAAAATTGGTAGAAGACTGATATGGCAATAGTTGGATGGGTCCGAGAGTTCACCACAGTTCTTAAATACAGGAACGACTGAAGAGAACTTCCAGCATGCAGGAAAACAGGAAGCAGAAAGGCAGTAGTTATACAGTTTAGAGAGAACAGGAGAGAGTTCAGGAGCACACCTCTTAAGAACTATCACCGGGATTCCATCACCACCGCTCGCCTTATGGAGGTCAAGTTTTGAAATTACTCAGGATACTACTGTCGGGGTAATATATACGTCGTACAGTTTGGCCTCAGTTCTAATAGAGAAGTCGGGTTAGGGTACTCCAGCTTTATTTTATGTAAATATACTCTTCAGTGAAATTCTTCTTGGTTGGGACTTGTACCACGCAAAAATAATCTTATTTAGAAGGTTGCATAGTACTGTTTCAACAATTATTTTTGTAATGTTATTAAAACAAAACAAAAAAAACTATTACATTATTAAGGAATTACTGTTTCTTCCCACTGATAGCACCTTTTAATTTTTCTGTCAACACCCCACTTTTGGTCAAGCAATCAACAATCTATTGAGATGTAGATACCTATATTACATAATTTTTCTCTCCTCTGACTAATATATATTTAATCACTGCCATATCTGATTGCATCTTTTTATCTGCTACAGTTTCTAGAATAGAATGCTTCCATCAGATTTTTATTATCTATGATACAGTTTTTAGCTACCTCCACTAAATTGTTGAAAAAACAGCATCGTATGAAGAAAAAATGTCCAAACTGAATAAAACAAACTTCTTCCATCAAAATGTTTATTAATAACAGGAAAGATTGATGTATATTTTGATTATTTAAAAAAGAAATTTAATCCTTTCTAACATGTTCAAAATTTTGGTAAAAATCTTGTTTTTATTTTGTTAGCGAGGAGCCAAATCATTTACAATGGAAACTTTTTTTCCGATTACAAACACATTAATTTGGAAATTCTTGCAAAAATCAAATAATTATCAAATTTTAATAAAACTTTCAGGACTTATTTACGAATGAATGAAATTATTTTTAAAATCATAAATTTAATCATTATTTTTTAAAAATATGTAAAAAAAAGAGAAAAAGAAATGACCAATCTGTTACCCCCTCACCATCCACATAAAGTCAAGAAATTAAATTCTGTAGGCAAAAATGATTTTATTAGTTAAATGCAGGACTCATTGCGGAATGTAAATCATCTATTTTTTATAACTATTTAGCCCCTTTTACTGAAAATCTGCTCCAAATAGTAAAATAAAAAATGCAATAAAACTGACAAATTTTATTGTTATTATGTTTAAGCTTTTAATTGTTTTAATAAAATAAATATCACATATTTAAAGAATTTTTTTTTTTCAATTTAATAATGAAATATTAAAAGAATTGTCTTCATTTTTTTTTTTTTTTTTTTTAATTATAATAATTTATAAAGTTTCAAAAATACTTCAAAACTTGATGTTAGGCTGGCAGGTTACATAGTGAAGACTATATTTACTAATTGGAAAGTTTAAGACAAATCTATCAATCATATTTTTAAAGTATTTTTTGTTTTGTTTTTGTATGGTAGTTTCTATGTGTACGTTAAAAGGTCATATATTTCAGGGATTCTTCCTTTGCTGGAAAATATATGTACAATTATGTCACTTGTGATCGCCATACACTTATCTTTTCTCTCATCTGTCAGCATATTTTACTTACAGTGGAAAGGTTAGAAAGGTCATATATGTGTTTATAAATAGTTTTATTCTAAATTTCATGCTATAAATAAGGAATATTTGTATATTTCAGATTAATTTAATATTAAATTTGCTAATTTTCCAAAAATAATGTGTCACAGATATATATTTTATTTTTGAAACAAAAATTAACTTTAGTTTACAAATCTGTTGATCACTCGAAAATGGCTGAAAAATTAAAAAATCATTTCAAAATTTTATATTCTAATCAATATAATTTCTGTTTGAAATACACCAGAGTATTTTACTTACTGGAAATAGTAAATTCAATCATTTAGCTTTCAATTAAAACTAAAATAAAAATTTCAAGAAAACTTTATTTTTAAAAATTCAATTAAAAAGTTATCGAAAATGAGTGGAGGTACCTAAATTTTTAACTGAGGACAAGTTGTCTACCCCTTTTATTATACTGGCAATGTAAACATCAGATTTAGCACAGTTAAGCAATGCCATAGTCTTTGCAGACAAAATTGAAGTGTTTTGTTTTTGGTTTTGTTTTGTTTTTGTTATTTTCTTTTCATGCCCAATATTTAGGACAACAATTATGAGTCATGAACAGAATTTTATATTTTGCTTTAAAAAGGAAAAACAAACCAAGCTAGCATGTGTAACATGATTGATTACTTTGTTTAATTTTAGAAGGTCATTCACAGTAGCTCTGTTATAGGACACATTTGAATAATAATAGCCATCAAAGGCAGTATTAAGTCTGGTATGTGTAGCTAGCGAATTTAACTGATCTATCATAGACCTGTATATTCTCTGTTTTGAACAGTTCACTAGTTTTCTGAACTGCTTGTTGATTACTGACATGAACAAGTAATGATTGTGATGATGCATATTGAAGTTGGTCTATTGTTAAACTAATATTTGTAAAGATAATCTTAAATCCAATGTATTTAAGGTATTGATGTGGAGCCTCTAATGAAGAACCTACCTACCTATATATATATATATATATATATATATATATATATATTGATTGTATTGAGCACTTTTTATAAAAAAGTAAATGCCAGGGAACTCAAAATCATAAAACCTTGGATCCTCTTTACCTGGATATATATATATATATAATGATCTTGAATAAGTTTTTGCTTATTTTTCATAAAAGGTAGTTTTATTTACAAAAATTAGTAAGAAACATGTCACTGAAAGTATTGTCCATTGCTAGCCACTACTTTTCCATTTTTTTTTATTTTTTTCCATCTTCATAAAATTGAAAGTGCTGTTCAGCCAAGCCATGTGCTATAGATTGGAACCAGTAATAATAATCAGACAGAGCAATATCTGGTGAATGCACTTTGGTGAAATGACACTGAATTTCAAACTTGTTTATAGTGTTTCCTTATAGATGCCTTATCGTCTGAAACTACAGATATTCTAGATAATTTAGCTTGGACTGATTTATATAAATTACCTATCAACTTCAGCAATAAGGAAATATTTGATAACAAAATTAAATATATAAAAGCTTTAGAACTTAGCAACTATAAAGTAAATTTAGAATGTTTAAAAAACACAATGAAGGTAAAAATAAACAAAAATAACATAAGTGTAACTCTATATGGTTTAATCCACCTTTCCATCATGATGTAACAGATATTGAAAGAATTTTTTAAATTTAATTCATGAGCACTTTATCCATTCACTAACACTAAAACAGATGTTTAATAAAAATGTCAATATGAGTTACAGCTACATTAATAACATTGATAAATCTATATAACAAAATATTAAATAAATATATCACAACAAAGAGAACGTTGTTCTAAAAATAAATGCAACTGATGAGAAAATGTGGACTGTCCATTAAACAGTCAGTGTATAAATGACAACATTATATATCAAGCTATCATACACTGGTAAAGATGTTAAGTTTTATTTTGGTTATACTGGAAATCCTTGGAAATTGTTTCTATCATTAAATGACTAAGTAATATAAAATATAAAAGCAGCACTGCTCTCTCTAAATATTTCTGGCAATCAAAGGTAGATGGTGTTTCGTCTCTCATGAAATGAGATATTATAGGTAGAACTAAATCTTATAAAGGGAAAGGAAATAGATGTAATTTATGTCTTGCTGAGAAATTATCTTAACACACTTAAATAACCCTAACCTATTAAGCAAGAAAAATGATTTGATGGTAACATGCAGACATAAAAATAAATAACTTAATACATTGATCCAGATTCACTAAAGATTGGCTAATAGTGATTAATAATTGGTAATTAATTCTAATCTTATAATGTAAATCATGAATTGTTTGTGAAAAAAAAAGTACAAGTAATCTCCCTTTATTTTTAATATGAATGATTCATATTTACGGCTATTTTTTATATATATATATATATATATATAATTCCTGGTGAAGAAGACTCAAGGTGTTTTTTAATTTTGAGTGCTCTGGCATTTATTTTATTATGAACAATGCTCAATATAATGAGTATTATAGAGCTTAATGTAATTATGTAGTTATGAATTAATTGTATATTGCAACATGGAAATTTCTATGTTTCGAGATAGATTCTCATCATCAGGCAATGTTGCTGTTGGTTGTGCAGATGATTTACATTTAAATGACAAAAACCTTTATGAAAATTTACATGTGTGTTTCTATAATTACTGATGAACTATATAAAAATAAATTGGAACATAAAATTATTGTTTAAAATAAATCTTTCCTTTTATATTAAAAAAATTTACAACAAATAAATAAATGGACCAAAACATATTTTATAAAAAAAAATCTTTCCTTTTTTTTAAAAAAAACACTTTACAACAAGTAAATAAATAGACTAAAAATCATAAGTAAGTAAAAAAAATATAAGATCGGTGCTAAATGAGAATACCACATCAAAAGTAATAAAACTGAAGGGAAAGAAGGGAAAATGATAAGATCAGGTTAAAGTCAGGTTAACATTTTGACCATCAAGGAGAGAAAAGAAACCAGGGAAAAGGGTAGGATGAGGGAGGAAAAAAGAAAAAAAAAGAAAAAATTGGTTAGTATGTATTCTTTGGGGCCAAATCCCAAAATGAATCACCACTCTGATTAGCCAATAGAAACACACATGTAAATTTTTACATCTTCCCACATACATACATACACAGCATACCAAAGGTTTTTGTCATGTAAATCATCTGCACAACCAACAGCAAGATTGCCTGATGATGAGAATCTCTCTCGAAACAGAAATTTCCGTGTCGCAATGTACAATTAATTCATAACTACATAATTATATATATATATATATATATATATACACACACACACACACACACACACACACACACATTTTAAATGACATATTATAAATTGAAATAACTATGGTCCCTGTATAATATCTAGCCATACCAACAACCAGATATGTTTACTAAAATTTAAATTACATAATGATCAGTTTCTACTCAGCACCTGAAGATTGTGTTGTGCATGAAATTCAGTCATGCAATCAGTGAAGGATAATATATCTGTAATATTTTTGATAATAAGCTGTCTCTGCCAAACTAAACCAAACCAGAAAGCATGCACACAATTGGATAATAAATGAAAGAAATATGGCACCAAAAATAAATGGACCAACATCTGAAATGTTATAAAAAAGAAAGTCTTTATATACAAAAAATAATTCACATTAGTATGATGGTCATTCAGATATTTCCCAATCCCTGCTCCTATCAAGCCGGTAGTAAATTGAAGTATAACGTTCAAATGTTTATCCTTCCAAGTAATAATCAAGGGATCTGGCTAGCCATGGCACTTTGCCCTGAACAGAGTTCTAAGTTCGCAGCAAGTCTAGTCGACTTTGGTTCTTTCTCTTCGAAATATTGCAGAAACTGCCGAAGTGCTGGGCTATGGGTAAGTTGACGCGGTTTGTCTTTGGAATCAGAATCAAGGTAAATTTCTTGTTCCGGGCTGGATCACTCTCTCTTTAATTCTGTTAAGCTGGCAATTTCTAAAACCTTGTCTACAAAATCACTTCTTGTTTGTCTTTAACTCTGGTTGGTCGATTGGCGTCAGGCTTCTCTACGATTGGCACTCAACAGCATGGCATTTATCTGTCTCTTTACTTCTTCAGTTGAGAACTGTCTTTGGCAGGTGGTGATTTTTCTATGGTTGGCCCCCAGCTGCATGGCAATTATTTCTCTGTCATTACATCTCTGGGCCGGGAACTCAACTGGAACTCCAACTGACTTTGGTCCCTCAGGACTCTATATTTATGCCTATGCTATAGTGTGGGACTGACAGACGCTGGGTGTCTAACCCCTCTTTTTGGTAACCAATAGAATGCTGAGGTTAGCTGCTGTTCGTTGTTGCCTTCGGTTTATCCAATGGGATTAGTCTTAGTTCCATGACGTCAATTGTTGGTTGTCTCCCCCTTTTGGGATGCTGGTCCACAGGACCAATGAGATACCTCTCTGTCTTATGATGTCATCTTCCTATACCCCTTTCCTGGGCTGGACTTATCCGGTGAATTTTCTTTCTCACAAAATTTCCTTTCTCACAAAATAATTTTGGGTTTTAATCTATTACAATTAACCTTTGAACTTGTCATAAAAGTCTGTATGACTAAACTTTTCCCTTTTCGCCTGAAACAAACAGACAGGCCACAGGTGGTCTTTGTTTACATTGTCACCTAGATGAGAATTTCTTGCATCTGCGTTTCCAGTATCTGTATTTTCTGTCACAGATATTTTTAGAGCTTTCCCTGATGACAGAAAGTTGTTTTTGTTATCAATTTCTTTTTCTAATTTATACTAGCCAGATAATCCTTCATTTTACCTGTTATCACCTTGGTGTGTGGCTGATTCTCTTAAGTTTCGTCTAGGGTCATCTGGACTGTTTATATGTTTAATCAAATTACTAATGTCTATTGTTTTGTGCTTTATCTAACCTCAGAAATAAAAACGAATTTATTTCTCTTTTCTTTCCTGCCCAGGTTTAGAATAACAACAACAAAAAAAGAAAACTTCTTACCTTTGTTTCTTTTACCTTTGCTCATATTCAAAGAATTGAGAATTCTTCTTAGTACGTTTCCTTCTGATCTATAATAGTAATTTCTTGTTTTAAAAAAATTTTTCAAATTATAATTAATAAATAATTACTTCTGTTCTGCTAAATATTGTTACAAAACAAAATTAATTTTATGATTTTTTTTAAAGAAAAAACAAGTAATCTTTATATTTAATATAAAAGATTAATATTTCCCACTCTGAAATATTTTTCTACATATATATATATATATATATACACACACACACATCCACCATTTATTTTCATTGCCAAATATATTTTGTAAAATTAACAAAACTGTAATCCCTGTATAATATATAACTACACTAACATTACAATAGCCAGAAACTTTTATTAAGACTGAAATTATGTAAGTTAGTCTATAGACAGCACCTGAAGATTACATTGTGCATGAACATTCGAGTTGTGTTATCGGTGAGGGATAATATGTATATTTATTAATATATACTGTTACATTCTTATGTATTCACTCCTGACCCTCACCGTACTAAATAGACCTACTCAATAAACTACCTCTCTTTCTTTCTCTCTCTAATTGTGACATTTATCTTCTCTCTCTGATGACCTTGCAAAATCAGTAGTCAAATTAATATAAGTCAGATAATGACCCTTATAAACAGGATCAGCTGATGGATAAAAATAGCACATTACACATGTGCGAAGTCACATGACCCATTATGGAAGGTTGTGCTGGAAAAATAATAGAGAACCAGTTGGACAGCAGACCTTAAAGGATAAACACTTCTTTTTATGTTATCAGCATATGAGGAAATTAATTAATGAAGAGACCAAACAATACATCCAACTCAACATTAATCCCATGCAACTTGCAGATATTTCTTTGACTGACTAAATAGTCAGAAGCTCACAAGCCAAAAAGCAATGGTGAATTATTAAGTGTGTTAATCACTAAATGTAAGGGCATGTGTGATTCTTCCAGTTAAAGTAAACTGAGAAAACATAGGTCAACTTAACATTAATTCTTTACAACTGAAAGATAACTTTCATGTTAAGACTGTGAGAAGGAAACTAACATCATTTGGCAACAGAAGCTTGCAACTTTGAAAAGAGAGTAATATTTGTAAAAAATGAATATTCTTTTTATTTCAGACTATGGACAAAAGTATTTTTTTTTTTTTTACTCCTCATATCTCATACACAGATATGTTTGTCCATATTGTTGCTTTATATTAAATTTTGTTAAATTATGATCCCAGCTTTTACTGTTTGTCTCTGTTGGTTATTTTCCATATCCATGTAGCTGACCCTGTGAGAGAACCATCCACTACCTGAGTGGAAACCTTGTCCATATCTCTTGATAACAAGAGTAACTTTTTTTCTTCATTTTTTTTTTTTTTTTTTTCATTTTCTTTTTTATATTTTATGTTGTGCTGATTTGATTGTAACATAAATTGAGGACTCAGGTCTAGAATCTTTCACAGTACAGATACATGTATGGTGGTGGTAGAAATTTTTCTAAGCAAGCCATCTCTAAACCTGCTAAATAAAGGAAGAAGTACTAAGCAATCTACTGATAGACACACAGAAAATGTCCCAGAGACAAATTGAACTCCAGAAAGGAAGACAGAAACTACTTATGAGTTAGCAGTATTAGTGGATGAATATGCCATGACTCACAGAGGGAACAAAATTAAACCTTACTTGGGAACTCACTCCTAATCAATTGAAAAACATAAATTATGAAAAAAGTGGAAAATTTGCAAAGGTTAATAACCAACTGATAAATGGGTGGGAAAGTAAACCAATGTTATGCCATTACTGTCACAAGACAGAGCACTTTGCGATCAACTGCTGCACCTGGCAGAACAGGTAATCACATGACCCAATGTGCAATAAAACTGCAGGGAGTAATATCTGCAACTGAAATAAGATGAATACTGACCATTTATATCAGAAGGTCATATTTCTTTAGTTGGTGATTTTTCAAGGAAAACACCCATTCAAATCCTAAGAGATATGGCTACTTCACAATCTCTCCTGTTACAAAACAGTTTGCCAAAAGGACAGAGGTTAGTTACCTGTAAACAATTGATATCAGAGGAATTGGCAATGAACCTGTGATTATGTCTCTACATAGGGTTAACACAGAATGAACTTGCTAAACAAAATTCCTATGAATAAAGTATCAATGATATTGGGAAATGATTTAGTTGGTAAAAAAGTGATAATAAATATGAGATAAAAATAACCCTAAGAGACTACACATTGGTATAGAATACAAAGTATTTTTGAAATTCATAGTAATAGAACCAATAGAGGACAAACTAATAACAAAGTTGTCACTTTTGTAATAGAAAAAAAAAGGAAAAATCTTAGCATTTTGAATAACTCCAAAAATTGTTGTATATATATATATATATATATATATATAATAATAATAATAAAATCGACTCTGTACGTATTCAAATCTTAAAATGTTACACAAGTAATTTTTAAAGACCACGAATAACCAGCAGGATCTAACTCCGTTATTGTCCTCGGCTATAGAGCTTTGGACAAAGAGGGGAAAAAAAAGAAAGCTGCGTAGCACCGACAATACATACAGTTCTTCACAGCAAAGAAAAAAAACCCTCAAACGGAACGAACCACAAAGAAAGAAAAGTGCTCGATACTAAACTAACCAAAAAGGGTTAACAAAGAGGCAGTCACACAGAGCAAAAACACACGAAAAAAATCGCAAGATCGTCTTGGCGATCTTGCGATTTTTTCGTATATATATATATATATATATGTGTGTGTGTGTGTGTTGTAACCTAAAAAGTTACTGCATGAGTAATAACCCAAAAGATAGAGGTTGGAAATAAATAATAATATTTATGATATCATCAAATACATGACTAGCAAGCTGCATGAAGTACAGAACTGCTAGTCAATAAGGATACACCACTCTCTCAATAGAGCTTATATTATATAAGGATTGGGACATATCCATTACTATCCATATGTACATACATAACACCCCAGCCCCTTTTAGTATTACTCTGCACAGTTAATATTTTTTTCCTTTTAGGGTTGATGTCAATTCTTTCTGTAATCCTTCTTTTCTCTTATTACATCTTTCCAGACTTCTATTTCAGGAATTTCTGAGGGATGTGTACTTCAAATATATCAAAAAGAACCTCCATAGGTTCAACCCTGTCTGGAGTATTGTTCTTTTCCATTGTATATCTACTTTATATTTGTTTAAAACCTTTTGTGCACTATTTCTAGTTTTTTGACTTGATAAACCATCCTCCCAATACTTTGGATGATAGTTCCAACTTCTTAATATGCTTTATTTGTTTGATTCATCTGGTAAAAAAGAACAAAAAACCTCTTGTCCAATTATATAAAAATCCTTTTCAGCTTTTTTTTTCTTATACTATTTACATTGTTTGAACAAATGTCCTCATCTTTGTTGCCATTTGTACGACCATTCGGCCATTTTATGCTCTGGCCTTCTTCAGGTGCTAGGAAATTTGAACCGAACCCTTTATTACAATCAATGGGGTATATCATTCTCAAATCTCTTTTGGACTCTCTAAGTTACTTGTTCACCACTTTTGTGACCTGGTATTGAACTCCCAACTCTTTGGGTCAAGTCACTGGAATTAACATCTATATCCATTGGGCCATGTGTCCTTGATAAAAAGAACAAATGAAACTTAAACCTAATGTTCAGTAACCATAGTTCATATTGCAATTTTTTGATGTTAATGGTTTTCTCTAGTAATGTTTTACCAGAGCTCATGCTGCAATTTTTTGACACTAATGATTTTTCTCTGGCACTCCTTATTACTGGTCCCCATATTGTATTCATCACTATGCTTGGTCGGCTAAGGAGATTTTTGTAGCCTAGTATATGTGATGTTTCCTTAAGTTTACATAGTTTCCAGTGGCATTCTCTATCTATGACTACAACTTCATCTCATAGGGGGCGGTGATCCCCTTTCTCCCTCCATATGAAATTCCTATCTAGAGATATGTGTCACTTAGGTTTATTTTAGAAAATTTCTAACGTCCACTAAGTTGCGCAAAACCCTTTTCCAGCCCTAGAAGTGAGTAATGATGACTTTTGAGAGCATCATTCAAACCTGTAGAAAAAATTTTCGACTTTTTTTTTTATGTATACTGTAGGTGAAGTCCAGTTGCTATAGCCAACTTTTGACAAAACACCTTTTTTTTTTTTTGAGTCTGTCAAGCTCATTATTTATTTGTTCTAATGATGCAAAGGGTATATTCCTTTTCTTTCTGAAAACAGTTGTACATTTTCCTTTAGCTCATTACACCTACCTAGACCACCAGAAAATACCTCTGGGAATTTAGTTTTCAGTTCTTTCTTTAAAATTTCTGTTTCATAGGTAGAACTATTAACTCTCTGGCAAAAACAAACTGATTGGACTGTTCCATAATTTAAACTGCTCTATCCAACCCATCTCAAAAAGGTTATTTGTAGTTTTCATTACAAACAGTCTTACTTCACTGGTTTTTTTTTTTTTGTTTAAAGTCACATTTATAATAAATTTTCCTTAGAATCTTATTTTCTGTTCAGTTAAACTACATTTTTTTTTTTTTTGTAACAATTAATGTTGGTTTTTGAGTTTTCCACCATATATATTCATTTGTTATGCTTCAGTCAGATCTGCTATCCAATTGCAAGATTTTTGCCTGCACAAATTGTCTTGTATTCCATCCAGAAGATTCATTTGTCTTAGTTACTTTAACGTGATTACTCACTCATTTATTATTTTTGTCTTACAGTGAGTTTTTTTATGTTTTCTTTTACAACAAAATCATTCCTTATTTTTGAATGAACAAACATTATAAAAATGTTGTTCTCCACATGCGTAGCTGGGGTTAGTAGTAATGTCTTTTCCCTTCTTCACTTTATTTTTTAATGCACTGTTTTAATGTGCAACACACCGCTTACTTTGATATCTTTAGCGTCTTGTCAAACATTTATAAATCTCTGACAATTTTCATCTAGGTTTTGTAAAGTGAGATTGGGCTCATTTTCAACTTGATTCCTGTGAACCCTTCTGATGTCAGCATCTCTTGTAAACACCAAACCTTGGACAAATATTAAGCATTTAAAATTGTCAGGGCTTGATTCTGCCAGTTTGAATACCTTAAACTGATTATTTACAATCCTAGTGAACATTGTGAAGTTATCATTTTTTTTTACGAAATTTCATATTTCATACATTTCTCTCTTTTATGGAACAATGACATCTTTCGACTGAACACTTCAGAAAGCAAAGTAATCATTTCTTTAAAGTTAAGTCACTAGGTTTCTTTGATAATATATAATTCATAAACTTTGTGTATTTTCTTAAAACAAGTCTGATCTTTTTGTGGTTGGACCAATTTGCGTAGTCCATTTTGTAAAGGTCTTCGTATCTATGGAAATACAGCAAAAATGTTATGTCTTCCTCTGGAATATAATTAAATTTCCCTATCACCTTTATGATAGTATTTTGAGAAAAAACACTTGAATCATCATTTTCTGTTGTTTTAACTACAATTCACCAAATCTTTTTTAAGTCATTGCTTGAAACATTTTTGCTGTTTAAGATTTCCAGCAAAATGTTTTTAAACTCCTCCATTTTTACTTTTTATGAAAAGTTTTTAAAAAATCATTTTAAAAATGTACAGACAGTATATTGACTGAGGATCGATTTCATTGGTCAGATCCAGTCAGCCAGTTAAGTGCCATATGTGAAACACGCTTGGGCAATCATGTCTCGAAAGAGACATGACTGACTGGGCAGAAGATTATCCCGCAGTAGGTTGCCATGGCTTTCTGCGGTAAACTGGTTGCCAGCCAAAGCTAAAGAACCCAATCTGCCCTGTTATTTGACCCATAACTGGAAGGAAGAGATGGATTAATACCTTTCCCAAGGATATTTGCGCGTAAGTGAATGCAACAAATTCAACTGGTATTTGAACTCAGCTCTCCGATTTCTTGTTCCGAGCCGATATCCACTGCACCACAATGCACATGTTGATTGGTCAGATACATGTCACAAATAATGTGATGGATGAATATTTTAAATGTAGAGGAAAAATTTATATCTGCTTAAGTGTGTGTGCCACATGTAATAAAAAACACTAGATGTTTATTATGAATGTAAGTCTATGCATGTGAAAAGAATGCGTATTAAGTGTGGTTATATGTTGCTAATGTTAGTATATGTGTGAATGACAACCTTTCTGTTCAAAATTGCAGTGAAATGTATACATGTGTCAAGTGATTGAATGATCCTTCTTTTCAAATAAAATGAGAGAATTATGTCTGAATTTGTGTATGACAGAAATCATGCAGGAATGTGTGCTTCCACAAGTCTGTAAAGTAAGTGTAGGAAATAATGTATACACATAAACCCTTGATGAATTTTATGTAAAAGAAGTAGAGCTTTTATAGAGATATAGTTATTAAGATATGGGACTGCAACTCAAATGCTTTCAAGTTTCAGTTCCAGGTGCATAGTCATCAGGCAGTGAAATATTGTTCAGTTATAGGGTTTTATATATATATATATATATATATATATATATATATATATATAGAAATTGAAAGTCAAAAAACAGATGCTACCATATTAGGTAAAAGTGGTGGTGTGGGAGGTTATTAGAATCTAAAAGATTTGGGTGTGTAAACCAATGGATAATCTTTTAAATTCTAAATATAATAATATAAATAAATTCTAATAACCAGTCTTTCTTTTTAAAAATAAACATTTTCTTGAATCTTTAATTTTAGCTTTAATTGAAACCTAAATGATTAAATTTACTATTTTCAGTAAGCAAAATACTCTAGTGTATTTCAAACAGAAATTATATTGATTAGAATTTAAAATTTTGAGATTTTTAATAATTTCTCAATTCTTGGACCATTTTTTTAGCAATTCACACCTTTTGTAAATGAGTTAATTCTCGGTTTTAAAAATCTTACAAAAATAGAATATGTTCTTGCGACACATTATTTTTAGAAAATTAGCAAATTCAAAGTTACATTAATCTGATTTATACAAGTATTACTTGTTTATAGCATGAAATTTAAAATAAAAGTATTTCTTAATCATGGAGGTGACCAGTGATTAATGCGTGAAATGAATGATGACAGTTAAGTATGGTTGACCAGAATAGACAAAAAAAGTTTTAAACACATAACCATTGAATGTAAGGCAGAAAATACTATAAAAAGAATCCATAAACACAAAAAAAATGAAAAATTTAGAGGATATGATGATCTGTATTAAAGTTTTTAATTTTCAATTAGTAAAGATAATCTTCAGTTAATAACCCAACCACCACTTGTTTTTGAGGAATCTTTAAAATATTTTTGAAACTTTATAAATTATAATTAAAAAAAAGAAAAAATGAAAACAGTTCTTTGAAAATTTTATTATTAATCAAAAATATTTTTCTCTTCAGACCATATCCTCCTTAATATATATTATTTATTAAAGCAATTAAAAACTCATCTAATTAAAGAATTAGGTCGTTTAATTGCATTTTTTATTTTACAATTAGGAGCAGATTTTCAAGAAGAAAAAGAGACCAAATGTTTGAAAAATAATAGATGATTTACATTCCCCAATGAATCCTGCACTTAACTAAAACCAATATTTGCTACAAAATTTAATTTGTTGAAATTTCAATAATTTACATGGATGGGGGTAACATGTAAAAAAAAATATATATATATATTTACCAAGATTTTCTAAAAAATAATAATTTCATTCATTTGGAAATAAGTCCTGAAAGTTTCATTAAAATCCAACAATTCTTTGATTTTTGCATGAATTTCGAAATTAATGTTTTTCACCCAAAAAAAGCTGAGTTATATAATATTACATTATCCATTGTGAACTCTAGTGACAATTTGGTTATCTACTGACAAAAATCAAAACAAAATTTTTACCAAAATTTCTAACATGTTAGAAATGATTCAAAAGTTTTAAAAGTAATTATAAATACTTTGATCTTTCCTCTTAATAATAAACAAAGTTTTGATGGCAAAAACTTTGTTTTAAGTTTGAGGCTTTTTTTCTTCATACTATGCTGTTTTTTTCAACAAATTAGTGGAGATACCTAGTATAGTGTGTATGTGAAGTGATATTATAAATTCTAATATATATATATATATATATATATATATATGTATGGTAATATTGTCTTCAGTTACATTTGTTTACATTAATGTATAATTCAAGCAGATATAGATTTTTCTCTAAAAGAAATTAATAGAGAATATGTATTTAAAGCTTAGATCAAGCCTTGTCTACCATTAAATCTTCAGTCTAGTGGCAAGACACATCTGATCTAATCATGGCATCTCCCTGATATTGCAAGTATGCAGGTTTGATTTCTGCTGAAAGATAAACATTTTCCAAATAAGATTTCTCTAACAATTTGTACCGGTGAAAATTAAATATACTGTTTAATTATAAAGACAGATTATCCACTCAAATAAGAGTGTCTTTTAAAAAAAATGATGTTCAAACAAATAAAATTCAAATATATCAGTTAATGCCAGTTTTGTAAATTTCTGTATAACTTCACAGACCTGTGGATTCAGCAGAGTCAGTCGACTATATATATATATATATATATATATATATATATATATATAGTTGAGTGACTCGGCAGAATCCAGATTAAATTTACTAATTCCAGTAAGCAAAATACTCTGGTGTATTTCAAACCAAAATTATATTGATTGGAATTTTAAAATTTTCTGATTTTAAAAAACTTTCAATTTTTCGGCCATTTTTCATCAATCAACACGTTTTGTAAACAGAAGCCAATTCTCGGTTTTAAAAAAAAAACTTGCAAAAATAAAATGTACCTTGCTGATACATTATTTTATTCAAATTAGCAAATTTAAACTTAGCTTAATCTGATTTAAGACATGTGTTACTTGCTTACTGCCTGAAATGTACTATAAAAACTTTTCTTAATTACGGTAACTGTGTTATCAGGGGTTATCGTGTTATCAGAGCTGATAATTGACATAACAAATGGGACCATCAGAAAATGCTAAAAAACCGAATTTGACATAATCTTATGTTAGCTCAATTGTACGCTTTGTTTTTTTCATTTTTAACTATATATTAAAATTAAAAATTTAACAATATTTTCAGCAATTATGTAATATTTTATAGTTTATAGAAATTTTGTTTAGCTTTATAGCCCTACGTTTGAAGATGTTTTATGAAAAATAAAAATTAAATAATATAAAACTTTCTTTTAAAATAATTTTACAATTTAATAACAGAATGAAATTGTGTAACTGTAGTGGTAACTCAATAATTTATGAAATATTATGGCATTTATTGATTTTTATTTTTAACATCTATTTTTCATATTCTTTATTAAGTACCTTCACAAATTGGGAATTTCACAATTACTTTTTTGCTTCTTCTCTTTAACAAAATTCGAAAACTAGGAATTAAAATATAAAACTCATTTTAAATTTGGAAGGGATGATTTGCAAAATCCACTGAATGTTGAAACTTAAGGCAGAGGAAACACAAAAGCCAGATGAAAGAATTGTACCCTGCTGAAAATGTTTATATAGTTTGTTGGGTTTTTTTTTTTTTTAAGGAGTGCAACCTTTGTAACACCTGAATTTTTGATAATATATATCACATAAGGCCACCTGTAAAAAGAAAATACAGGTCATCATACACCCACAATTAAAATGTTTTAATTATTGTAAAAATTGACTGGCTCAATTATTTGTATTAAGCTTTTCAATTTTTGATTAGTAAATATAATCTTCATGTATTAACTTAGCAACCTAATATGAACAATGAAGGAGGAAATTTTAAAAGATTTCTGAAACATTATAAATTATTATAATGAAAATAAAAACATTTCTTGTAAAAATTCATTATTCATTGAAAAAGTTTTTTCTTTTCAGACTATGATATCCTTTATTTTTATATATATATATATATATATAAAACTAATTAAAAGTTTATCTCAATAAAAATGGTATGGCTTTATTGTATTTTTGTTTTCACAATTCAGAGCAGATTTTCTAAAAAAATAGCTAATTTATAGAAAATAAAAAATAAGTTTATTTTCATTTCCCAATGACTCCTGAATTTAATTAATATTAGGTATATGGGCAAACTCTCACAAATTTCTAGACATTTCTGTAAATTAATTTGGGTGGTAACATATGTAAAAAGAAAAAAATAAATGTTTTTGCCAAGATTTTATAAAAATAATTGTTTCAAAAATGATTTCAGTCATTTATGAATAAGTCTTGAACCTTTTAATCAAGATCCAACTGTTATTTGATTTTTGTAAGAATTTCCAAATCAGTGTGGTTTTCACTTTCAAAAAAAATGATTTGCGTAATATTATGTTTGCCATAATAAACCCTTGTAAAAATTACATCACTCCCGGACAAAAGAAAAATACCAAAATTTAGGACATGTTAAAAAGAATTTTAAAAAATAATAAAAATTACTTTGATCTATCCTTTTAATAACATGAACATTTTGCCGATAAAACTTTGTTTTTATTTGGTTTGGGGTCTTTTTTCTTCATATTTTGCTGTTTTTTTTTGTTTTGTTTTTTTTTTCAACAAATTCATGGAGGTACTTACTTATAGAGTGTTTCAAAGCCTAAATCTAAAAGTAATTATTAGCACCAAAATAAAAAATAAAAAAAAACTTTTTAGATATAATTTTAGACCTATTGAGCAATACATACTTTATAGAAAACTTAATAGCAATACTATATATATCCACCCTCAGTCAAATCAACCTACTTCTATAGTTCAATACTCCTATCCATTAAAAAAAAAGGATCAGTAGAAATTCCACAAACAAAAAATATTCTACGAACATAGCCAATTTTATAATAAGACTTTGAAAGAAAGTAGATATAAATGTCCCAATATAAATTGTAATAATAACACTGAAAGAATAAATAGTAAAAGAAATCACAGTAGAAAAATCATTTAGTATAAACCCTCTTTCAATCAAATGGTTAAGAGTTATTTAGAATACAAATTTCTTTAACTAATCAAAAAAACACTTTTCACAAAATAATACACTTATCAGAATTTTTAATAAAAACACCTTAAAATTAGAATATTGTTGTAATAATAATTTGGGAAGAATCCTAAAAAAAAAAAACATAAAAATGTACTAAACAAATGTTCAGACCAGGAACAAAAAAAATGATAAATAAGAATAAAGAAAGATTTTGTAATTGTTGAATTCTCAAAAACTGTCCGTTAAATAATAAATATCTTGCTGAGTCTTTAATTTACCAATGCACTGTCTCATTGATAGAGAATTCATATATTAGTAAATTTTACATAGCTAACACAAAGAATAAATTTAAGGTAAGGTGGAGCCAGCAACTTTATTCCTTTAAGAATAACCATTGCAGAAACCAAACCTTTTTAGCTAGGTATTTCTGGCACTTAAAAAAAGCTAATAAAACAGCCACAATAAAATGAAAAGTAATTTAAAAAAACACCAACATGTAGGTCTTTAAACAACTCATGCTCTTTGTGCTTACATGAAAAATTATATATTATCAGAAGTATGAAAAATAAAGATTTACTAAACTTTACAAATGAAATGACTGTGTTCTGTAAACACTGCTTAAGCTTCACACTAGACAATAATTAAAATTTTAAAAAAAAATGAAAAATATAAACATTAATTTACATGACAAAAATCAATAAAATAATGAATCTAATTTATAGGTACCTCCACTTTTTTGGCAGAAATTTTCAATGCCTAAGTTTAAAATGAAATTTTTAAAATGAATAAACATTCTTGAAAATTTCATTTTAGATTTAATTAAAAGCTTAATGATTAAATTTATTTCCTTTAAGTAAAATATTCTAGTGTATTTCAGGTAGAAATTATATAGATTTGAATGTCACATTTAATGTCGATTTCTTAAAAGTGGCCATTTTATTAATTTTAAGAAATTTGTAAACAAACAAAAATTCATCAATTTTAAAAATATTTCAAAAGTTTTCTGACACTTTATTTTAGTAAAATTAGAAAATTGAAAGTTAAATTAATCTGATTTGAAAAAATATTACTTATAGCATAAAAAAGTAATATACAACCAATTATTAACAATTGGTCATGTTCATCTGATCAAATGTTTGATGGACTGTTGAATGATGAAGTGATGACAGCTAGTATAGATGACCATAAATGACAATTTTCATAAATCTAAGTGAAGGGACAAAACTCCTAGATTACGTAACCTTTTCATAATAATGGTAATTTCAGTCTACCATACATGAAAATAAGGAATGTATTAAGTAAATAAAAATTGTTTTAAAAATAGCACAACTACGTTTAATAATCTTTGTAATTTTGGACTTGTAAATTTTGTTTCCACTTAATTATTATATCACATCCAGGGAAAAGCCCAATACAGAATTTTACATGATTTTAAACTATTATAAATGATTTTAATTAAAATATTAAAAAAAAATGAAAGTTCTTGTAAAAATTCATTATTCATCAGAAAAGCTTTATTTCTCTAGACAATAATTTCCTTAATATTACTTATTTACAAAAGCAATTAAAAGCTTTTTTAATTAAGTAATGTCATAGTTTTATTGGATTCATTATTTTTCAATTCAGAGCAGATTTTCATTTAGATAGCACTAATTTGAAAAAAAAAAATGAAGCAGGTGATTTACAATCTCCAAAGACTTCTACTTTTAACAAATAAATAAAAAAAATTCCAGGGAAAAGGAAGGTTCTGTATGAAATTTCATGAAATTAAGTTAGTAACATATTTGAAAAAAAAATTTTTTCCCAAAATTTAAAAAAAAAAATTTCAAAAATAATTTCATTCATTTGTGAATAAGTTCTAAAAATTTCATTAAAATTGGACAATTATTTGATTTTTACAAGAAATTACAAATCAATATGTTTTTAACAGAAAACAAGCACAAAAAAGTCAGTGTTAAAAGTTAGCCATGGCTTTTAAACAAAACAAGATTTTAACCAAAATTTCAAACAAAAAACTTCAAAAAATAATTTAAAAATACTTTGGTCTTTCATTTTAATAATTACATGAACATTTTAACGATAAAATTTTAGTTTCATTAAATTTGTGGCCTTTTTCATTACACCATGCTGTAACCTCTCCCCCCCCCCCCCGCACCCCAAAAAAGTACCTAAAAAATAATATCACACTAAACATGTATAAAAACAAGGTTTTATTCAAATACTAATAGGTTTTAAAAAGAGTAAAAAAAACAAAATAAAAAAAATAGAATGGTAAGATTGGTACAATTAAAAATAGATTGTAGTAGTCATATATTTAAAAAAAAAAAAAAAAAAAAAAAGAAATAATACTGACCTTGATACTCTTTTAGCACAGACATGTTAAGAATAAATAAATGACCCTGTAATTTGAGAACCTAACTAGAAGCTATTTATACCTTATAAGTCAAAACCCTTTCACTTTTGGAAAAAAAAATTTCCATTAGTCACCCCAAAAATGAGCAATTGAAGATGTAGTCATAGTAAAAACATGATTCCAAAATATGGTTGTGTTACAAAAAAATGTTAAATTATATAGCCACTGTGGAAATTAAAACAGTAAAATGTAAAAGAACCTGATATAACATGAAGTATAGTAAAAAAAAAAAAATGAATAAATAAAAAAGCCAAACCTTACAATGGTGGTGAGATCTACAGATTGTGCCAAGAAGAAAAGTTAGCCATTATAGTGTTTTCAGAACAAAAAAAAAATTACTAAATGAAAGATAGGAAGTAATGTCCAGATTTAATCACACCAATAGATAAATCCCAGAATCATACAAACCTGGATGAAAGTATTTTAAGATCCTCCCTAATTTTAAAAATTTTCAGTTGCTTAAAAATTCCAGTTGCATGCTTGAAAAACATTGGAAAATTTATTATAAATCATTTGAAGATGCTGAAAGATTGAAACCTAGGTTGCATAAGTAACTAAAAATATTCAAAAGCTCTACAATATAAATGTATTGAGCACATTTTAATACAACTGAGTACTGGTCTAATTTAATTATGACCAAATACTAATTATATATATTCATTATATGTAGAGAAGTAACAAAAAACTACTAATGACACACTAAAAAAGAAAAAGTGCTCCATACCACACAAGGTGGCAGGGCTAAATATATCAATATTTTGGTTGTTCCTGGCTGCCTGATGATTGCACATAGTGCATGAAACTCGAGTCGTGACTGGTTCAGTTTTTGGGGGGACAGTCAAAATATTGATATATATATATATATATATATATATGAGTCTTTGAGTCAGTTTCGTAGTAGCATCATCTGAAAATAATCGACTCCCATCAACTTAAGCAAAAAATTAAATTAATCATCTGTTATACAAAATTTGAAAAGGCTAACCACATCATCAAAAATAACAGTTCACCTACAAGATCCAAACTACTGCAAACCAATTTTATTGACATGTCTTTTGAAAAACTGTTCTTGATTCATACAATTTTGTAAATAATTATATTGGCCATACAAACTGACTCACTCATACATCTCTGAGCAGAGACCAATTCAATCTCAATAAAAAAAAAAAAAAAGACTAAAAATATTAATAAAAACAAAAAAAACCCAACACTCAGTAATATCAACTATGAATATACTAACAATAGGTTTATCATATTCGATGCATGAAACATACAGACTAATCTGCAAACATACATAACACTACATACATTCTGTTACACGTAAAATAAAATCAATCCTCAAAAATGGCTAAAAGTATTGCTGGAAGCACTTGGATATGCAAAACATTTGGACGATTTTTATGTAATTTGTCCTCAAAAGAAAAAAAAAAAAAGATAACATGAAAAACTTAACCATAATACCTTGTCTGTCATTTTTTATTTTTAATGAAACCTGCATCATGCGTGCACACACAATCTAAACTTATTTATAAATGGAACTTTGCGTGTGTGTGTGTGTCTGTGTGTATCCATTACCTATAGACTCCGAAATGGCTAAACCGATTTTCTTGAAAATTTACACAGTTGTACTATAAGTGTCTGTGAGTGTTTTTGGCTAGGTTTTGTGTTGAGGTACCCTTAATAAATATCAATAATTGAAGAAATCAGGTTATAGAAGAAGTGGTCCAATTTTAATCAAATTTGATACACTCATAGACAAAGACATAAGAAACGATATTCAGAAGTTTCAAGGTTGCAGTTCTTACAATAGTGCAGAAAATTTTATATCGATACCAGGAAATCAAAATTTGACTTACATCCATTCATTTTTCTTTCAGTCTACAGTTTCGCTTTAACTGGAAACAACTATTGCCTTTTAGACTTTCGTGCCAACGTCCAAAGAGTCTGAGCTCCAGGACCATGGATTAGTTTTAAAGCTTGCATTACACCCGAGCAACGCCAGGCTATACTGCTAGTTTTATTTATATATATATATATATTGTCATTTAGAAGAATGATACATATTTCTGCTAATGCTTGTGCATTTTTGCTACAAATTTGATTTGTTCTTGATAATGATGTTTGATTACCATATTCAAAAAGTTAATCATAGAGTAAACCTGCCACATCTTATCAGTACTAAAAGGAATAAATGTTTTTGTGTATTTGTTACGAATAAGTTTTTATTCCATTTCCGGAAATTTAACATTGTTTTCTGAACAACCAAATCCTAAAAGCCTTTTGTAAACAAATGGATTTTGCCTAACTTGGAAGATACATGCACTTTCTTCTGTACTTTTTCATAAGTGATTTAATTTGTTTTTCTCTATAATTGTGTTTTTGACACAAAGTTTGTTTAGACAGCTGAATTATTCTGGATATTTACCCAAACCCTCATCATGAAAGGTGTTATGTGACACAAGGTCAGTCTTTTTCATCAGGTATTCAGAGCAATGTACACTTTGGTAAAAATTCCCTGTAGACCCCACATAAGGGGGATCAGGTCCTGACTACTTTTCCAGATTAGACTCTGTTCTTCGGCATAGACTCATCCGAGTTCCTCTCCACCCATATTGCTCTATATTCTTGATGATGTTACCTTTCAGTCAATGCATTCTTCACATTTTAATAAGTGAAGGTGATTTCCCTCTTCTGAAAATGGTAACTGAAATATTGTGAATATACCAATCATTTACAGAAAAAGTAACTTTTTTCTTCTTCCATACATAGTTGTTGTTTTTTTCTTCTTTCTTTCTTTCTTTCTTTCTTCCTAGAGGTTTCATTCATGACAAATGTTGAATGTTATTAGTAACAATATCAAGAACAGAAAGGAGTTCAATTGTTTAAGGAAGGATTTTGATGTAGACAAGATTACAAAAAATAATAAATATAACAATGAATCCATTATGAATATGACAATAGTGTGCTTACCGTATTCGGAATTTAACATGAACAACTCTATATACATAAACTTTACACATTCTCAGTTACACATAAAACAAAATTCACCCTTGATAATGGCTAAGAGTGTAGACAAAGGTGCCCAGAAAAACAAAACAACTGGACAGTTTCTATATAATTTGATTTCTGAAAAGAAAAAAATCATAGTACATGAAACATGTAAAAAAAACTTGTCGGTCATATTCAAACCTGCATATATATATATATATATATATATATATATACACACACACGCACACACACAAACAATTTTTCTCACCAGAATCTATTTTATAAATTTATAAGTCTACCATTCACACATGCACTAAATATTGCTGCTACATCTGGTTTGATGTTTCTGCTATATATTTAGATTCTTGATAAAATCCAAATAATCTTAAATGTTATCGGTCCTGATGTTGCATCTTGACTTCAGTGACTTTCCCACTGCTGCAATGTAGCTTCCCTATGCTTTTTTTAGAAATATTTTCATTGTAATTGTTTTGATGATCTTTCTTCATTAATACCTAGACTTTACAAATTTAAGTGCAATACTTCATTGACAGCTATGCTTCATCCTTTTATAGTCAAAATGGCTAGGCGTAACCAAGTTCTATCCTAAAACATTCTTCTCTCACATTTTTCATGTTTGGAACCCTGTTCTGGTTTCGTGTTTTCCAGTCAACTTTGATCTTCAAAAATTTGAATGCAGTATCAATCTTCTGTCTTAATTTCTGTGATTTTATTGCCTTGGTTGATTGAAATCATTAAAAAAAAGATTATCTGTAAACTAAGAAAGAATTTAAAACAAATAAATTGACATTTTATTTGTCAAATTTAAAATGGAAAATTCTATTTTCATATCATAAGAGTTAAATATAGGAAGATGTGCAATTTGCCCATCTACTGGCAACAAAGCAGTGTAACACGCACACATATGGGAATTAAAATATATTGTTCTATTTCTCATGAGAACAATTTCTGTTTTACAATATTTTATATGGTCTGACAATGAGCAGGCCTCATGTTTGCCTGATTAAAGAGGCACAAATTGTTGAAAGCCAGAACAAAAGAGATATCAAGCAAAATTTTAACTTTTCTTTGTTTAGAATTCCTGCAATTGTTTATATTTATATAATTATCTTTATTTAATAGAATTGCGTTTAACAAGTTATCAACTCAACTCACTTCCCAAAATGACTCAAAAAATCTTTTTTAATCTTTGAGTTGAGCCAAGAACTTTTAAGGCAGGAGTATCATGTTTTGAAGTTCTTACACTGGTTGGTGAAGCTATATAAATGTTGTACAGCATTGAGTGATAACCGTTCTTGTTCAAGGTAATTGCTGAACAAAAACAGTTAAAACAAAAACTTAGCAAATCTGTTCAAACAGGATTTCTTTTTTTTTATATGTATATGTTAAATATTTTCTTGCATTGAGAATTTTTAAGCACCCTAACTCATAATTTTTTTTATTCTTGATATATATATATATATATATATATACATACAGTGGCCATCACCAGCTTCAGTTCACTGCAATCCAAAAATAAGCAATTCATATATTTTACTTAATGGTTGCCCAAAGTGCAAGGATAATAATGCTAACAATTTGAACATGTTGAAGAGAAGCATTAAATTGGGCTCTTTATGTAAAAAGCTAAAAGCATGTGTGAAACAAAAATATAATTTCATTTAGAGCTACAGTAAAAATGAAACTTTTATCGATCCTACAACATTTTACTATGTAATTTTTCTATGTAATTTTTCTATATTGTTTTATTTATTTTAATAATCTCTTATTGAATGTATAGAAAAAACATTGTATATATAGATTTCAGTACTATAAACAGTTTTTCTGCATTTAATGTAGTTTTTTTAAATACATCACCTACCAATTAGGAGGAGGGTAGTCATCCCTTTTCCCAACACCCTTTCATGAACATTTTGTTTGGCTCTCTCTCATGGCCAGTGTGTCTTTCTATCCTTCTCATATTTTTTAAAGTTTGAAGATAAATTATTGTCATTAGTCAATAAATTATTCAAATTTCTATATTAGTATACAACAAAAAGATTTCTTTTTGTCATAGGTTCTATACTTAGTCAGGCATAAATAGGTAGCCCTACAATTTGCCAATTCCATGTGGTGATTGTATAAAAAAATAATTTTCTTTTAATCTTCACAAGTCCATCTGAATATTCAATAGATTTAAAGTGTCTTTCTGTATTGCTTTCTCACTTGTGATTATAGCTGTCTCTTCATATATCATATCATTTCAGTTTCCTCAGTGTATACTATGATTCTAGCCTTGGAACCCACACTCATTGAATTTTTTGATCCAAACACACAGATCCTCTAATGATACTTTTAACAAGCAATTCTTATGGTTGGAGTGAACAGTGAACTAATGTTTATCCAAAAGAAAGAAATTATCCACATCATTGATTGCAATTGAAGTCACAGATTTTTATATGTGAGTGTCTTCTAGATGGATGAATTTATGATCAGCAGTCCACCTTTCTTAATTAGCTAAGCAGGTGATCAACCTGGTTTTTTATTCAAAACATCTTATTTGACCATTGGCTGAGATCTTGTACAGATACTAACCTCTCTGAGTCAGTGCACCTGAGAGCAATAATAACTAAGGAATTACTGCTCATTCTCCAGAACTTCAAAGCTGGAGTCTTGCCACTATATGCTATTTAATGTCATACCCAGGACACATGCACATATTCACCTTGATTTTGTCTCATTAGTTATTTATGATGAGTTTCTTATTTAGTAGTTTGTTTGGTGGTGTCAGTAATGCCTTTTGAATGTATTGAGGTACTCAAATCTAAAGCTATTCAGTGTACTTGTATCTTTAGGCACATTTATATATATATACACACACACACACACACATACAGAAACTAATAAAGTGATTAATCTCAAAATTGTCAGTAAAAGTTTAGAAGTTTAGAGGCTTATAAGTATATCTGTGTGCTTTAGTTAGCACATAAATTTACATTCTTATGATGTTGTCGTCATGAGTAATATGATTTTGTCTATACAATTTACTCTATTGTCACATAAAGAATAAATAAATAATTCTGCTTTAAAAAGCAGAGCTATTAAAAGTAAAATATCTGAAGAGAAAAATAACATAAAACAAACTATATTAACCACCTGATCTTCCCTATTTAAGAATGAGATATTCTGTTATGGTAGTATGAGTCTTGTTTGCTAATTGGCATTGAATAGCACTTCCTGATATCATAAGAGAAGAAGGGAGATCAGGGTTCATGAATATATAAAATCAAGTTCTGTTTTATATTATGAGGTATATATTTTTTACAGCTTTTTTTGTATAGTAAAACACTTTTACATTTTTATAATTTTTTATGCCTTTCTGGAATATTAGAAAAAATAACTGATACCCAAAATAACCCATTCCCAAATTGAAAACTGGTTAAATTTCTCTTCAAAAATTAACCTCTGTACATATGTGATGATTCATTTGAATCAACATTTAAATTGCCAATATCCAAATATCACATTTTTTGATAAACTATATTATTGTGAAAAGAAGACTGATCATCAAAGTCTTGAGCTTTACAACCTGGAGCCAGTGTGAGCTATAGTGAACAGTTATCCACAAAGTGATCTTTTAAAAGAACAAGGGATAATTTTCTGGAATTTAATGAAAAAAGGGTGCATAGGCAAAAGAAAATAACTTGACATCCACTGGGTTATGATGCTCAGAAAGAGAACAGATCTCTGAAATGTGAAAATGGTCCATTGGAGAGGTTGAGGGAAGTTGTATCAAAACATAAAAAATTATTTCTCTATCTTCATTTAATTATCAGATTTTCTTAAAAAAATTTTTTTTTTTTTTCAGGGAAATGATCTTAACTCAATCAACCGGTCATCTTTCCATGATTTAAAACAGATGTGTCTGGAAGTTCCTTCCTCCCTAAGCTGCCTTCTACTTCTCGCATCTTCTTATTGTTTACACATTGAAACAAAAACAAGAATGGTATTGAATGACTTTGCCCACTGGCACTTACTGAAGAAGAAAGTCCCATGATCCATGACATCAGATGATCCAGTCCATACCAGCTCATGGGTAAGTACGACAGCTATTTTGACTGGTTTTCTTCTTCATAAAGCTCTTGATTGAGTTCTCTCTAATCTTGAGTAGTGATGCTTTTTGTTTGCTTTTTTCCTCCACACACACAATAATATTGTCTTGAAAATATCTCCAAGATCTGTTAGACTGTTTAATCAGATGATGTAGGCTGCCAGTCCTTGTACCTAACCTAATTCTATAATAGTGTAATATTAAATGTAACTTGGGGCTTATATGGCAGCTTCTTGTAACAATTGAACACTCAATCCATATCCCAAGAGCTCCTCTTTCTTACATGGATGATGACCTAGTAAGTGCAGCCATGAAAATCTCTGCTTAAACAGTATCCAAATTTACTGTCACTCCTTTAATTTTTCACATCACATTTAGTCATCCTGGCAGTCATCTTTAGTTAAGATTCTTATAAAAAATGATTCATCATTTAGTTTTAACTCCTTTTTTTACATTTTTAGTTAAATACTTATTTGATTATTACAGCAAGCAGCATAAACAGCAATTGGGGTGCTGGACACACATTCAAGTCTCATCAAGGGATTCATTATTTTGTTTTTATGCTGACTTAAGAATTGTATTGAAAAGTGATATGATAAAAGGAAACACATAAACAAAATTAATTTTAAAAAAATAATGAAAATCATTCATTAAATGTCTAAATACTCAACCTTCAAAGTAATTCAATCTTTATGCACACAACTTGAGCTTAATAAAGTGATTCATATCAAAATTATTGTAAACTTGAGTAAAATTTTCCAGTTTCAGGAGCTTATTTTTGACATTTTGAATAAATCTTTATTTAGTACATGAAAATTTCAATTGCCTCTAAAGAGAAATGGCAAAACCTGCCCCTGTGGCTGTAAGGAAGAAGTTGACATGGAAGTCCAAAATATAATGACTGAAATAACAAAGATATTGAATACTTCAATATTACCATATTAATTGCAACAGTTGAGGTAATGTTATTCAACAGTTTTATTCTTATTACTTCAACTCTTGCAATTAATATGGTAATATTAGTTTTAGGATAAGCAAATGAAAAATATTTACTGTTGAATAACAATTGTTTTTATGATTCTGAAATTTGTCAGAAATGTTGCCCTTGGTTTTAAAATAAATAATGGATGTGTGTACTGTAACTCATGAGTTTATAATTTATGAAGAGGTATAAAAAGTGTTATCAACCTTTTTTCCACTTTACATTTCACTTTGAATTTAGAACATCAACTTAACTCATTTGACAGAACATCCAGAAAACATTTTTTTCAATTCTTCCTTGAAATTTTCACTTTTTTTTAACTGGTTGCTTGTTAACTTACATTTTCGCAATAGGTAAATCCAACAGCTCAAATAATTCCATCCAGTCAGTATGTAATAAGTTGGAGTATTTGTTAACAGATAAGCTTTGGCTTTTACAGACTTTTTATGGAATGTTAAGAGTCACCAATAAAAAAATTTCTCACCTGACATGCTACTTGTAACTTTCGAAGTCCATTTTAATATAGGTTTTCTGTTTGCTTCATATGGCTTCATTGATTATTGTGATATCACAACCATTGTCTAGTTGCATTTTTACATTCACATTATTAATATTATTTGTTTTCTGTGATTGTTTTTTTTCTGTTGCAACACTGTGTATGAATTTTTTCCTGTGGGTGTGAAAACTTTTCCTCATTTTCCTGTAAAACTTAACAGTGTGACCTTTTTTGTTCTACTTTTCCACATTAGTAACATTTTCAATTCTTAAAGGGTCAGTCATCTCTAAGATGTAACTTTCCACATCTGAAACATGGATTAAGTTTCCTTTTTCTACACTTTTCTTTTACCTGTATGCCTGCACATTTTTTCTCATTTTCTTTGGTATTGTCTCTGGTTTAGGATTCTCTGACATTCATTCAATATTTCTTGTAGTTTAAGTTTATTCTGTTCATTTTTGCTTGTACTCCAGCATCTTTTTTCACCATTAATCCTTGAATGAAAATTAACCCTTTAAACATATCCAGAGTTTGTTTAATCTGAATCTTTCATACTTCTTGTTAATGATTCCAGAATATATGACAAAATCTTTATTTTTTTTATTTATTTATTTTTTTTTTTTTTTGTCAGATTCATAAATTTCCAACAAATATTGAATAACAAGCTTTTCTTGCAAAAGATTTAGAATATTTGCTGTTTCTTCAAAACAAATTTCTCTTGAGTTTTTTTTTTTTTTTTTTTTTTTCAGTAGTACAAAATTTAAAATTTCAGTATTTTTCATGATCTGCTGCTGCTAATTTTCTCAACAAAAGTTTTGTCTGTTTTTCTTGTCTTCCCAGTCGCTGGATTCTTCTCTGAAAATTTGCTCATATATTCTAAAATAAGCACAAAAGATAATTCCATCAGCTGAATTGTATGTTAATTCAGACATGGAATTTGCCACTGTCAGGAGTGAAAGAACTTGGGGAATTTTCAATTTTTTTATGAATTATTTAAATTTTGTTGTTTCTGGAGTTTCAACAACTGCTGTTGCTGCATCTAACATTTCTTCCATATTTGAAAAAGTTTTCCTTTTATTTGTTATAACTTATGAGTTTCAATTCATTGTCACCACTGTTATAACTCATTTCTAGTGGTTATAATATTAATTCTGGCTTAGGCTACCTGCTGTGACATCTGTTAAAAATATTGAACCAACACTAATAGGATTTTTTTATTTAGGGTATCTAGCCCAGTTCATTTGTGCTACTGGGGTGTATTATTTACTCAACAACACTAAATCCCACAGGAACCCTTATTTTCAGCTATATCAGCATGACAGCTCTCATTACAACAGACACCTATTTGTTGCTGCTCGCAGTAAAGGTACGCAAGTCCTTGAAGGAGCAGTGTCTCTGTTTACCAAAAGAATGAGGTACTGCATAGCCTCTAAAACCTTTGGCTTTTGTGATTACTGGTGGCTCTGTAATAGGGCATTAAATAAGTGTAAGGTTTCTGTTACACTCCTCTTGAATCAATTTGAGGTGTTATCATCATCTGCTAATAAAGCTAGATGCTTTGCCTGTAAATTCTTCTCAAATTCTACTCTTAGCTCATTCGGAATATCCCTGCCTAACTTCCCACTTAGAAACTGAGTCTCTATTGAGTGATATGCATATAGCCCCTTCCATGATTTCTGCTATCATCTCTAACCTAGATCCCTACAAAACATGTGAAGCTTGATGGTATTCCTGTAATAGTCATTAAGAAGTGTACTCCCAAACTGGTTCCTGTTCCTTCTAAACTGTATAATAAATGCATCACTGCCTCCTGCTATCATGCCCACTGGAAGTCATCTGCTGTTGTTCCAGTTTTTAAGAACTCTGGTGAGCTATCCGACCCTTCCGACTATTAACCTCTTTGCCATCTACCTCTTTTTGGGAAACTCTTACAGGCCCTAATCAATGCTGAACTTGTTCATCATCTCTCAATGCAGGGCCTTTTCTTAGAAAAGCAATATCACTTTCATTTCTCCAGGTCAACTGCTGATGTGCTGAAAATAATTGCATAAAGAGTCTATCATGCTCAAGATAAAAATGGTGAAATTTGGGCTGTAGCCTTGGACATCTCAAAAGCCTTTGACAGTCTCTAGACACTTTTTTTTTTTTTTTTAACTGATCCAGTCTTTCCTATCAAATCGTGAAATAAAAGTTTTACTGAATGGCCACTCATCTAGATCAGGCAAGTGTCTCCCAGGACTTCATCCTTGGTCCTGCTGTTTTTAATGTTCATTAATGACCTTCCTCATGAGATCAGCTCTCAACTTGGTATCTACTCTGATGACAACAATTTGCTCCTGCCTTGATAATAAGGCTTATCAGTCCAACAAGGTTAAAATGGCAGACAATGTCCAAAACAACCTCTAGTCTACCATTAACTAGAGCAAAAGATGGTGTGTTAATTTTAACACCTCCAAAACAAAACTTCTCTCCATTAATCATCTGAGAGATTCTTTGCTGCCTTCTATCAACATGGTTGAAACTAACATCCAGGGAAGTGACTCATAGCACCTTCTCAGGCTCACAATCTCAACTGATATGAAGTGGAAAGATTATTGAATTCATTGCTAGGTCAGCTGCTAAGAAAGTCAGCTCACTGTGTTGGATGAGACAATTTTTCTCTCCAGACTCTATCTTACATATCTGTATGTTGGCCATTCATACAGGCTTAGAATATTGCTGCCACATATGGTTTGGTGCTCCTGCCAATTACCTTGAGCTACTTGATAAAATCCAAAGAAGAATCAGTAATATTATTGGACCAGATCTGGTGGCTCAACTTCAATCCCTTTCCCTCTGCTGTAACATTTCCTCTTTGTCTTTTCTATAAATACTTGTTAAGATGAGCTCTTCATCAAGTTAATCTGAGTCTTTCACACTGGCATCAACTTCTCATCATTTTTACAGTTAAGCTGGCTTGATGTAACCATAATTTCTAAGCTCCTGGTTACTCTACTCTTTCTACTCATTATCAGTGTTTCTGTTCCTAATTCTTTTACACTCAGTAACCCCCTTGTGTCTTAGTGACTTTATTGCCTTGCTTGATTTTGAAACTGATTTAAAAAAAAAAAAAAAAAGAAAAGGCATTTAAGATTTTTTTTATGATTCAGACCATCTTTCTGGTTTCCAGGGATAATTTGAGCATGAATTGAGTGTTTCAGCTTTTATAAGCCATTATCAAAGAGTTTTATTTATGCAATGATAGGCTTGTCTATGTATATACATTGTGTTTTCTCTGATAGTTTCAAATGTCATATCATATCTTCACATCTATCATGTAAGTATTTCTTTTTCTTGGTATCACACTTTTACATATTAGTTTGTGGGTATCTTTTTTTTTTTTTTTTTTTGTGTGAAATATATTTAGTATGTTTGTTCTTCATTTATCTTAAGTTGTTTGTATTTTATCATTAAGGTTTCTAATATTAAAGTTTTGTTTTTTATACCATTTTGTGTTATTAGTAAGTATTTATTGGTTTTCAAATAAGCATTATGATAAGGCAATGATGTTGTAACAAATGTATGTGTTTGAATTATTATTAGAGGGACACTCTCAAAATGAAATCATAGATAACATCAGTTATCAGTTTTTTTTATTTCCTTGGTGGTGATCATGTTAGAGGTTTTAGATTTTTCGCAATAAGTGATGAGTTTAATTTTTTTTTGTCAATAGTTGATATATATTGATGTATTATATTTATTGTAATTTTTGTTCAGTTTATGATTATTATGTAGTTGATTTCCATAAAATAGATAATGTGGTTAAAGAAATTACTGTTAAGGTTTATTTTATATTTTTGAATTTGTAATAGAATCTGATGCATGATAAATGAAAAAATTGCTACTCAAAGACACAAAAGTAATGTAAAACTTTTATAGACCAATGAAGTTCCTCTATTAGATCAATGCATTCAATGGATTTGGACCTTGGAAGGCAGTTTCTAATGGACAAGAAGAGGAAATGTATGTTCATGTGGTCATATGCTGCTGTAAGGTCAACATAGAAGGTATACAATTTCCTATTAAAGAGGTATGCAATTTACTGATGATATATGTACCATCATTGTATCTTTTACCAGAAGGAAAATCAAACTGATTTGTGAGGAGTTGACTTTCATAAGACAAGATCCTAGTTAATACAATGTTCATTAATATTTTCACCATGATGAATCCAATTGAGATAACTTTTTATGTGTGAGGATCTTAAAGAACTACTGCTTTGTTTACATAGTGTATTAATGCATGATAAATCCAACATTTTAGGGATTCATTTCTGATTCTAAATTTCTTTTATAAAATAAAGAAACTTGTTACCGAATTCGAGGAAATAAGTTATTTTCAAAAGTTGAACTTCAATGTCAACTGAATCTTTAGTATTCCTCAGTTTTCAATAACTTTAACTTCCTCATCAGTAGGTTCATTATTGTTTATGTTTGGAGACTCTAATTGTAATATGTTCTTTTTCTATCGAGGACATCTTTAGTTTAATGTGATCAAGTTTGAAATCGGAATCAAAATACTTTCTGAGACCAGGACATTTTTTCTGTGGTGGTCTTGATTGTATGATGTTCTTGTAATTTTTCACTCCACATTTTAATACATTTTCTTTGCTCCTTGGCTTTGGTTTATTTGAGTTAACTCATTGTTTTTATTTTATTTTGTTAATTGTTCAGTATTTTCCTTCCATCTTTCTTCCTCTTTTGTTTGCTTCTTTCTTGTATCATATCAGGATTGTCATCCTATAGAATTATGCGTTTCCTTCTTGCCATTCTTGGAATGGTATCAGATGCTTCACATAATGAAGATATTACATTATTTCATTCTTCCGTTGTTTTGATCAATTTATTTACGTCAATTTAGGTTCTAGTTAATTACAGAATTTTATTATTACCCTTTCGTTTTTAGGGTTGGATGTTATACCTGTTTTACATGGTTTGCAGAAGCAAGCGTTTTGTTACTTGGTGGTATCAGTTTAGTTACAAGTAGTCTGTGAGCAAAGTCAGAGTTACTTTAATATCTCTCACAAGTTCTCTAAGCCAATAGTCTGAGATGCTGAAGGTAATCTTTTTTCTTACGCTATCTGGACTATGCCATGTGGTGCAGTGTTTCATGGGTTGTTTGAATCATGTTAAGGATGAAATATTTTTGACTAACAAAAATTTAACAAGAGTTCCTTATTACTGTTTAAGGCTTCTGTCTTAAGGAGTCATGTCTTTATACCATCAAAGGAGTGGTGACATTCAAAAATACTTAAAGTAGCATTATACATTAATTCATAGTTTTCTGTTTCTTTTTGCTAATATACAAATTTCAGTTAACTCTGTAGAATTTCTCTTTTACTGAAACATCCATTTTTCTTTTGGTTGGGACATAAGCTGATATTACTCAGCAGCAACCATCAGTCTTTCTGACAGGTGTAAGATATTTTCTATTACAAAATCTGATGATTTACATATTGTTATTCCAACTGCATATTGTTTTTTCTCTTTGTGGTTAGTCCAAAATAAATTATACCCCAAATGCACAATAGAGTCACTATCAAGTTGATGCACCTCTTGCATACAGATATATTATCTGTATGCAAGAGCTACATCAACTTGGTTTGCTTTGTTGCATTCTTCTAAAAGGAAATGCATCCTGAAATCATCTTACTGGCTGTTGATTTATCCCATTTTCCATTTGAAGAATTTTTTAAGATTTGATTTTGTAGTCAATTTTTCAGCTGTGATTGGTTAGACTAGTTACCAGTAACTTTTTTTTTCCCCTCCTCGAACTGGTGTATCCCTGAGGATCATGTCTCTCAGGTTTTTAGGCAGTTTTAAGTAGGTTGGTTTTTATATCAGTTTTCTTGTCCTATATGGATGACTATTAAGACTGCTAATGTGCCCTTTTTATCCATTTTTTTTTCTTTTTGTATCAGTTTGCTTTTTCCTAGAAAGACATCTATTAAGATATCTAATGAGCTCTATCTAACCATTTGGTTTTATATCAGTTTCCCTTCTCTTGGATGAAGTGCCTTCATCATGGCTGGTGGTGTTCATCTCATCGACATAAAAAACTTGCATAACAGGTTAAATCTTAAGCAATGGGACTATTCATTGATTGGTATAAAATTGGAGTACATATATTTTTAACTTAGTACATGTTACAAAGTCATAAACAAAAAGAAATGACCTCCAAACTAATTTAAAAGTAATAAGTATATTCACTAAGCTGTTTCATAAAAAAAAATGGAATTGTACATAAGTTAGTAGTAATATTAAAGTAAATGTTAAATCATAATTATATTTAACAGACAAATCATTTGGCTGGTTTCAGAGAATCCCAAATTAAAAAAACAAGCTTATCTATTAGTATTGTATGTTTGTAAATGCAAAAATCTTATGTAAATGACAAGATGAAAAATTGTACCAACTAACATGTTTTGAATAATTTTTCCACACTAGGCAAATATTAAACTGATTTTCATTTCAGTAGTCCAGAAAACAAATTTTATATCTGCAAACAATGAACCTTTCTGTTTCTGTCTTGTGAGGAGAATCACTTCACTTGTTGAATTCTGGCTAGCATTCTTAACTAACAAGCAATGAAAAGAATTAGTGCTTTCAACTTCAAAACTCATGGATCTGTAACTCTGCCATATACCTGTTATCTTCAAAACTAACAGACTAACTCCTGACCATTTGCATTGATTTAAGATAAAAAATGTACCTGTCTTTGATATAAGTCTGTTACAATAATTCTTCTTGTTTATTAAACTTTGTGCTTTCTTGTGTGTTTTGTCTATTATGTTCATAATGTTTTCTTTCTTGTTTTTCTTTAGAATTGAATCTTTCAATGGGTGGGTCTTGTTATTCCATTAATAAAATATATAACAATTTTAAAAGTTACAACTCCTCCTCCTCCTCCTCCTCCTCCTCCCACCTATTTATTCTACTCTTTTCATATATGTTTTTCTTATTACCATTTCATATGCCAATAAGTTCTTTCATTGGAATTTTTACCAGGACCTACACCCCACTCAGTTTAATCTTTTATTTAATGGCAAGCAACACTGGCTTATTGTCTGTAATTTCAATATCTCTTTTTCTTTAGTATGCTTTTTATATTCACAGCTGTTTAACTCCTCAAGCCCCCTAAGCTAATTTCCTTTGCCCCAGTTAGTGTATTGCTATTATTTACAACACAGGCCCAACTCAAGATGCCAGCTTGGTTGCATTTTGTTTCACAATGACAAGTTTTGCATGGTTTTACAGGTTTTAGTCCAAATAGAATAAAACTAATACCAAAATGGAGTAAATTTGTCTTTTCAAAATTACAAGTTTATTTTTTTAACATGGTGACTATTTAGTGATGTATACTTTTTTTTGCAAAAATTGATCCATTTTTCTTTCTCTTTTTTTTCTTTTTGTTAATGAATGTTGTAAGTTTTTGATTTAGAAACAATCAAAAATTTAACATTGCCAACTTGAGGCTATACAACAAATAAGTAACTACAGAATTACAGGTTTCTCACCAAATTGCAGTGCAACTTTGTATTGTCATGATGCAAAAAGGTTCTTTCAGGTTTTATTCTGTGGGAAAATTTCGATTTTATACATCAGTAAATTTTAATTATCATTTAGTGGCTTTTAAAAAGAAATATAACCCCCCACACACACATATCACAACACTCTTTTCCCATGTCACTAATTACCTGTTCTACAAGACTCACCATTTTTCTTTACTTACCCTGATGATGACGACGACTAAAGTTGAAAGCTTTGATCACATTTCTTGCAAAATGAACCTTGAACAATTTCTGGCAGAATTTTCTCATCTGAGAAGAATTATTCCTAATTTGGAAAAGTCAATCAATGAAATTAATCTACTCAAAATGTCTTTAATAACATTTGCCTGAATGAACATTTACTTATATATTTGAGTGGATAGTCTGTTTTTTTCTATAATTAAACAGCATGTTTTAAATATCCACTAGCCTAAATGTTTGAGAAATCTTGTTTGAAAAATATCTATCTTCCAGCAGGATTCAAATCTGCATCCTCCTATATACCAAGGAGATGCCACCATTGGATCTGGTGTGTCTTACTACTCAACCACAGAAGATATTATGGTAAACAATAAATATCTGTGGTTGAGTGGTAAGACACACCAGATCCAATATTGGCATCTTCCCGGTATATAGGAGTATGCAGATTCAAATTCTACTGGAAGATAGATATTTTCCAAACAAGATTTCTTGACCATTTAGGCCGGTGGATATTTAAAATGTACTATTTAATTATAGAAAAAATAGAGTATCCATTTAAGTATGAGTATCCGTTAAAAATCTTCAAATAAATAAATTTAAATATGTCAGTTAATACCAACTTTGTAACTTTCCATATAATTTCATTTTTATATATATAGTCCTGGGTATGAAGAAAAACTCTATCCAGCAAAAAGGCCTCTTATTGGGAGATTTTGATGAGCGTGGAATCACCTTTTAGTTGCTGTTGTTCCTAGGTCCACCCTGACATTGGGTGGGAGCACCTGTTAAGGTCCCAGCTATGGTCAAATAATTAACTCCTAAACTCAGGTAAAAGTGCAATGAAAGTATAAAAATAGACTTTTGTAATAAAATTCTTGCAATTTATTTTTGAAGAAAAAAATATATACCAGCAATACATCTGACATTCTACAAAAACCCCTTTACAAAATTACAAATGAAATCTGATCTACAAACTGATTTCTTACAAAGAGTACATATTCTATTTATATAAATCTTTTGTAAAATTTTGTCAGAATTAAATAACTTGTTGAGATTGATATACTGTAAAACAAACCAAACTCTCTCTCTCTCTCTATATATATATATATATAATGCTATGTGTAAATTGTTGTCTAAATAATGCAAAAAAGAAAATAACTCTAACTTCTCATTTTAACATATATTACCAAAATTACACAAAAACATGTTGAAATACTAAAGAGTAAATTTATTCAATAAAATTGCTTCAACCACATCCTCCAGACAACTTCAGTATCTCCTGCATCTATTCTAGATGATCTTGTGAATGGTGAATGCTGCCATAATCTTTGCTTTTAGTTCATCTTTGGTGTTACAAGGAGTTTTGTTGGTCATTCATTCAACTGCCCCCTACAATTAATAATCAAGGAGCTGTAGAGTAGGGAGTTAGGTGGCCAGATGAAAGGGCTAGTGTGGTCACAGAATTTTTCTGGCAGCTATGACTAGGTTCTACTTTTGTGGCATGGTGCATAGTCCTGTTACCAGACATAGTCTCCCAACTGTCACTTTCTTGATCCAGGGCAGCATTATCTCCTCAAGACTCTTGATGTAGGCCTCTGTTTTAAGTCTGGCCCTGTGAGAAGATGAATGGAGGTATAACATCACCATCACTAGTGATCATACCAAACACCTTTATAATCACTCTTAGACTCAGCCAACTCTTTCTAAATCCTCTGAACTCAGATCTACACCCAAACACTATGAAATGTTTGTATTAAGCTTTCACCATGAATGCCAAGCAGTACAGAATACCATTTTCAAGTTTTTGGCAAAGAGAATCACAACATGCTCTTTTTCTCACAGACAGTGCCCAACTGACCCTACTATACTGGGCAATCAACAAAAACATGTATGCACAAAATTAAAAATATAAAATGATGAAAATTTACCCATTGCCCCCTACATATATGTGTGCGTGTGTAATTTCAGTTACTTATACCAACTGTTATTCTCTAGTCATCAGTAAAAAAAAAAAAAAAAAAATAGAAATTAAAAAAAAACTAAGCAAGACTGAAATTTGTATTTTTCACTAATAATCAGAGTTGTAATGATCTCTCTATATGTTCTTCACAGCTTTTTTTTCATCTATTGCTCTCAACAACCTGTTCCCCTCTATGATAATTGTTTTTTCATCCATTTGCATAAACTTGTCAAGTATATTTCTTACTGCTTTACTCTCATTCTCTTGCCATTGATCTGTCCTATGAGTGTTCAATTCACCAAATTTATTTTTCCTCATTATGTGTCCCAAGAATTTCTGTTGTTTCTTTAATTCCTAACAACTCTGAATTTCTCATTTAAATTCCTCTTTTGTTTTGTGGGTGTTCTCAGCATTCATAGGTAAAACCATATATTTAAATTTAAAACGAAAAAAGTATTTGTCACAATTTGTTCCCTTTTTCTCATCCTTTGAAATATGAAATATCTTTAAAGGGAGGAGAATGTGAGATGATTGATGCAAGAATTTTTCCCTTCATCTTCTTCACTTGAAATTTGGTGATTAAAAATCTCTATTTACAGAAACTGGTTCAGCTTATTACTAAAAACGATGCAAAATGATATCTCTGTGACATGTTGAAAATATTGGGAGGGGATTCACTCTAGACAGTCATCCCCATCTTCTCACTTCCTGCTTTTGGAAAAAATCTCAAATCAAATTTATTAAATTGAATTGAAAATTTTTAAAAAGTTGAAATTGATATCACTATTTAATAGGAATTAAATGTAGTTAAATAAATTACAAGGATAAAAAAAATATCTTACTAAAATACTTGAAGATAACAAGAATGTGGATAACTTGAAAAAACATGTTTGTAATTTGAGTCTGACACAAGGCTGCAGGTATATGGGACCTAGTATGAATTGAATTTACTCTATTATTAATGATCTTCTGAAAAAGTGTGTAACCATTGTTCCATGACAATATGCCTAATTTACTAAACTGATAGAGCAATTGATGAGGCTTGAACTGGTTAAACTAATTACAGTCTCTCAAATTAGCTTGCTTACTAGTACTCCATAACAGGGCATCTATTTAAATTTTCTTCTGTGATTCTATTTTATGCACATAACACACACACAGTGATGATGTATGACAAAGTAGAAAAAGGTTTGTGTAAAGTATTTTGTCTTTGAGGATTTCATCAGACTAGGTTTGTTTATATTGATGCAACTACACGTGCACATGAACAAGAGACACTGGGAATTTTAATTTTGGGGAAAAAGAAATTTAATGTGTTTTGGGTATGTAATCTCACCAATTTCATTTAGATTTTTTCTTTTTGTTTTCATCTTTATTAAATATCCCACATTGTGATAACAAGATTTGCCAAGAATGGGAAACGTAAGATCGTGTTAGATATTTAATAACAAAAATGATGAAAACAAAAGGAAAAAAATTATCTAAATGAATCAAATGGCTAGATAATATACCAAAAATACATTAAAAAAATCTTCTTTTTTTTTTTTTCTTCTAAATTTAAAATTTCCAGTGTCTCTCATATGTAGATACAGGACCATAAACAAACCTAATCCAGTGAAGTCCTAAGAGACAAAATGTGTTGCACAAAAACTTATTCCACTTTGTCATGCATCTTTCCTCCAAAACTTGAGAAAAAAAATTACCAACAATTACACTTAATTCTTGACAAAAACCCTCTTTACAAAAATACATCAATGAAATCTGATCTACAAATGGATTTCTTACAAAGAATGCATATTCTATTCATACAAACTTATCCTAAAAATTTTGTTGGCTTTAAATAACTCATTGAGGTTGATATGCCGTAAAACAAAATAAACCAAACCAGGTCCACCCTGACCCTGGGTGGTAGCACCTGTTAGGGTCCTAATTATGGCAAATAGTGACCCCAGTTTGGGAGTTAACTACCTTATGAAAGCATAAATAAATATTACCAGCAATACATTTGAATCAACAAAAAAAAGCTCTTTACAAAAATCTGTCAATGAAACCTGATCTACAAACTGATTTTTTTACAAAGAATACATATTCTATTCATATGAACCATGTCATAAAACGTTTTGTCGGCATTAAGTAACCATTAAGCATATGCTAATTAGGTGTAGTACTAACCAACCACTACCTCATCTCCCTGAACCAGATAGGCTTTATACCCTTAATTTCAAACTTCTTGATCTATTTCAACTACCTTCTCTTCTCCTCTTTATAAACCTGTATATATTTCTCTTGATGAGAGATCTAGATCTCTCATTTGTTGGTGATATTCTTCTTCATCACTACATGAATCATCTAAACTATCTTTGTCTTCCATTGATACCCCATCAGTGATTTCCTGTTGGCTTTATAGGGTCCAAGCTGAACTTACATTTTAGCTCAATTTTCCTTTCCTCTTCATATTCCTGTTTTGATCTGCATTGGCCAGAACATTGTTGCCCATTTTAACTATTAATGCTGTATTGTGTCCTTTCTGCATTATAAAATTCACCCTTTTGGGTGCAGATTCTCTATTTTTCTTATTCCATAAATAAATGTGGTATATTCTGTCTCCCCATTAATGCAGATGAACTTTTTAATCTGTCAGCATGTAGTATAGTTCTGTAATTCCTAATACTTTTGGTAAGAAACTACCAATCTCATCTCATTAAGGAGAAAATGTTCTCAATCCCATTTTTATAGTCTGTACCATTCTTTCTGCAATTTCATTTGCTTGCAAATGATATGGTGGGGTTTTACATGGGATACATTCAATTTTTCTTAACCAAGGACACATTTTCATCGCAAAATTCTGGGTCATTATCTGACACTAATGTTTTTAGTATCTCCATTTCTATCAAATATTACCCATATTACTAGTTTTATTACGAACATGAACAACTTCAGGCCAGCCAAGAAAAAAGTTAACCAAAATAAAACACAATTTTTATTTTAGCACATTTTGCACATAATTTTCAACATAGTGTGCATATCTAGTTCACTATGCTTTTAATTTAAAATGCAGCTCATCATGCACACTTTCCATTACATTTATGCATTTTTCAGGTGGTACTATTAAATGTCTATTATATACAAACCATTTTCTACATTTAACTAATTTCTTTGTATAGCTTTTCAGGTTTTGAAAAATTATTCCAGTTTTTAGTTTTATTTTAAATACAATTTTATTTCATCTTGGATCATGTAATGTTTTGAGGCAAACTGATTTATTGGTAGAATATCAGTTTCTATCCAGTAAAAAAAAATCATCTTCCATATTTTCTAATATACTGTCCTTTTTGTCCTCTTTTTAAATGTAATCTTAATAATTCATCTACATGGGAATAGCATTTCCTTTTACATGTCTGATATCAAGGTCAAAAGCTAGTAACTTTGTGACCCTTATTAATTCTGGAAGATGTAACTTTCAGTAATTCCTTCTGGTTTAAAATGAATTTTGGAAGCTTCTAGTCAAACTTCAACAAGAATTTTCTGCCCAATAAAAATCGATGAGTTTACTAGTGCTCCAAACTATAGCTAGAGACTCTTTTGCTAGATTTGTGTAGTATTTGCATTCGGGGAAAGTTAATGCTCTAGAAAGATATATAACTGGGCTAAAATTGAATTTTTTACTAGCATCTGAAATTAATTTAACATTCTTTGGGGTGATAAAAAATATTGATAAAGGAGTTTTTTGCAAAAGCACTTTCCAAATTTTTTAATGCAGTTTGTTATATATTAGTCTACTTAAATTCATTTTTCTTTTTATGCAACTTGGCAAACACTTCAATTATTTTTTAATATTTGGATAAGTATTTACTATAAAAATTTGCTAAGCCCCCAAACTATTCTAATTTTATTTTATTTATACAAGGAGACACCTCTGATATTTTCTGGTTAAAACTTGGGTCTGATGAAATTCCATCTTTTGAAATTTGTACTCAAGTATATTTTTTCACAATTAAATATACATTTATATTCATGAATAATCATTCCAGATATCCTCAGTCTATTCAATACCTGGTTACCACTCTGTTAGTGGGGCTTCAGAATATGCTGACTGCACCTGTGCAGGAGGTAAAAGTTCCCCAAGAGGTCCCTGTTTGCTGTGGGTGGGAATGCTTGAGGATGGGATCCTGAAAGTTGAGGATTTTAGAAATTAGGCCAGACATATACTCTTAAACTCTAACACACCACTTTGGCTCCTACTTGAGCTAGACGGGTGGTTGGAGATGCCCAATCCAATCAACTGGCTTGTTATGTCAAGCCTTAAGTCAGACTAACAAAACAAACAAAATGTGCTCACATTTACCATATAAAGCATTAACCTGACTTAGTAATGGTGGCTGTAGAATCAATCAGACTGGGAACAAAAGAATCTGATATGACTGTTTCAACCTCTGAGGAAAGCCCATACTTGGGTGGATGGTCCCAGATCCTAGGTGCTGGGAATCCTCCCCTTGTTTGAGTATAGCAACCATATAGCACTGAAGGACACTAAAGGCATGGTGAAGTGCACTGAATTCTCACTGTGTACACTGGAATAAATTAAGAACAGTAGTTCTATTAAAAAAACAAAACAGACATAAAAAGATTTTTTTTTTCTTTCTAATCGTTTCACCCTAAGCAAGGCGGTGCTGCCACTGGTGCGCAGGGGGCTACATGAGAAAAGTGAAAGTTTAAGCAGGAAAAGAGCAAAGTGTATGACAAACCAGTTACAGGAGGTGTCAGAGAAAGGGTAAGAGAAGGATGGAAATACCGATGTGAAGACAGTTGAGTGGGCAGAAAAAGGAAAAGAACAAGATAAAACGGGGTGATGGGGAAAGGATGAGAGAAGGACTGGAGTCAAGTGGGTAAGAGATGGGAATTGACATTGCGTTTAAATTCTTGGAGATTGTAGCCGTCAAGGGAGCAAGTACACGGAAGGAAGTTCCACAGGTGGGAAATGTGAGAAAAGAAGCTGATGGAGTAGAAGTGGCAGCTGCATTTGGTTGATTTAACTGTAAAAGGTGGAGCCTTGTTGCCAGTCTGATTGCTCAAGTAAATTCTTGTGGAGGGGCCACCAGTGAGCTAAACTCATCGGAGCAGAAGCCATGAAAATATTTGTAGAAGAAACAGAGGGAAGCCACATCCCATCAGAAAATGGCTGGAGTTGAGCTGTCAGGTTAGAACCGATTACATTACAGACTCTCCTTTGGATCCTGTCAAAATATGGCGGCAGTATTCAATGCACAAGCAGATGGTACATTTGTGTATGTGCAAGATAGACTCAGGAGGAAAAAAATTCCTGGCCTGACACAGTGACCCAACCTTCCTAGTGGTCAATTTAGCTATTGATTCAATGTAATGGTTCCACTTGGGGTCAGAAGAGAGGGTGAGGCTGAGGAGACACAGTGTATTGCTTTCAGGAGACTCGCTTGGTCAATGCTGATGGGGAGGGTAGGAGGGACTACCTGTGGTGGTTGACAGATAGCAGCATTGTTTTAGAAGCATTAAAACTTACAAGCCATCTCTTACCCCAGTCTACCAGAGAGTGGAGGTTCTTCTCAAGATCAGCAGCGAGATTATCTTTGTTTACCTCGTCAGATTTTTTTACTGAGGTGGGAGTAAATAGTGGTGTCATCAGCATAGATGCCTACTTGTGATTTGATCATATCATATAGAAATCATTTATGAAGATCAGAAAGAGTGTCAGGCCTAGGATAGAGCCCTGGGAGACACCAGTGTTCATGTGGTAGGATATGGAGGTATGCCCATTCAAGACAACCTTCATTATACAGTTTGATAGGAAAAATTGGATCAAGCCAAGCAAGCATCCAGTGATATCATAACCCTATAGTCTGCACAGGCCAGCATGCCAGACCCTATCAAATGCTTTGAAGAGGTCCAGGGCGACAGCTTGAGCTTTACCAGACTTATTGAGAGCCTGGTATATGTATTCAGTGATGGTCATAAGCATATCAGCAGTAGACCTGGGAAAGCAAAAGCCATACTGTCTGTCCAAGAATATTTTATGGGCAGTGAGGTGTTGAACTATTTCAGCATTGATGATAGCCTTGAACACTTTGCTGAAATTGGTAGGAGACTGATAGGGCAGTAATTGGAGGGGTCCGATGGTTCCTCTGAGTTTTTAAATACAGAAACCACAGAAGAGAAATTCCAGCAGCCATGGAAATATGAAGCAGAGAAGCAGTAATTATAGAGTTTAGAGAGGCCATGGTGGTTTAGTTTTAAAATTATCTTAGATACCAGAGATGAGTTATGTAAACATCTCTCAATTGGGCCTCAGTTCTAAGAGGGAAGTCAGGTGTGGATATTCCAGACAATGTGGAGTTTGGAGGAGAATCTGCAAGCAAAGCACTCGGCCTTGTTCACAGATGCCATGAAAACCTCAAATTTATTAAGGGAAAGATGGCGGATTTGCTGTTGTTTACTACACATTTGCAGAACTGCCAGTAGTCTTTGGAGCAAAAACTTGTGGGCAGCTATTCTCTCAGTAAACAACAGCTTAGTATTATTCAAGGTCCTTTTACACTCATTACAAGCAGAAGCAAATAGGCGCCTATTATGGTCAGACGCGTGGCTCCTAAATAGCCAGAAGTAGTTTCTGTGGGCAATGGCAGCTGACCAGGCAGAAGAAAACCAGGGGGACAAATGAGGTTTGGAACAGAACTTCCTGATTTGTATGAAAGCATCAATACCAGCTTTCACCCAGGAGGAGACCTCAGACGCGCAGTCCTCAACAGAGAGTCTAAACACTTTTTCCCCAAGGAACGTCGCATAGAAAATTGCGGAACGAATTCCAGTCTTCTCCTTGGTTACAGTAAGAAATTATGTTGGCAGGAAGCTCCTGGAAGGAGCAAAAGTGAAGAGATATTAATAGAAACGATAACATGATCAGAGTTACCGAGAAGACAAAGTGGCAAGGTGAAGCAGTGATCTAGTGGAGAAGCATGTCCTGAAGGAATAATGGGGAAGCTCTTAGGGAAATCCACCATTTGCATAAGAGATTGAGAAATAGCAAAGTTCATGGTATGAATGCCAGCAGAATCAGTGACAGTTTTGTAGCCACTTGTTATGGTGGGCATTAAGATCTCCGAACACAAATATGTTAGCTAATGGATAAGAGGGTTGTCAGAGATACCGTCTAGCAGGGAGCAGTCGGGAGAGGAAGGGGAAAGATACAAAAAAAGAGATAGCTAGCTAACCGATCCATTAAAAAAAATGATACAATTATAGATACCAACACTTACATCATTACTTTTGATGCATCAGAACTACCACAGGAAATAAAAATTGGTTATACATTTTCCAAAGTAGAAACATATATTCCAAACCCATTAAGATGCTTCAACTGCCAAAGATATGGACATTGTAAGAATAAATGTACAAAAAAGTCAGTAGTTAGAAAATGATCCTAACTACACAAATCACATGCCCAAATTAAACCAATGCCCTAATTGTAAAAAAAAAAAAATGTCATCCAGCAACATCCAAGTACTGTGAAACCTGGAGAAAAAGATATATATAAAAACACCAAAAAAAATTCCCTACTCAGAAGCAAAAAGAACCATTAAAAAAAAATCTCCAATACACCACCATATACAAAATTACCCAAGCAATATCAAGTTATACCTATTAAAATCTAATATCAAACAAATTACATGAAGCACAAAAACTAACATTTTTTTTAATTCAAGAATTAAAAACATATTGAAAACTTTAAAAACAATTGTAAACTAGGAAACAACCCATACCACTGAACCAAAACTATCCACACTGCAAATCCTACACAGAAGTCACTGACAACAAATTCTCAACAGCAAAACAATCAACTTCTCAAATGAAAAATTTCACAGAGAAAACTGACAGAACAAAAACTAAACCTCAATACAAAACAAAATCAAAATCTAAAAAGCAGTAGAAACACAGTTAAAAGCAAATAAATAGATTGACAACCCACATAAAGATTAAAAAAAATTTAAAAACCCAAATAACTTAGAAATACTTGACAAAGAATATGTTCACAAACAAGGAAAACAAACAGTATAGAAAGTATGGAATATATGAAAATAGATAACCAAAAACAGTCGTTCTTAAGATCAGTGCACTAAAATAAAATAATTACCAAACAATACAAGCATCATATAATGGAACTGTAGAGGTATTAAATAAAACTATATTGAATTCAAACAACTCCTTACAGATTACAATCCAAATATAATCTGCTTTCAGGAGACCTTTCTTAAAGAAACTGACAACATCTCCTTTAAATAAATGTATCAACAATAGAGAATAGGCAAAGTGAGAGTACATTAATATTGGTTAAAAAGAAGACAATACATAATGAAAAACTACAATTAAATACAAATCTACAGACCATGGCAGTAAGTTTCAATTCATCAAACAGTTACCATATGTTCAATTTATATTTCTCGAAAGCATAGACTGAATAAGACTGAAATAGAAAGACTAATTGGCCAACTTCCCACTCTCTTTCTACTAATGAGAGATTTTAATGCAGACAGCAAAATGTGGGCTGTAGGAATTCTGATCAAACTGGTAAAATTATAGAATCTCTACTAGAATCATCTGATCTATGTATCCTTAATGAGAGATTTTAATGCAGACAGCAAATACCGACATCCAGGTACCAGATCAACATCAGCTGCCAACCTAATCATATGCTCCCCATCAATTTTTATGGGCATTCAATGGAAAGTTCATGATGACTAATGTGGTAGTGACCATTCACCTATTTTTCTAAATATAAGCAAGCCTATGCTAGAAGAAAGAAATCCAAAATGGCAACTACACAAAACTAACTGATTAAAATTCAATTAATTTTGCTCATCCCAAATCAACATAGAAATTTTCAATGAACCAGAACAAATATTCTTTACAAACATACTAACACAAATATCAAGACAAACAATACTCAAATCTTCATTTAAACCACATACCACATCAAAATCCTGGCTTACAGCCAAATGCAGAGAAGTAGTTGAAACCAGGAGAACAATGCTAAAGATATTCTTACACAATCCAACCAAAATCAATCTACAAAATTACAAGCAAGCTCCAGCAAAAGCACACTGTATAATTAATATATTCAGAAACAAATCTTGGCAAAACTATGTCTCCAAATTAAACAACAAAACTCCAATAAATATAACCTGGGAAATAAGAAAAAGTAATGGAAAAACATCACAAACTGCAACAATTCACCTAACCAAATCAAATAGAGATAAATGCACTGGGAAAAAAAAAGAAATAGCTAATCTGATAGCAACAGAATTTCACAGAAACTCCTAAACAAATCATTACATTCCCATATTTCAAAAATATAAAAACATGATGGAACAAGAAAAATTTACATTCACTTCAAACAATAAAGAATACTACAATATTCTCTTTACTATAGCAGAACTAAAAGACTCTATAAACAAAAATAAAAACTCTGCAACTGGTCCAAATGAAATTCATGACCGATTTTTAAAATGCCTACCAGAAAAATCTCTATTAATACTTCTCCAGATCTTCAATGATATATTGCATTCAAACAAATTTTCAAAAATTGTGACATGAGTCTTTCATCTTTCCAATTTCTAAACCTAGGAAAGACCATTCCAACTTAACAAACTGCCAACCCATTGCACTAAATGGAGAGAATGGTAAATGCTCGGCTAATATAGTACCTAGAGAGAAATTATTTCTTATCTAGGTACTGAACTGAATTCTGGAAAAACCAAGGAACCAATGTTGTCTTGTACAGCTAGAATCCTTTATTCATGATGTCTTTGTTCAGGGTCATCATGTTGTATCAATATTCTTCAATCCTGAAAAAGCTTGTGACACCCCATGTAAGTATGGTATCCTAAAAAAACATGCACAAAATGGAAATACAAGGAAGGATAGCTATATTCATCCCAAACTTCCTATCAAACTGAAATTTAAAGTATGAAATGGTAACACAACATCAGACACACAAGCAGAAAGAGTACCTCAAAGTAGCATTTTATCAATTACATTATTTATTCTCAAAATAAAGAGTATTATCAAAACCATTAATACAGGAATTGAAAAATCCCGAAATATAGATGCTCTCTCAATATCACACTCATCAACAAACATGCATTCCCTTGAAATTTATGTACAAACATGCTTAAACAAAATAAAAAAATGATCAAATGAAAATGGATTTCATTTCTCCAAAACAAAAACTGCTTGTATGCATTTCTGCAAAAAAAACAAGTTTCACTATCTTGATACAGAATTAAGATTAAATGGGCACTTAATTCATGTAGTCCAACAAATGCAATATCTAGGAATCATAATAGATAGCAAACTTAATTTCCAGGCATACATTGATTATGTTAAACAAAAATGCCAAAAACTTTTGAAGCTTCTAAATTGGGGTGCTGACCAACAAGTTATGTTCAAAATATATATAGGTCACCTATCAGATCAAAATTGGACTATGGATGCATTATTTACAGTGCCACACATCAATTCTATCTTAAAACACTACAAATCATACTAAATCAAGAACTGAGATTAAGTCTCAGAGCCTTCTGGATCTTAACCCATGCAGTCTCTATATAGAAGCTAATGAATCATTTATATCTCTGTTGTGGGAAAAATTATCCCTTCAATAGGTCAAGGTTGCTGAGCATCTCTATCAATTCTTTGTGATGTACTTTGTCGCATGTCTTTGTCTAGTCTATAAAACACATCCTTCTGTATTTGTATTGCCCTTTTCTGATAACATTCTGAGCATAACTATCACATTCTTTGTTTCAGTATCCTTGACGAAACCACACGGTTCTTGTCCTGTCTCTGGCCTAATTCTACTGCACGTTCTATTCATCAGAATCATTCAGATGATTATTTTTCTTATGTGACTCATTAAGTTGATTGTTCGGTGAAGTTCACATTCCTTTGTGCCTGGCTTCTTAGGCAGTGCTATAAAAATTGATCTGCTTAAGTCTTCAAGTATATAGCCAGTGCTGTAGATTTAATTTATTATTTCTGTAATTTTGTCTGCATCAAAATCACCTAAAACTATCTGGTTGTGCTGCTTTGTTTCTATGTTATTTGGTCAGTGCAGGTTTCACTTTGGTTTTTATTATTTCAGGTCTAGCTGTATTTCTGTGGATTATTGGGTGCTCTCTCTTGTTGCAGAAGAAATCTCCAATATATTTATCCCATCACTGAAGTATTTTCTTTAATATGAGCATTTCTGCCTTGGATTTTATACAACCTGTTGATGAGCATGTCTTTCTTTTGTCCTCTTCTTTTTTTGTGTGTGTGTTCATGTCTCCTTTATTAGTCATACTCAATCTCTATTTCTGTACATTTGTTGTTGAGCCATTCTTCTTTAGCCTGTCTACATTTGCTCCTTATTTCCTTGTGTATTTTCCTGTATTCCCTTCCATGTCTTGGTTTTGTTTTCTGTCTCTTTTGCATCATGCCAAGAATCTCATCTGTGATCCACTCATTTTTTTCTTCTAAATCTGTCTTCCTTTGGGATGATGTCATTTGCTGACGTCACTAACACTTTTTTAGTTTGTCTCATTTCGAGTTTCCGTTTCCCATATATTCTTCTCACCCATTTTTTTTTTCTTTCATGCTGTCCATATATTTTTCCTGCAGGTTGAGGTTGTTAACAAGTCTGTTGTTTTGCAGTCTGGTTGCTGCACTATCTGGTTATTTACTCTGCACCATTGAACCCATTTTTCTCCTTAGTCATTGTGGTTTCCTAGTCCAAAGTTGCCAACTGTTACACCTTCCTTCTTGCCTACTTTGGTATTCAAGTCTCCTATGATAATTCTAATTTCTTGTGATTTACACTCAGCCTTGGTGTTTTCTATCATGGAGTAGAAAGATTCTATTTCCTTCTCAGTACTTTGCATTGTTGGTGCATACACTATATGACAGCTATGTTAAAGAGCTTTCATTTCAGTTTGACCACAAGAATTCTTTTGGATAATTGGCAGTACTCCAGAACACATTTCTCTATGTCTTGGTCTAGAATCAAGCCAACTCCTTTTTCATTATTTTTATCCCCTGCGTATATGTTCTGTGGTTGTCAGTAACAAAATCTGTTTAACAACCTAGTTTCACATACACCTAAAAATGTTGATATTAAGTCTGATAATCTCCTAATAGACATTCTCCAGCTGTCCAGTTGTTGAACATTTTGACATTCCATGTCCCAAGAGTTCTTTTTTGTTTGGTGCAAACATTTGCAGGATAATGGTCCAGTGGCACCTGTCACTCATGTCTTCCTTTCCAGGTTAGGAATCAGTTTCAAGGAATTTTATCCTTTTTACACCATTTACGCTAACAGTTGCTGGATAATGGTCAGATGACACCTGTTGCCCATGTTGGTTCTTACCGGGTGTGGATTCAATACCTTTAAACTTCACGCCATTAGATTTCATACTTTGATTGTTCATGGCCATGATTGTTTTGAGGATTAATAGTGGAGTGAATCTTTAGTTAGCTGGCCGTTGACTCTTTGAGAGGTCTTTCACCCCTTTTGTAGTTCCTATTTTTCATTCTATCTGTTTAACATCCCACATGACCCTGGAGTACGGTAGCAAGTTTGGTCACCAACAGCCAACTGAATTAGTTGTATATAGCACGTACACAATGACAATAATTTTATATCTACTTGTGTTGTTCAGGAGAAGATTTAGGTTTGTTTCTCTATAACTGTAGTAAATGATAGCTTTATGGATCAGGATTAGTAGGGTGTTTGGTAATGAGAGAATATGATTATTAAGTTACAATTTAGTATAAGTTCAAATATTCCCTCTTGTGGTGGTTCGCATGATCAAACACTGATATGACTTGAGAAAAAATTACATTTTACTCATTCTCCAAGTGGAGGTTTGTTCTTAGTGCCACAAGCGTGTTTGCAAAGTCTCAGTCAATTTCAGAATAAAAGACAGATGAATGAATGAATTCTGTGAAAATCAAAAGTATTAAGATATTTCAATTCCTCCCCACCTTCCTCAAATAGAAGAGAAAAGGAAAAATACACAAATTAATACTTATCTCCAAAATGAAAAAAAGTATGCAAAATTCAGGACAGGCCTTTTCTATTTCATGAATTTGACCAAAAGTTACTTCTAGGCTTTTAAACAAATGTCAACATGATTGAGGAAAACGTATACAGATAATAAAAAAATTAACAAACACTTCAAAAGAAAATGGCAAGCAATTTTGGACTTGTTCCCAAACAAACTATATAAACATCAGCCGACAATTTGGAAGGAGAATATAGGGCTATTGGCTGACCATAGACAAGACATAGTGCTCATCAGAATAAGAATTGGACAAACTTGAGAGAGAGAGGCACACACATACATACATACACACACACACACACGGCTAAAACTACGCTTCAGTGTACCCACTGCAACAAATTTTTTCCTGTCAAGCATAACTTGATAGAATGCAAGAAGCACAAAAATACATAGCAACTATTACTAAGAAAAAAATCTTAACATGCTTTTCAAAAATGTACCTACTCCCCAAATAATAGGATATTTGAAGAAAACAATACTTTCAACTTCTATAGAAAATAGAGCTTTGCAACTTACATTTTAAAACATACCTGAATAAACAATCCAGTTTCAGCATGAAATGGCTCACAGGGGCAGATATACTGGTAAAACTAATAAACAATCAATACTTGGTTGGGTATTGTTTTTAATTGTTATTCATTGGTTGCACCCAAACGTATGTCATCTTGATATTCACATTTTTTATGTTTCCTCTTAGAATATTTCTATTGGTTTCTGAATGATGGCACTTGCTGCATATGAGTCCATCTAAGCAGTCCAGTTGGGCAGTTAATAGTGATTTCCTTAATTTTATCATCAATTTGAATTTGATGGTATGTGTTTTTAGATCAATTTTCATAAAGCATTTAATTTCTACCCACAAATATATATTAGAAATATTAGAAATATGATAAAAATCAGTACAAGTCTTATGGTTTACACATATTTTAGTCACCACAGATTTGAAGATCACCATTTCCCTTCCTCAAAACTACTATAGGTGAGGCCCATTTACTTCCACCCAGAGCAACATGTTCCAAAATTTTTTGTTCAACCATATTAAGTACCATATATGTCCGTGTACAACATAACCTTTTAACCACACACCCAACAGAGGAGGGCATCTTATACTCCAGGTATAAAATGTGAACCTTAAATCTTGTGGTTTATGGTAAATTGTTAGCATGGGAAATTTTTTGCAGTAGGCTAACCACTGCCTTGGGAACTATCAACACAAATATTTTCTATTTAATTAACATTATTATGGTAGGGGTAATGATAAGTGTAGAATGTGGTAGTTAATTGACAATATCTCACCTCCTTTTTTTTTTTTTTGAACAAAACATGGCTGGATGTGTTCCTCAACAATCTGTTTCTAGATCACATTCAAGAATAGTAGAACAAGCGGATGGTTAACAGAGAAAACTAATTCAGGCTACCATAATAGCCCACGAAAAACACAGCATCCACTCATAAAGTAATCTAGATTGTGTTACTTAATTGACAGTATCTCCCAACCATTTTGTCATTAGAATTTGAGTGAAAAGAAAGTATATGCTTGCTGAATTGACTTAAATTCAATACAATATATTTTAAAATACAATGGTAGAACATCTTGTACAGTGAATATAGCCCAAAACCTACATTTTAACTTGAAAATTTTGGAGTTGTCTTATACACCAGTATATATGGTAATTTCATAACTACCATGGGTTATAAGTGAATTAGAGGTCTGCAAGGGTTTCAAAATATGAATACAATTTTCTTTCAATTTAATACTTTATGATCTTTTAACATTTTATTTTCGAGATGATTGAATTTGTCAATGTGAAGAAGAATTAAGTTAAAATCTCAACTTTGGAGCAGTTCTATTTCTTTTACTCTTAATAAACAAGTGTTTGTCACTTATTTTTTGTCAACATTTGCATCAGTTTCTAATTGCTTTTGTAACAAATATTGTACCCCGTGTCTAGAAATATTCAACTTCTTGGCAAATTTGTCTTTGAGAGAAGCCTTCTTTAAATAAAATTTCAATTTGTACCCTCACTTCAATGCATAGCTGCTTTGGTTTTACCATTTTGTGCAGTTTACTTCAAAATTTAAAAAAAAAAAAACTATAAAAATACTCTTGTAATGGAGCAAACTTTTTTTTTCTCTTCCTTATCCAGGGACAGCTACATTATTTTGTTTATGTTAGTCATTGCTGAGTTAACATTTTTAACCAATATTAAAATCTAACTTGACTGAAAATTTTGATAATCACAAAGTCTACTAAACGCCCTGTTGGTGAGACATCAGAATATACATACTGCCCCCCTCCCTCTGCAGAAGCTAGAAGTCCCTCAATGGGGCCACCTGTTGGCCAGGGGGTGGGGACCAGGATGCCTTGGGCCGAGATCTTGGTGATTGAGCAGACAATGATTCAGATGCAAAGAGGTCATGGTCCTGCAATACATCATGTCAAGCTCTAACACTTATCCCCACAAAATCCACCTATCTAAAAAATATAACCAATCAGATGCCAGACAAATTTTGTCTGACCCCTAATTGCAAATAAGTACTAGAAGGTGGTAGTAAGGGTCAGTCTGTTAGTGAGTTAAAGCTGTTACATGAAAAGACTCTACCTGATGTTTTTATCAAAATTGGTGTGGGAAAACAGAAGGAAACCTGAAATGCTAACAGTCACTCTACTAATATGTGTATACCTCCCCTGTATCCCTGGGGTAACAGGGCAAATGGGTTTCCCCACTAACATCTCCTATTACTGGGCTCCAAGAAGGGTGGGGAGCAAGGAAGTTTAAAACAAAGAATGAAAATCCCATGTCAACAACAAAAAAAAAGACCTCACATAGAATTCAGTTCCAATAGTGTAGACAGCACATGAATTAACATATCAATTCATATTTCTATAATCAATTGAGGATATCCCCCTACAAAAATCTCTCCCTTCAAAATAGAACAAAATTATATCAACTGTATTTTTCATTGAAAAGCCTAAATCTGTTAAAAAAATTTACCACACTCATTGAAGTATCTAAAATATCTTGTGCAAAAAAAAAAAAATACTAAATTGTTCAACTTTTGACAGTCAGAATCTACCTTCACAAAAGCTCTCGTTATGCACCCTGGAAGAAATTAAGTCCAACTTAAAGAATCAACATGTAAGAGATGTTAGAATATCAATAAAAAAAAAATGGACTATGCATGGAAACTAACACATTTTAATTTAGGTATACAATAGCTAAAGTGGAAACCTATATACCAGTGCCACTCAGATGCTACAAATACCAATGATATGGACACCACAGGAAAAGATGTACAAGAATTCCAGTATGCAGATGTGGTGATAGTGGAATCGAACATCCAAAACCCTGCCAAGAAAAACAAATGTTCAAACTGCAAGAAGAACGCATGGCAAACTCAAAAGAATGTAAGGTGTGGAAGAGAGAGAGAGAATATTTTCTTCCTAAAAGCAAGAAAAATTTTTGAAACTCAAACACCCAGAACAATATATGCCTCAATATTGACATCTAAAACCAAACAGCTCGAATACCAAAAAAGTGAAAATCAAATGGAAAAAACAATCTATAAACATGAAGAGATTATAACCTTAATAAATAACCTAAAGACTTTTCTCATTGAATTAATCATTGCAATAAAACCTGAGGCAAAGACAATATTAATAAAAGACAAACAAAACAAAAACATCCCAATGCACTGAAACAGACCTCCTAAAACAAGCTCTAAAAGAATAAGTAAGACATCCTCCTATACAAAACCCTGAACAAAGACTAACCAAACCTTAAAAACTTAGGTAAGGAACTAGAAAGAACCACCAATCGAAAGAAAAGTCGAATAAGCCAATGGTCGACCTCCAAAAATAGATTAAAGGACAAGGAAAAGCCACCACTGGCAAAAGAGAAACAAATAGAAAATATAACAGAGAATACCATATTTCCAAAATGATCAAGATCCATCTCAAGATCAGAGGAGAGAGCCCACAACACAGATCCTGAGGAAGAATAAGCCAATATGGCACACAAAATAACTAAAAATCCTCAAATGAAACACCAGCTCTTGATTATTCAGATGAAATGGAAACAGAAAGCCAAAACCCAGATGGTTAAAACTTTCAATTAAAAACAATTAAACCAAAAACATAATGAATACAAATCCATATAAAATACTGCAATGGAATTGTCTAAGAATAAAAGCAAACATCAACAAGCTACTGATAACTGACCTGAACCTGTACTTATTAAAAGTGAGACCCAAAATCAACATATGAAAGATGTAAAAAAAAAAAAAGAAAAGTAATTTGAGAATTAGAGAGTATGGTTATAAGATCAGTGAAGGCAAATGTGAATTGCTGATGTCCAGAATTAAATATCTAGAACAAATTATCAATGCAAACAGTAGATAACCAGATCCTTCAAGGTTAAATGCAATATCCAGGGTATTCGTACCAACTTTTGTAGCATTGAATCTCTCCTCCACAAAAAGTCCCCTGACATTCTAGCACTCTGTGAGACTCATCTCAACTCCCTCCTCTAACTTCTTGATCCCTGTCTACCTTCCTCTCTTAAGGAAGGACTCCACCGTCCATATTCATGGTATGGGGGTTTACGTCAGTGAACATCTCCCTCTAGATAGGGGGATATCTCTCAAATCCCCTGCCTTGACCACTCATACATGTGTCTCTGTCTGTCACTTCTCAAATCGGTTATCTATCTTTTCTTTCTGTACTGTTCCTCCTCCTCTCTCTCAACTGCTCCCAGATAGACAGTATCTTTGACAATATAAATAAGGCTACTTCCTCCCACCCATTTGCTAACATATTTGTTTTCAGAGATCATCATGCCAAGTGGCTAAAAGACTGTCACTGATTCAGCTGACATTCACGCCATGAACTTTCCTATTTCTCAATCTCTTACGCAAGTGGTGAATTTTCCCACACACTTTCCCCAGTATCCCTTCAGGATATGTTTCTCTACTAGATCTCTGCTTCACCTCTGTATCTGACTTCTGCCAAGTCTCACAGCTTTGCACTCTTGGTAACTCCAATCATGCTGTCATTTCTATTAATATATCTCACCACTCTCACTCCCCCCAGGAGCTTCCTACTAACAGGATCTCCTGCTGCTCCCAAAGAGCAGACTGAAATGCATTTCACAATTTCCTATGTGCAACCCTTTAGGGAAAAGTGTTCAGTCTCCCAGTTGATGACTGTGCCTCTGAGATTTCTTCCTGGATGAAAGCTGGCATTGATGCCAATTACCGATCAGGAAGTTTCGCACCAAACCTCATTCCACCCCCTGGTTTTCTCCTGCCTGTTCGGCCACCATTGCCCACAGGAACCACTATTCCGGTTGTTATTTCGGAGCCATGCATCTGACCACAATAGGCACCTATTTGCCTCTGCTTGTAATGAGTATAAGAGGATCCTGAATGACACTAAGCTGTTGTTTGCTGAAAGAATGAGGCAGCACATAGTCTTTGAAACTGAACTTGTGAGCAGCTATGTGCTGAACAACAGCAAATTCTCCATCCTACCCTTAATCAATAAATTTGAGGTCCTAATGGCATCTGTGGACAAGTCCAAGTGCTTTGCTTGCAGATTCTCATCAAACTCCATATTTGACTTGTCTAGAGTACTCACACCCAGCTTCCCTCTTAGAACTGAGGCTCAACTGAAAGATGTTCACATAACTCCATCTCTGGTATCTAAGATAATATAAAAATTTGACCCCCATAAAGCAAGCAGAGGTGATGGAATCCCAGTCATTGTCCTAAAAAATGTGCCTCTCTAAGCTCTATAATTACTGCTTCCTGTTTTCCTGCCTGCTGGAATTCCTCCTCTGTGGTTCCTGTATTTAAGAACTCAGGGGAACCCTCAGATACACCCAATTATCACCCTATCAGCTTCCTACCAATTTTCGGAAAAGTGTTTTAGGCTATTATCAATGCTGAAATAGTTCAACATCTTGCCCATAAACTATTCTCAGACAGGCAGTACAGCTGCTTTGCCAGGTCTATAGCTGATATGCTAATGACCATCATAAAGTACACATACCATCTCTCAATAAGTTCAGCAATGCTTGTGCTGTTGTTCTGGATATCACCAAGGCTTTTGATAGGGCTTAGCATGCTACCCTTCTTTACAAGCTACAGGGTTATATCACTGGATGCTTGCTTGGCTTGATCCAATTTTTCCTATCAAAACTATGAAGGTCGTCTTGAATGGGTATGCCTCCACATCCTACTGCATGAACGCTGGTGTCTCCCAGGGCTCTATCCTAGGCCTGACACTCTTTCTAATCTTCATAAATGATCTTTCAGACGTGATCAAATCCCAAGTAGGCATCTATGCAGATGACACCACCATTTATGCCTGTATCAGTAAGAAATCTGGTGAGATGGACAAACATAACCTCGCTGTTGATCTTGAGAAGGACCTTTACTCCGTGGTAGACTGGGGTAAGAAAATGGCTTGTAAACTTCAATGTTTCTAAAACGAAGCTGCTGTCAACCATCACAGGTGGTCTCTCCTGTCCCCTGTAAGCATGGACCAAGCAAATCTCCCTGAAAGCAATATACTGCACCTCCTCAGCCTTACCATATCTTACAACCTCAAGTGGAATCATTACATTGAGTCAATAGCTAAATCCACTGCTGGGAAGGTTGAGTCACCATGTCAGGACAGGAATCTTTTTCTGCCGGAATCTATCTTGCACATATACAAATTAACCATCTGACTGTGCATAGAATACTGTTGTCATATCTGGTTAGGTACCCCTGCTGTTCGTCTCAGGGCTCTCGACAGGCTACAAAGGAGAATCTGTAATGTGATAGGTCCCGACCTGGCAGCTCAACTCCAGCCACTTTCTCACCGGCAGGATGTGGCTTCCCTCTGTCTCTTCTACAAATATTTTCATAGCTTCTGCTTCAATAAACTTAGGTCACTGGTACCCCTCCCCAGAATTTATTTGTGCAACCAGACTGGCAACAAGGTCCCACCCTTTTACAATTAAATCAACCAAATGCAGCCTACACTTCTAGTCCATCAGCTGCTTTTCTCACACTTCCCACCTGTGGAACTCCCTTCTGTATACTTGCTTTCCTGACAGCTACAACCTCCAAGAATTTAAATACAATGTCAATTCCCATCTCTCATCCACTTGACTCCAGTCCTTTCTACATTACCTCATGTATCTTGTTTTCCTTTCTCTCTACTTTCACAACTGTCTCCACACCTGTGTTTCCATCCTTCTCTTGCCCTTTCTCTGAAACCCACTATAACTGGTTCATCTTTCTCTTAACTCTACTCTTGCCTAAACTATTACTCTCTTATGTAGCCCCCTGCGCATCAGTTGTGGTACCACCTTGCTTGGGGTGAAATGATTAAAAAAAAGAAAAAAAAAAGACATATCTGCCCCAACAAACGTAATGAAGTTACAAGCATTTTTCTGGTTTGCAAATTACTATCCTGTATATATACCAAACCAGCATGAGTTAAGGGCACCCTTGAATAACCTAAATATATTAAATGGAATTAGATAAATGTTAAAGAGCTTTTGAAGAGATTAAGAAAGTTTTAACATTGAACTTGTCACTATTTCTTTTTGACCATAAATTAGATTGTGCTTGCATCAGATATAAGTGATTCAGGTATTGGAGTGGTGATACTACACAAATAAGAGGATGTAAAAACAAAGCTAATAGCTCATGCTTCAAGATCATTAGCTGAAAAAGCTACAGCCAAATAGAAAAGGAAGCATTGGCCATTATATTTGCTATGAAAAAGTTTAAATTCATACGTGGTAGAGAGTCCATACTACAGACAGACCGTCATCTATTTTTGTCTATATATATGGATAAAAAAAGGGTGTTCCCATACATACAGTGAATAGACTACAGTGCTAGGAAGGCATCTATCTCTACCATCCAAAAAATTGAGTCCTGTGGATGGACTAGCTAGACTAATACCTAAATTCTCCAAACCACTTGAGAACGCAGTAATTGTGGTGATAAGGTCTGAAAATGAAATCAATGTATTATACAATAGTGTAAGAGACCTGCCCATAGAATTAGAAGAAATCAGAATGAAGTTGGAAAAAGACTACTTCATAATAAAAAAGAAGCAAACAAGATTTAAAGAAAAATGTAAAAAATACTTATGTATGCAGAATTGTGATACCAGCATCGTTGCAAAAAATGTATGTTAAAAAGAATTTCACATGGCACATCCGGGTATTTTTAGGATGAAATCCTTTATGAGGTGTTATATGTATTGGCCAAAAATGGAACAATATATTGAAAATTTAGTAAAATCATGAAGAAGTGCTCTGGAAGCAAAATCACTGCCTATAAAATTTCAACCTTGACTGAAAACCAAGATTCCATGGTCCAGAAAACATATAGACTTCGTGGAACTGTTAAATGCAGTATACTATCTAGTGATAGTCGACAGTTACACTAAATGGTCTGAAATATTAAAATGTAAAAAATCAACTACCAAGGTAATGATAAATTTTTTACATGAGGTTTTTGCAAGATACAGTGTCTCTGATTCTATTGTCTCATATAACAGGACACAATTCATAGCTAGTGAATTTGAAATTTTCTGTAAATCAGTAGTAATAGAACACGTTTCAGTGTGCCCTTGTCACCTAAATCAAACGGACAAGCCAAACTCTTTGTTGATATGTCTTAAAGGGTGCTAAAAAAAAGTCATAGCAAGAGGAGTTGGATGAAATAATGCTGCAACAATTTCTTAGTGTTTTCAGAATAACACCAAACCTAAACACTGTGTCAGGAATGTCACAGAGTTGATGATTACTAGGAAGATTAAGTTCATTTTTAATAAATTACAACCAGAAATAACAATGTAAGTAAATACTTCAATCCTGGAATTAAGATATTTCTTAAAATTTATCCATGTGGAAAAGAATTCTGGGAAGATGGCATTATAAAAACAAATCAGCTAAATGACATACATGGTACAGACAATGGTGGGGACATAAGCAACATCTTAATCAGTTAAAACAAAGATTTGCTGATTTAAAGTCTCTGAAAAGAGGTACCTATAGAAATATTGTATGACATGTTTGATGTACCTACACCATCAGAAATTGTTGAACCAAGGTTTTATAGTTAGAGAAAAGGAACAGAAACAGAATTTTTGAATATTGAACCTAAGCTGAAGAAATATAGACTCCAGAGGAAGTCATCTGAAAGGGGAGGTATCATATATAGTGTTGCTGCTAATATTTGAGTTTGAACACAGATCGCCAGAGAACATAGTTGATTTTGTTTTGATGTAATTGGAGGAATTAGGCTACTGGGATCATGTGAATTTGTAAAAATAATATATATGGGTGCATAATAAGCATTCAAGTCAGAAAATGGCCTGTCAGTATTCTTTGAAGGTATTAAACTTTACAAAACTTGTTTTGCATTGAATATGCAATAGTTAGGGTATTGAAGGGTCTTGAAAGTATTTTCTATATATTTCTTCTCTTCATGTAAATATTGAGGGCTGCAAATTCTGAGTGCTCTGAAGTAAAATCCAATGATCATTCCAGATTTTATTTTATGATGGAAATAGAAGTTGATTAGGTTCATTTTATTAGTTGACTAATGATGGGGTGCATAAACATACCAGTTTTTTGGGTTTTTTTTTAATCTTAGAGGACTGAAGTTTGTGTGATATTCTATGTGTCTACATAATTTGTTTTCATTTTTAATTAGCTCCTGATTTCCTTGTTGAATTATTGTGTTTCAGTAGTTATTTTTTGTTCTTTTGTTTTTTTTTCATGTGTTGGTATTGCTGAGTAGTGAGTTAATTGTTTTTATATATGAATTTTTGTTTATGATCACAATCCCCCTCTCTTTTGTCAGAGGGAGTGATGTGGATTTCCTTATTTCTCACTAATTCTTTATATATATATGATTTATTTTAATCATTTAACCATTTCTGGTGAAAATTTTTTTAACTAACCCAAATGGTTTATTGCATTGTAGAATATCCTATTGGAGATTGGTTCATCTCCTGAGATGTCCCATGTTGGCTTGTTTCTCTGTAGTTCTTCTCTCCTGGTTTACCTTAATTAGTTATCTTTGATATGTGTGAACTGAACTTAAAAATCTAACATGGTAGATAATTCTAAGGATTTCTAATATAGAATGAAACATTTTTAATGTTTGTACTTCAATAAGCTTTATGTATCGATATAATTAAGCTTTTGTATGCACTAAGCACCCAATTATCTACCAAGCCACACAAATGCAAGTGTTGTATAAATGTGTATCTTGTCATCTTTTATTCCTACTTTTGATCAGGATCTTATTGACTTTTTTTCTTCTGATTGAATTGATATTGGCATGGCAGTTTTATGATCAGTCTACTCTTCATGACTGGGAAAAGTGCAGATGTGAAAGAGGGAAAAAGATAATTAAAAAATTGCTTGTCAGCTATTTACAATATCAAGTGTTATCTATATTTTGCTAAAACACAGGACTGAAAATTTTTAAGATAATCATAAACAAAAGTAAGTAAAAAAGAAATTTGGATTATTGATTCTTATACAATGACAATATATCACACACATTTGGGTTGATATTCATAAACTTTGTTTGCATATCCAAGTTTCTGATTAACTTTTATTCAAAGAAACCAACCAGATGCTTTCATTCATCAATTCAGTTAGATGTAGAGGGGTATATACCACTGAATCAGCCTCAACATGTGGTGGCTTACATGTAATCATGTGCTTTTTCTATGCTATCCATCTAGTGCCTGATGTCATTTAAGGCCTCTTAGTAAGGTCTATGTATACAAGTTGTTTTACAAGGTGGAGTGATTGGCCCTATGCCCAACCTCTGAGAATGAGTTTTTCTGTTGAGGTTTTCCTTCCCTTAGATGAGCATGCTAACGAGTTCTATCTACATGTTTGCAAATTCATTTTTCCTTCTAAACCAGTGGCTAACAAGACTGAAGGGCCCAATGCCTTATTATTTAACCCATATCTGAGGAGAGAGATGTATCCATAGCTTTCTCAATGGTATTTGTGAATAAATGAATGTAATGAACTCAACTGGAATTCAATCTCTGCTCGTCAATTTCTCATTCTGTGCTGTTATCCATTACACCACTGATACATTTGCTGTATGCTTTGAAATTAACAATTTTTTTTTTCTTGATAGATGCTTGACTTTGGATACCATAGCAAGTAAGCATAGACTTACAAGTGCCCAAAAGAAGTTATTTAGACAAAATTTAAAATGTTCATGACTCTTAACATTACACACAATATTATAAGTTTGTAGTTTTTGTTTTTTCTTAGTTTCTATATATTTTATCTGAAAATCTTATACTTTTTCTATAATAAAAGCATAAAAGAAAATCCTTATTAATTTTTGGCCAGTTACTTCATCATCGCAACATTCTGCATCTGAAACCCTCTGCTTATTAATGTTAGTAGTGTAAGTAAAAATAAAATAATAGCTCTCAGTAAGTTTTTAAATTTTAAATCCTATATCTCGGAACTTATTTTTCATGAATGGTGCCTTAACCACTTTAGCAAGTGAAATTTATATCTTGATGGAACAGAAATCTACAATTATATAGTTGCTTTATCCTCAAATACTTAAATGTTTGTTTACTTTCTTATAATTTGTATAATCTTCAGTTGTTTGAATTCTGATATTAAGCCTATTTGTTCTCCACCTTTTAAACAATTTTCTTATTTTAAATGAAATATCTTCTGATCATTAGAATTAAATAAAGCAGCAGCTTCATTTAAGAACCTCAAGCCCACAATACAATTGTTATTATTACTATTATTATGACTTTATGAACAGGAGAAAAATCAGTTGAATGATGTTGGTGAGATTAAAGATGAAAACTCTGTTTGATTCTAAGTCGCTTCATTACAGGTGTTGGTAGATGACAAAACCAACTCCCCCATGCATGATAGTCCTATTTTCATTTATTTACTTTTTAAAAACATTACATTCCCCTTGCGATTTTTTGTAAACTTTAAGATAGGTTTTTTCTTATATATATCTCCACATAAAAGCCTGTTTTGCTGTATCACAGCTCATCATTGTGGTTAGACATCCATTTGCTTCCAGGCAGGATTGAAACTGGACCGATTTGATGTCAGTGTCTACCCCTAAGCTATCGGTGCATGGCTGAGAGAGAGGAGAAAATTTTAGCGTGTTATATATGTGTGGTATATATGCACGCTAGCACACACATTCATACAAATATACATATGTGTATACATGCAAGTATACACCCACATATAAATATTTATCTGGTGTCATGTAGATATATGCATGCATGTGTGTGTGGGTACATTAAATCAAACAATCATCCAGTTATTCATAGCCCTGTAACTTGTGCAGGAGGCCAGCATGCCAAACCCTAATGAACACTTTCAAGATATCCAGGGCAACAGTGCAGGCTTTGCTGTTCTTGTCAAGGGCCTGATATATATACTTGATGATGGTTGTTAGCACATCAGCAGTAGAACTGGCAGAGCAGAAGCCATACCGATTATCTCTTAAAATAATTTGTAAGATGCATAATAGCCTCAAACACTGTGCCAAAAATCTGTAACGGGCTGATAGGTTGATGGAAGCATCATAGGGTTTCCAGAGTTTTTAAAGACAGGATCTCCAGAGGAGGATTTCCAACAAGTAGGGAAACAATGCTTTACATAAAATATTTAAACATTTCACATTCAGAAAAAATAGGTTCAATGTAAGATTACTAGACAAGACATCTGCTTCCATCAGAATATTAACTAAGTTAAAAGAAACTCAAAATTTATAGTGAATTTCATTTCACTGTTGTTTTTTCTCAGTTTTTATTATTCTGTTGGAGAGAAGCTTCCTTGACCTTAACATATTATATCAAATATATCTATATATATATATATATATATATATATATATACATACACACACACACACACAAAGGACAGAGGGAGATATAGAAAGAGCAAGGAGTCAAGGCAAAAAAGCCTACCCTAAACCAGAATCAGTCCCTAGAACTTCAATGGTAAAATAGGCAAATTCGGCCAACCACTGTCAGGAAGTCTACAAACAAGCATCTAGTGCTGAGTTAATATTTAACTCATATATGGATGAGGATGATCACTCTGCTCATCTGTCAATGAAGGTCACAGCTAGCTGCAAGAACTAATGTGAATTGCAGGACTCTATGAACATCGATATCTTGAATGCACACTGTAGCCTCGAGATTTCTTGACCCTGTCTAGTCACGAGAGAAAAACATAGGTGCATGGCTGAGTGGTTAAAATGTTTGCTTTCTGATCATGAAGCCCAGTTTCAAATGTCACCATGGTCAATTTGTCAGAAAAGTGACTTCTTGATGTTATCAGTCTTGAGGAGGCAATCTGTTATGGTGAACACATCTTTCTCGAGATAGTGGACTCTCTCTCCTAATATAAGTAACAGTGTAGTGAGTAGTCAGGAGAAAAATGAGTCAGCGACCTGGCAAGTTACTCTTCGTTACTACTTGATAATACAAAGTTCCCACCAGTACGTCAAACCTAAGGGACCAACATTTATACTTACATTCAATCAATAATCTTCTATGTTGTACTTCACAACATCTTGGCAACGAGAATTCGAATAAACTTCATGTGTCCACAACAACTTGGCAACAAACTATTTGAATTCACTGCAAACTTTTTCCTCCATATCAAATTGGCATTTAAGTTCTCGAATTCGTTATGGATCCCCTCCACAACCTGAGTACTAGGTATTCGAACCCTTTGCTGAAGTCCTACCATTCTGGCAATGGAGGGTGTTAAAAGTGTATTTTTGGAATTTATAAAATTCCAAATCGAACAACCAACAAAGGCTCGGGAAAGATTGGAGAAATTTCTACTGGAACAACAGAAAATCCAAAGTGAGCAACAAGCGAAAACTCTGGAGCAACAAATAAAATTTCAAGGAAAGATGGAAAAAAATAAGAAAGTAATTTCAACAATTCATATCTTTCCCTGAAAGTACTATATGGAATGTGGTAGAAAAATTTTCATACCTTCCAGAACAGGAGGTAACCTTTGCGGCCTACTTCAAAAAATATCAGAACATTTACAATGCAGATTGTAAATCATGGAGTGACACCAAAAAACTATGACTTCTTTTTAGCAAATTGGTTAATTATATTTTACCAAGAAAGACTAGTGAATTAGTATTTACTGAGGCTGTTGAAATACTTACAGAACTTTTTAGCCTCAAAACATCTCTCTTCCACAAAAAGTGGAAATGCTTAAATTTAACAAGAGACAAAGAAGAGGACTATATTATGTTTGCATTTAATGTAAGCAAGCACTGCAACAATTTTAGACTCGCAGGATTAAGTGCTGACAACTTTAAATGCTTCATTTTCATACAAGGATTAGTCATTGCTAAGGACGCAGAAATATGACGAAGAATTCTGAATAAATTGGAGAACAAACCAAATATCACGTTAAAACAAGTTGCGGAAGACTGCAAAAGATTTGTAAGAGTAAAGCAGGATTCAAGGAAAATAGAAGAATCAAGTGTAGTACATATTAAAAAATTACGCTACAGGAAACAAAGTCAGTCTCCAGGGAAAAAATAAATAAAAAATTACTGACTATTCATCAAAAGGAGAAATACCAAAGAAAATTAACCAAATGGGTTTACCCCCGAAACTGTGCTATGGGTTTGGTAAATTACATTGGTATAAATATTGTAATTTTAGAAATAAGAAATGCTTCCATTGCAACAAATTTGATCATAAAAATACACATTGCCGGTCGAAAAATAAAATTAGTGACATCAAAAAATTAAAGTCAGATGGTGTGAACGATTGTAATACTCGCAAATTTGTCACTGTCACATTATTCAATAAAAAAATAAAAATGCAATTGGACACAGGATCTGATTTCTTGATAATTAATTTGCATACATGGGATAAATTAGTAAAGCCGACCTTGCTAAAATCAAATAAGAATGCTAAGTCAGTGACTGGGGAAAAAATCAAATTTGTCGGTGAATTTATTATCAAGGTCACGTTCAACGATAAAATATGCAAATTAAAGTTATTTGTTGTAAAGAATGCTACTAATCTGCTTGGAACAAACTGGATAGCCAAATTTCAGCTTTGGGATTTACCAATAAATTCTTTTTGCTATAAAGTGAAACCTCTAAATACCAAAGCTCAAAAATTAATTACAAAATTAAAGGAAACAATTCCTACTGTTTTTTCTCCCAGGTTGGGTAGATGTACCAAGATGGCAGCAAAATTTCAAATCCACGAAAATACACAACCAGTTTTTAAAAAGAAACAAAATGTGCCTTTCGCCTCACTTAACAGATCAATGACGGACTTGATAGATTGAAAAAAACCGGTGTCTTTTCATAAGTAGAATACAGCAGTTGGGCTGCACCAATGGTGTACGTAAAGAAAAAAAAATCAAAAGAAATTTGTGGCCTTGATTTCACAGTGGCATATCTAGATGATATCCTAATGAAAAGCAGAAATGTAGCAGAACACATTAATAGTTTTTTCTAGAATCCACGACTATGGGTTTAAACTCAAAGAAAATAAGTGAATTGTTTATGGAAAAAATAAAATACCTTGGGCATATAATCTATGGCCAGACCCCAAGCGAGCTACAGCCATTAAAGATATGTTGGCTTCGAATAATATCACGTCTTTGCAAAGTTTTTTGGGATTGGCGAATTATTATCAAATTTTAATTCCTAAAATGTATGATCTGCGTGCCCTGTTGAATGAGCTATGAAAAAAAGAAAAGCCCTGAGATTGGACAACTGAATGCCAGGAGGCATTTGAAAAAAATTAAACATTAACTTCAGACTTATTTCTAATTTATTATAACCTGGATCTAAAAATTATAGTAGCTTGTGATGCAAGCATGCATGGTATAGGGGCATGCATCTTGCATAAACTACCAGACGGTCAAATTAAACCAATAGCCCATGCTTCTAGAGCCCTACTTCCTGCTGAAAAGAACTACTTGCAGATTGAAAAAGAAGCACTCAGAATAATATTTGCAGTCTCAGTTTTACTGTTTCGTTCATGGTTGTTATTTCACATTGCAAACTGACCATAAGCCACTGCTTTCTATTTTTGGATCAAAAAAGGGTTTGCCAACGCATACAGCCAACAGGTTACAAAGTTGGGGAACACTCTTATTAAATTATGATTTCAATATAGAGTATGTACCATTTAATAAGTTTGGCTATGCAGAGGGAATATCGAGATTGATCCTAAAATTTAGGGAACCGTTGGAAGACACGGTAATTGCTTCACTTAAATCGGAAAGAGTTAAAATTCACTGTGTGCAATACGGTTTGCGAACTACTAGTAACATTAGATAAAATCAAACAAGAGGCTACCCAGGATAAATATATTATTCAAATAAAGAAAAAAATAGCTGAAAGAGACCAGTTTACAATGAATGTTTTTCATGATGCAACACAGTGCTGTTGTATAGAGAACGTGTAGTAATATTGTTAACATTACAAAAACAAATCTTAAAAGATTTTCACGCTGCCCATCCAGGCAGCACAAAAATGAAAAGCCTAATGCATAGTTTTGTCAATTGGCCAAATATGGATGGAGACATCGAAAATGCAGTCAAAAGATGTAAAGGCTGTGTTTTAGCAGCAAAGGCACCCCCTATCAAATTTAATCCCTGGCCTAAAACAGACCTATCATGGTCTAAATTACATATTGACTTCGCCGGCCCACTGGAAGGATATCACTACATCATTATAGTTGATAGTCTTTCAAAGTGGCCCAAAATACAGAGAATTAAAAACCCAACATTGGAGCGCACAAAAAATTTTTCTTCGTGAGTTATTTGCAACATTCGATGTAGTAGACACTATAGTAACCGATAATGGAAGTTAATTTACTTCAAAACAATTTAAGGACTTCTGTAAAGAATACCAAATCGAACACATTATCACAACTCCGTACCATCCAAGGTCAAACAGACTAGCAGAAAAATTTGTTGATACCTTGAAGAAAGCCTTATAAAAAGCTCAGGAGACACCAACAAAGTTCTACAAAATTTCTACAAGTTTACAGAATTACACCCAATGATGGAACACCAACCACACGATCACCAACTGAGATGATGTTTGCACGCCGTGTAAGTTCTGTCAACAAACTACTCCCAAAACAGACAAAGCCGGGTAGAAATAATTTTGTTCCTGTAAAACGATACACCCATGGTGAACGTTTTTTTTTTTTTTTTTTTTTTTTTAAGTTTATAAGAACAACAAATCTTTATGAGATAGGCACAATTAAAAGAAGAGTCGGGAACATGATGTACATGATAAAAGGTTGAAAGTTTAATTGCAGACGGCACATCAAATCAGGCAGCGTTTATCGGACAAGGTTGACAGTTGTCCTGCTGAAGAAACGGCGATGGATGTAATCTGCGATACTTTTGACATACCAACACCTGCAACAGATCTACCAAAAGTGTGCCGAACAAAAAGTAAAAATAAATTAACGGATCACTTGTGAGTCGACCCTAAGTGCAGAAAATATCCTATATTGTTTCTGAAAAGTTAATAAAGTCACAAGCCATCATGACCAAGTGTTAGTGTTCTGGCCTTGTTCAGACAGTTGTTCACACTAAATAATGCACTCCCTCTCAGAAACTGTAAGTAAGGTTTGCTCAGCATAGTTGCAGTATAAACCACAGGAAGGCTCTGTGGGTGTTGACAGATGTCTGTAATGGGGATTAGCTAGCTGCCCTGTTAGGTATCCTCGAATATGATTGGCCAGCCATATAATTATATAGTTATATACCAATTTTACATTGTGACATGGAAATTTCTATGTTTTGAGATAGGTTCTCATCATCAGGCAATGTTGATATGGTTGTGCAGATGATTTACATTAACCACCCTCCTATCATCAAACATATACAGAATTAGTAGAAACTCGGCTAATGAGGAAGTGCTTAATAAGCATAGCAATTTTTATAATACTGCATTAAAAAATAGTGGATACATAAATCCAAATATTAAATATGTAAACAAGAAAAGTAACCCTCGAAGAAAAAATAGGAATAGGAAAATCATCTGGTACACACCCCTTACAACCAAATGGCAAAATGGGGAGAAAATTCCTCGAGTTAATTAGGAAACACTTTCCGGAAAAAAATCCACGAAATAAGATCTTTAATAAAAACATAAAATTAAGTTACAGCTGTATGAACAATCTAGAAAAAATTATAAAAAACCAAAATAATAATATTTTTTTAAAAATTCAACAAAATCACTAAAAACAATCAGACAACAGAAAATAACAATTTAGACAAAAAAAGAAAAAATGTAATTGTACAAACCCCATAGACTGTCCACTAGAAAACAGGTGTTTGACGGAATCGATAATCTATCAATGTGAAATGTTGACAAAGGAAAACCCAAATAATATAAAAGTCTACATAGAGAGTACTAAAAACACTCTAAAGCAGCTAATTTACCAGCACACCTCTTCATTTAATAATAGCAAATACAGAAATAGAACATCCCTATCGAGATATCATTGGTACCTAAAGGAAACAAAAAAAAACACCCACAATAAAGTGGAAAATTTTAAAAGAAGCTAAAACATGTAAGTCCTTAAATGAACCATGTTCATTATGCTTATACGAAAAACTATTTATTATTAGATCCCTTAAATATAAAAATTTATTAAATAAACACAACGAAATTAATATCATATGTAGACATTGTAAATTATTCACATTAGAAAATGGATAAAACCTAAATGAAATAACATGCATATAACCAACAAGGACATGAGGAAAATAATCACTGACAAACTAGGTATGAAGCCAAAAATAGAATACATTTTTTTTTTAAATAAATCCCCCCCCCCCCCTTTGTATAATGGAAAAAAAACTTTACAACAAAGAGATAAACGGAACAAAAAAGTTACAGTTTAGGTTTTTTTTAAAAAAATCTTTTCTTTAGCAAATAGACTAAAAAGGATAAGTAAGGGAAGAATAGGGGATTGGTACTCAAAAGGAATATCACATCAAATGTAATAAAACTGAAGGGAATGAAGGGAAAATGATAAGATCAGATTAATGGGAGGTAAAACGTTAAGGAAGGGAAACAAACAAGGGAAGAATGGGATTGAGGAAAAAGGAAAAAAGTTGGTTAGCATGTATTCTTTGGGGTCAAACCCCAAAATGAATCTCCATTCTGATTAGCCACAAAAAAAAAAAAACACCCACATACATTCACAGCAAACCAAAACCCCAAAATGAATCTCCATTCTGATTAGCCACAAAAAAAAAACACCCACATACATTCACAGCAAACCAAAAGATTTTGTCATTTAAATGTAAATCATCTGCACAACCACATCAACATTGCCTGATGATGAGAACCTATCTCGAAACATAGAAATTTCCATGTTGCAATGTAAAATTGATACATAACTATATAATCATATTATATTAAGCTCTATAATACTGTTTATAATAAAATAAATGCCAGATTACTCAAAATAACCTTGAGTCCTCTTCACTTGGAATTACATATACATATATATAAGTTTGATTAAAAATAACAGACAATCTGTAATGGTTAAGTTTTTTATGTAATTCTTCATGTGATCTTGTGATTTTTTTTTCTTTTGAAGACATAAAATATATAAACATTATATATAAAAATGTTTTGTGTATCTGAGCATTCTTGTTTTTTGGCCAATATACTTATTTACTGAATATATATATATATATATATATATATATATATATATATATATGTGTGTGTGTGTGTGTACATATATATAAAAATTGCCATTATTATACAAAGATATTTTACATTTCTGGAAAAAAAAGAGGGATCATATCTAATCTAAACTTATTTATAAATGGAACTTTGTGTGTGTATCTGTTACCTATAGACTCTGAAACGGCTGAACCGATTTCCTTGAAAATTTACACAGTTGTACACTAAGCATCTGCGAGTGTTCTTAGCTAGGTTTTGTGTCGAGATACACCCAATAAATATCGAAAATCAATAATCGAAAGAATTGGGTTATAGAAGGAGTGGCCCAATTTAAATCAAATTTGATACACTCATAGGCAAAGACATAAGAAACGATATTCAGATGTTTCAAGGTTGCAGTTCTTACAATAGTGCAGAAAATCAATTATATATATATATATATATATATATATAAAAGGAAAAAGGCAATATACCAGGTCTGATTAAAATCAGTTTTTCAGCCCTTTTATTTTAGTTTTGGCTTCGGGTTTGGCTCTAAGTAGGTATAATTGTAGTTCTTAGTCTCAGCCATGATACCATTTACCCAGAGAACTTATTTAGCCTTCAAAATTCAGTTTACGATGAAAAAAACTTATTTGATATCGATACCAGAAATCAAAATTTGACTTACATCCATTCATTTTTCTTTCAGTCTACGGTTTCACTTTAACTGGAAACAACTATTGCTTTTTAGTCTTTCGTGCCAACGTCCAAAGAGTCTGAGCTCCAGGGCCATGGATTAGTTTTAAAGTTTTCATTACACCCGAGCAATGCCAGGCTATACTGCTAGTTTTACAATAAAGCAAGATATAGATGTATCAACATTTACAATACATGTTAGGTGCCTTTCAACCAACACTTCTTCAGAACAAAAATCATTGGTAAAAAATAAAACTGAGCTAATAAGAAAAAAATTTATTAGCAACTGAAGTTAAATGTAAGCATAAAGGTAGAGGGCTAAAAAAATATTATCCTCTGCTATATAATGGCTTCTACAAAGAGGGCCAATTTATGTTTCAATTCTCATTACATGCACAGAGCAGGTCTCCTCATGTTAATAATAACAGACTCCAATTTATCTACATGGAGTCTGTTCCATGCCCTGTGCAATACAGAGAAAATTTCAGAAGAATTTTTCCTGCAAGCAGCAGAATTTAATAAATGCTCACCAATTGCAGAGGTATGAATCTGAACACCCAGATGTCATTGGCTCATGTCAGCGTGCCTGATCCCAGACATGTTGGGCGATTCTAACTTCCAACCTCTGGATAGTTT